>CP054670.1:18845458-19194896 GCA_013348765.1 Carpinus viminea | reverse complement strand
AACTCTGTCCGTCACCGTTACTGTAACGGACATTTTTTTAATTGATATTAAATAAATAATTTAATAATTAACATTAAAAAAAAAAAAACCGAAATCGAAATAAAAAATCCGATATTTTTCATTCCCGCCGGTACAAAATTTGCCGACTTTTGGCAATACGGGGGAAATCGGAATCGTGATTCTTTCTACTCAGACCGAAAGAGGGTCTGACCCGAATAAATCGCCGATATCTTGAAATAGTCATCCACGTGCAATCTCGAGAAACCGAATCCGAAATTCTCTGAACTAAGAAACATATCGCCGCAGTAGTCTTCCCCGAAAACGCCGTTCCTGAGACTCGTCTCGTCGAATAGATCCGGTACCGAACTTGGGAAGTCGAATATGTCGTTGGGTATGAAAGAGTCGAAGGCTGAGTACTCCGAAAAGTCCGAAAAGTTCTCGGACACGCAGGACTCGGCTCGTGTGTCTCCGATTTCGGCGACTCCTTTGGTACTTTCCGGGCTCTGCGACTCGGCCTCTTCGTTGGAAGGCGAGGGACACCGAAGCACAGAGGTGGGAGAGCAGAGGTTGTGGTTGCTGTGAGATTCGTCGCCGGAGTTGTAGCCGGAGATGACTTTTGCAGGCATCGGAGTGGCGAAGTTGGTGAGCGCGTCGGGGCCACGCAGCTGGATGGCCGCGTTGTCGTAGACCATGGCTGCCTCTTCGGCAGTGTCGTATGTGCCCAACCAGAGCCGTACACGTCGCAGAGGGTCTCTGATCTCGGCCGCCCATTTGCCCCAGGGCCTTTGCCTGACTCCTCGGAACTTCCTCGCCGCCGGAGAAACCTTCATCGCCCGGCGACTCGCCGGAACTCGGGAACTACTCTTCTTCTTTCTCACAGTGCTCCTCCTGGAATCTTCATCATTTTCTCTGGGGCACGACTCGATGGTGATCTCGTTGACGAATTTCTTGACCCTTTGCCGCGCGAAGCACCCCAGTTCTTCTTCGTCGCTGGACGAGTCGGTGGCATCACCATCGGTCACTGATATCCGTACAACTCTGCGTTTCATAGCGTCTGGGAGGGTTTGATGAGCGGATTTGAGAAGCTTGGTAATGTTATGGTGCTCTGTGTATTTGACGGGAGGTATAAGATTAAGGCTGTGGTGATTCATGTTTCAGAGGTTGGCTCAGAGCATTGAAAGGCAAGTGGGTGAGTGAGTGAGCGAGCGAGTGAGAGAGTGGGGTTGGAGTGAAATAGGGAAGGGAAAAAAGGTGGCGTTTGATATTCCTTTGAGAGAATAAAGAAGAGAAGGGGGGTGTAAAAGAGAAGCTTAAAACAGAGAGAAATCCACCATTAATGGATTTTAATAGTCCTTCAAAAGGGATTTTATTAAAGGACGAGAAATTTCAACGAAAGTTGCACAAATAAAGGAGCCGAGAAAAGAGTGTGAGCGTGACTGTGTGTGAAAGAGAAAATGTGGGAAGAGAGAGTCCCCAAGCAGAGAGAGTAGTAGACAAGGGCAATGGGGGAGAGAGTCAGAGAGCAAGAAGAAAAGGGGGAAATTTCTGGGAAACTTTCAAAGCAAAAGGAAAAGAGAGGGCCTGTGACCAAGGCTTTACTGGGAAAGGAAAGCGAATAAATGTTCCGAATCTACACGTAAAAGCCTTTCTCTCTCAGCCGGTTTATCCGAACATACACTTTGCTATTTCTGGAACCTTTCAAATGTTTCTCTTATGGACTATTATCTTCTTCATCGGAGACTCGAAGTTTTAGGAAAACAGAGTACTCACAGAATCACAGAGAAAGAAGAGAGAGAGAGAGAGAGAGAGCTCTGAGAAATGTGAGAGAAAGAGAGAGATAAGACACGCAGAGAAATAAGCACAGTTGCGGTGGACACCGATGGCACCTCTTTTATAGGATCCCAAATAGCCGTAATCGGCAAACCCGGTTTTAGTGCCCATTCAATTCAATTATTTTCTTTTATTTAAAAAATTTTATCATTCTAATTTTGAAATAAATCTCAAATATTTGATTTATTTTTAATCGACATGAAAAGTTTAATGCCAGTTCATGTTCATCAAAGGATTTTAGAATTTTTTCTTTTTTAAAAAAAGGATACATTGAACAAAAATTAATATCTTGTTAGACAAATCTTTTATCTCACTGTACATTTGAAAGGGAGATATTTTACCCGCCGCATAAGTGGACACGTGTTATCCGCCATGTGGCAGATGAAAAATAGGAGATCCGACGAGAGTGTGGAGAGGATGGGACTTGTTGGTGGTGCTGACTCCGCAAGAGATTTTGTTCTGGGAAATAGGGATTTATTTATTTTTTATTTTTTATTTTTATGGAATTAGGATTCATGTCACGTGAGATGAGGAAGATCCCTTCCTCCTCTTCCCATTGACTAAAAAAAAAACACTCGGGTGGAAAATGATATTAATGCCCATTGAATATGCCTGAAAACTCTTCACTAAACTTACCATATTGAATGTATTCCCTAGGGCGTTTTGGTCATCAGAGAGTGGTAAAAGTCCGTACTTGGGCAGTCTTTGTTTACCGTATTAACGAGTGGAATTTTACAGCTAAGGGTAACGTGGGAGGCAACCTAGAATTTGGAGCCAATAATATTGTTGAGTAGGCTGGGGGGGTTGGGGTTGGGGCTGGTTAACCATGGCATGCTTGTTTTTACTCACTTATCCTCTGCCAGCCACATCTTTGGTGTTTTCATGGAAAATGTCCAATTTTGTTCAGGAAACAGCATTTATGTTTTATGTTTTAACTCGTCAACGCTCTCGAATCATGGTGATTCATGGCGTCCCTTTGTGAAAATTGCTCACGTGACCCACATTTTTTTTTTTTTGGTCATTCCTTTTTTTTCTTAATTGATTATTATTGTATGATTAGGCGACCGGACTTTTACTCGTTTTGAAATTATTTATAAAATTAAAAATTCTTAATTTAGGGTATCGAACTTTTAAAGTAATGTCCTCCATTCATTAGGATTTTTACGTGAAATATTTTCAAAACTTTCAAAATACCTATGTTTTCTTCTATAATTTTTTTTTTTTTTTATATGTAAAGATTCAAGTGTATGTATTTTTGCAAATTCTATTAAATCCTGACCATGGCCTAATATTTGCAATTTTTATATTTTTTATTATAAAAAATGAATATTTTAGGAATTTCAAAATATTTAACTGAAAAATCCTAAGGAATGGGGGCATTGCCAAAAATTAAAAAGCTTAATACCCTAAATTCATAGTTTTTGAATTTCACAAGTAGTTTTAAAACAAATAAAAGTTTTATGAAGCTTTCTCTAAAATTTATTTGGACAGATTAATTTTATACCGAGTTTTTGGACAAGTAAATGTTAATAATTTAGACAATAAATTGCTAGAAATATTATGAATGAGAAGAAAGGGCATGAATGACTGCGATTTACTCACATTTGTGTGTCTTTTGGAGGCGACTAACACAAAGAAAATGACATTATGAAGTGAGCAGGTTGGGTGGGAAATGTGAATATACAGCAATTATTCATATACTATTTACAGCTAGACTTCATTGAATATTCTGGACCATATACTACTTTGTAAAAAGTAAATAGTACAATACTTAGTTGTTTACAGTTAATAACCAGCCTCATATTTTTAAATGATAATAAATAATAAGAATATTTATTTATTATATATTGTTTTGTTGTTCACGCAACTAAATTCTCATCCATGATAAGTTAAGCTTGAAAACCAGGAAAAAAAAAAAAAAGAAAAAGAAAAGGAAATTAAAAAAAAAAAAGTGTCAACTTGGTGGAACAAAACTGAACAAAGTGACAAACCCAGCCTCCCCATTTTCCACATATATCCCTGCTGGACCCTGTCCCAGTTAAAGTATAACAGGTAAATGCCATACTCTGCAATTGGAGGGTATATATGTATATAAACGTTTTGCTATTCTTTACATGGAGATACTTACTGTCATTTTAACACACTTTCGGTGACTTCAGAATTATTTTTTTTTTAAAAGGTAATTATCTTTTATCTCTATAAACTACAGTACTTTAATACTTTTTTCACAAAACTATCAACTATGACACTTGATCCCATCAAACTATCATCTTATAACACTTTCTCCCATTCTATTAGTTAAAGGAGTTAAAACTAATGGTCAACGGTATATGTTATTTTAAATTTTTTTCCTTCCATTTTACCTTCACTTTAGATTTTTGGATCAGAGTTTATGAAAGTATAAGCGTCATTTTATTAATCTGAAATGAGAGCAAAAATGGAAAGAAAAAAATTTAAAATACTTGACCATTAGATTTAATCCATTTGATTGACAGAAGAGGGAAAGCTTCATAAGATGGTAGTTTGATGGGGTTAAGTGTCATAGTTGGTAGTTCATGGGGGAAAGTGTTAATGCGCTGTAGTTCATGGGAGCAAAAGGTAATTACCCCTATTTTTAATATACACTTAATTTTAGGCAAAATGATCTTTTTCCTATGAACTACCACTTAATTATTATCTACTTTCATCAACTATCAATTTTACATTACGAGCCCCATAAATTACCATTTCGTTATCAAAATTTTCTCTTCGTCAATCAAAATCATTAAGTTGATGAACAGTGCCTATGCCGTGAGTAGTATGATTGATCATCCTACTTAACAGTCTTAATGGACAAAATGTAGATTTTAGTAACGAAATGATAGTTTATGGAGGTTGTAATATAAAATTGGTAGTTGATGGGGAAATGATCATTACCCAATAGTTCATGGAGAAAAGAATAATTTCTCCAATTTCTATTTAAAAAGAAAAAAAATTGAAATAAAATTAATAAAAGACAAAAAAGAATATAATACCAAAAACTACATTTTTATCTCATAATATTGATTTATTAGTTTCAACCAACTTTTAAATCAATTATTGCTATGGATTTCTAATAAGTTGCTTGCCTATGGGAGCTCGGGAAGGGTAGTGGTCTTTTGAGGTTCGCAGCCCTTCTAGTATTTCTTGGCTTTGCTTCAGTAACTGCTTTCAACCATCATTTTAGAGAGGTTGGAGTCATTTTAACCCATTGCCTATTTTTTTGATTGTATTTCTCACACTATAATTTTCATTTCAAATGTGTTGCCGGGGAGCTTATAAATTATGATTTTATTTATTTATTTATTTATTTATTTTTCACTATAAGCTATAAGATGAGCAGTAATTCAAAAAAAGAAAAAAGATGAGCAGTAATGTCCTCTTAAATATTAAATTAAGAAAATCAATCTCTAAACTGGGTCAATATATCCTTGAACTTTCTTTAGCTTTTGTTATATTTAGGCTTAAAATTCAAACATGATAAAATTAAGAAAATTTGATTGGGTGGGGTGCACATCACAACTATTCTAATCGTTTAGGTTGTTGATTAGTTTATTTGTACATTTTAAATTATCTAATAAATATTTATTTATAAAATAAAAATAAAAATAAAAAACCAATTAATTATTCTAATTTAGATTATTTAACTGCGAAGACACTATAATAAGTGGGCCGAGATTCCAGTCAATGGCGGTGCATGGGCTGTTTTGCTAAAGTGACTGGGCTGTCAATGTGATCCAGACATGTCTCGAACAGCGTGTCAAGCAACCAAGCCGCCCTCGTTTGTCTGTTTCCCTCAGTCTTCCAGAAATATTTTAATGAAACCTGGTTATTTTAATAGTGTCTCTTCAACTTGGCTTTTATCTCATAAACGAAATCTTTATATGTTTCTATTGTTTTTGTCTTGATCCCATAGTTGAGCCTCTACAGTAACATGGAAGGCATCTTTTGGTTTATTGGCTGGCTCTTACGAATTGGATTTTGGTGTCACTTGGTGATTGGTTGTTGGTCTCTCACTATCTCATTTTGCTTTCAATCTAAATTAAATTTTGCACTAGAGTGGAGGAATACCAAATCAACTTGTCCTAATCATTTGCCGCTTTGTTCTTTAACCAAATTTGGACTATTTCTTAACACTAAGCTCTTAGACACATATTTGTGTTATGTTGTACTCCTTGCTCATAATTAGCAACATAGCCTAACTGCTATAATTCAGTTCGTCATCGGTTAAATGATTAAAATGTGTATGATTAACACATCAGCTATTAGCTAATTAAGTTGACAAGTCCTATATTTTTTGTTTAATCGTTTTTATCAATTATGGATTGTCGTTAATACCCTAATAGCACTCTTATAACAAATTAGATTGTAGATCGTACTCGGTCGGCCTTAAACAGTAGGTATATGCAAGAGAGAGTAAGAAAGGTCAGAAACTTGTTGAGGATCCTGACGGAAGTATCTCCAACGCTTGGGTTAGCAAGTGAGTGATGAATTGCTTAGAGAGAATGAGAGCTAGAAGAAAGTGTAAAAGAAATGTTAGTATGAATATATATCTGGATTAGTTTGGTGCCTGCGATGTGTGGCATTAGGGTCATTGGTCATTTGGTTGATAGAGTGCAACCCTGGCCAGTCGTGGCGTCAAATCTATGTCCCTAGTAAGGTATAAATGCCATTGGCTAGGTGTGCCTACTAATGAGGTACAAGCCCCATCGTTTGTGGTACTGAATTTTTTACCTGCTTTCAAGCTACAATTGTTATCAGGTATCATTCCAAATTGCATGTTCACTAGCAAATTAAGGACGTTTTCTAGGACGAAATAGTGAAAAATAATCATCTACACCACATCCTTAATTGTTATCTAAGTAACAAAAACGTTAACTTTTATAGTCTAATTAGGGTCGTGATTCGGGTCCAGTTACCTTGGCACAAATTTTGAGTCCTAAAGCTTGCATTATTTCTCAACTTGTGCCAATCGGGATAAATATCCGGTATATCAAGCTTAATTGTTATGGAAGAATGAAATGGTATATCCATAACTACCCATAAAATTGATTTGATCAAATCCTATATATTATTTAGATTAAATTAATCATGACCCAGCTGCAGAAATTGCATTAATTTATGAAACAAACACTTGGCTGTGGAAAAGTCAAGAAAAAAACTTGGCCTTCTCAACAGGAGCATAACCTTCCAAACATGTAGAATCTGTCAACTTCAAAATAGCAATACATTTACAGATTCCATATATATATATATATATATATATATATATGATTGTTTAAAGAGCTGCATCATTGTCCAAATATTTGTCATTACATTCATCTACTTAAACTCAACACTACTCGAGTCTGAGAATGAGTGTTCTACAAGTATATATGTGTGTGGTTGTTCCAAAACATTTGTCCTAATATTAACTAACTTCAATAAAATTCCATGAATTTCAAAAAAAAAAAAAAAATGATTCTAAGGCGAAAGCTTACAATTGAAAAAGTTGCCCACCAAGACCAACAAAGTCTTGAGATTGGCAATATATATATAGAGAGAGAAACACCCAGTTGCTCAAAGGCTTAATAGAAGAGGGACATGTGGGTTAGCAAAGACAAAAAAAATAAATAAATAAATACAAAGAAACAAGTCATATGCATGAAACCACAGAAGAAAATACAAAGAAACAAGTACATAGGATTCGACAAACCCTTGAGAGAAGTCGTGGTCCGAGCCAATAAAACAAATGCAGGTTGGTGTTTGTTTGGCTTCTAAAACAACGGGATTTGTATGAATTTGTTAATTGAAGTTGTGTGGGGGGAGGTTAAGCTTATATTAGAGATAGAAGTCAATAAGCAAATCATCCCTCGATGCATTCTTTGAGCCACAAAATGGAGAGGAACCCCATAATATATATATATATATATATAGATATGATTTACCGTATCCTTATGCATGTTGTTATACGGATTGAATACAAGTCAATAAGCATGCACGTGGACCTAGAAACTCTTGGTTTTTGTGAGTATAATTAGACAATCATAACGTTTATGAAACATAAGAAAGATTGAATCTCTTCTCTCTTAATAAAAAGCTTTAATAATAACAAGTAGTACCTGTTTGTGTGAGAGAGAGTGAGATTTTGTTTGCATATATAGTTAACATCTTACTTGAAGAAAGGTGTCTTTTCCCCATCTTTTGTGGAACAATAGAAAGAAACTAGCCTTATGAAACTTTAAAAAATTAAAGATAAAAATGGACGAAATAAATTTTTCGTATTAATTTTAAGATTATAAGAAGATGCAAATTTAATCATTTAATCAATACTTTAATATTCCTCCTTACGTGTAGGCTCAAACTTTCTCTTTAATAAGTGAGGCCATACAAGTGAAATATTATATTAAATAGGGGTGAATGATGGAGTCAACGTTAAATCCCAGGACATTTAGTTTTGATACCATATTAAAATTTCTAGTTATCCTAAAAGTTTAAGCTCATAAGAAAAGATGAATTTAATCATTTAATCAATACTTTAACATTTTCAACCTAGTTGACATATGTCCTTAGAGCATATGATGCATGCTTTTGTAAAGCATATGATGCATGCTTATATAAGCACGTAATTCTTATGTATGTGACAACCACATACTCTAAAAATATGTCAGCTTAATATGCGGTCTCTCTAATATAATTTGGATGAAAACTTTATCATTTTACAATAAACAAATCTGTTTCAATTTTCATCAAAATGATGAAAGAGATATATATCAGTTGATTGCATAATTGTTGAACGATAATACATACAGATAATGTAAATTATGTTGGAAACAATAAGCGTCCATTTGAGTTTGCGATTTTAAAAAGTATAATTTTAAAATCTATGATTTAAAAACGTGATTTTTAAAAAACATGATTATGCATTTGGCAAAATCGCTATTTGACATTTATAATTAAAGTTTAGTTTTTAAAATAATACCTTTTTTAAAAAAAAAAA
Source organism: Carpinus viminea (assembly GCA_013348765.1). Taxonomy (NCBI): domain Eukaryota; kingdom Viridiplantae; phylum Streptophyta; class Magnoliopsida; order Fagales; family Betulaceae; genus Carpinus; species Carpinus viminea. Next base: position 19,186,069 of record CP054670.1, on the reverse strand, counting down.
ATTTCAAACAATTTATTTTTTGCAATTTGATTTAAAATCACACATTTTACCTGTAAAATCACAATGCTAAATGCACTCTAAGATCAATCATCGCTCACTCCTTAAAGCATTAACAGTGTTTTAGTTTGACCAAATAGTTGATTGTATCAAAGTCATAATTACCATAAAAAGCATTATAAAGAACAACATAAAACAAAAGGCTGAATAAAAGGATCCTAGATACTTTATCAAAACATGAAAAATAAATATTTTGTGATTATATGTAATCAGTATAGCTATTCAATACCTACTAGTTATCTATTAATTAAAACACCAAGTAACTAATGCTTCTTATTGATTATATCATTACAAAATGATTATTAAAAAAAGAAAAGAAAAAGGCACCAATCTAGCTAAATTAAACAATTATGTAAATTAAAGGTGCTTCCAATTTGGTTATTTTGGCTATCAATCATCCTATGCTTTATGTTAATTGGTCCACTGAGCAAAATCATCTGTGACATCAAGCAACAACTCCTCTTTATCTCGGGCGAGTATGCAGCAAAGATTAATAGATGTGCCAATTCTAGAGTACATGCATTCGCCGAATAAGCCTCTAACCTCTTTCTATCAAGTGTTTGAAAGTGTTCCTGTCAATACCTAGAGCTAGTCTTCGTCATCAAAATATCTGGCTGTAAAGATCCATTTCCCTTCGGTCATTTCCTTTTATTGTTTAGAAAAGATAAAATTAATTATAAAAAAACACCTAGTACCCAAAAACAATCCTATGCATACGATATATATACCTATGGATCATTTTAGTTATTGTTAAATTTTAAATTTCAGAAAGTGTAAGAATTTATATAGCATGCTGATTATGTAATCTCAAAGCCCTCCAACTTTTTGCTGTTAAGTACTATTAAGACCCACTACTATAAACTTAAATCACATTAAAAATGTCAGACAAAAAGTAGCTAATTAATAAAGATATATGGGGTTGTAATCGAGTTAAGTCAAACCTATATAACATATATTACTTACTAATATGCATACTTAAATTTACATACATATATATATATATATATATCTAATGGGATTGGGCAAATGAGTTGAGCTCGTGAGCTTTTATTGAGTTTTTTTGAGCTAGTTGAGTATGTATAATTTACTAATTGAGCATAATTTAAAATAATAAGAGCATTTTTATAATATCGAGCTCGATTTCAAATTGAACTAAATTGATCATATTGTGGAATGGACTTATTTATTTACCGTTCTAAAGGTACATATTCTTTATTTGTCTCTCATTGAAAGAATCTTCAAAATGCACTTTTTGGATACCTCACCTACTGTATTAAAGTAATAACTATGCTAAATTATCAGTAATTGTATAACTTTAAAATTTTATGTTAATAAAAATTTTTAATTCAATTATTTAATTAATATACAAAAAATAATATAATTGACAAAAAGAAAAAATGGAACACTTTGATTTGTTTCTAAAGAATAACTGTTTTGATTTGGAAAAAGAAAATTAAAATAAATTTGTGGGGTGAATGTTAAATTGTTAATAAACGAAACGGTGGGTTTTGTCTCGAAAGACGCAGACAGCAAATGACCGGCTGGGACCGGGTGGGCCCCGTTGACGCCTCAGCCTTTGAAACAGACCCGTAACAGTCGCCGTTCACGCTCCTCGAGCCCGATGACCAACACGTACGCATCGTCATGTGATGGTGACGTGTCCGCCGTATGTGACATTAAAAGTCTGATATTTCCTTCCGAAGGAGGGAACTGTTTTACCAAGGATACTTTTGGCATTACACAATGACTTTTTCTTAAACAATTAAAAAGTATTTTTCTTGTTATATATATATTCAATTAGATTATGTGTGCTTTTATTATTATTATTTTTAAAGGGAAAGCATTCTAGTTTTATTAATCGATGAAGAATCACGAGATAAAATTTTATATCACAGAATAAAAGTTTTGAAAAAATCATATGAAGTTATACATTATGCTCATGTATATATATATAATAATACGATATTTAAGACTTATTTATTTACATCAAAACTCCGTTAATCCATCATGATTGATTTTTTGTTATAACAACAGGTCTAGTTCAGATATACCCAATTTGATACATAAGTAGCAATATCCTCATGCCGAAATTCATTATTCTCGACTTCAAGCTAGAAAATTATTCACATCTTCAACTAAACAGGTCAAGACCACAAAATAAGGGAAAACAAAAATACAGAAAAATAAAGAAATTGCACAAAACCCACAAAACTGAAGAAGGTTGATAGATGATTCTGGTAGTACGTGAAAAAAGCATATGCAAGCACGTGCGAGTCACAATCCATTCCGATGTTGTTAGAATCAAAAGCAGCAAGTACGCGCATTGGAGGGGCATGTGTCGAGGTGAATTTGATGGAGAGACGTAAGTTGAACTTTGGACAATTTGATCCAAGAGCCCCATCAACCTAGAAAAATGATATGACAAAAATAATGGACAGCACATCTAATGCGGTAACACGGTGGCGCTTGAGCATGTAGAAAAATCAATTAGCAAAAAGAAAAAGGGGGAGAAAGAGTCTGTGAAGGTAGGGGAATTATGTGTGCTCTTTAATGATATTTTTATGTGCTTTCCTCGTTAATCACAGGTTGAAGTAATACAAATTATACGAAATTTTCATTTTTTGGAATAGACACAATTTATGGGGCCCATAACATTTTTAAGTTGATTTCTATTATATTGTATTATGTGCTATTATATTTATATTTTTATGTACCTTTCTGTTAAATCAATAGATTCAATATACATTTCATAAACGTTTGAAACTACATGAACCAGTCTAAATAACTTTGACTATCATCTCAAGATTCTCAACTTTTAATTAAATATCTTCTTTTTTTTAATAAAAAATAAAATAAAAATTGAAAAGATTAAGCATTAGTCGAGATTTAGCAGATTTTGCATTGATTCACGTCAATATATATATATATATATATATATATATATATTCATATTTTGTCAATTCAACTTACAAATCAACCATTAGATTTATGGATTTATGTGGACCCTATAAATATAATGGTTGATTTATTAAATTTAATGATGATAAATATTAACTTGAATCATTTCTCATCACGAAATACTTACTCTTAAATCTTTGCAATTTTTTATTAAAAAAATAATTAAGTAATTATCATTTCTTCCATGAATTACCTCTCGATTATCATATGCCCCATCAACTACTAATTTTACATTACGACCCCATCAAACTACTCTTTTGTTACTAAAACCCCCATTCGTTAATGAAAGTTGTTAAGTCGGATAGTCAATCCATTACGTGCTCATAAAGTTGATAGTTGATGTGAGTATATGGTAATCGAGTGGTAGTTTATGAGAAAATGATAATTACCCCAAAAATGCATACGCTTGAGGCACGTACACACGTGATGAGTTGACCATCCGACTTAACGACTTTAACTAATGAAAATAGGTTTTGATAACGAAATGGTAATTTGATAGGGTTGTAATGTAAAGTTGGTAGTTGATGAAAATATATAATAATTGAGCGGGAGTTTATGAGGGAAAAAAAATAATTGTCCCAAAAATAATGGATGATTTCTAAATGCATAAAAGTACAAAAAAATCTGTGTCAAAAAAGAAGAAGAAGAAGGTGAGGTCTTGCCATTGGGTTTTTATTCACATGTCCAAACAAAAAAGCGGGCAATTAAAAACATGTTCAGACAGATGAATTCTATAATTTCATTCAAATTTGTTAATCGAATTACAAATGATCAATCTGAGCAGCAAAATGATTGAAAATCTCTCCCTTTTATTTTGGGAAACAGAAAAAAAATTTGTTGTTAATGCTTATGGTTGGTTGTAGGGAAAAAAAGTGATTGTGAGGCCAGAAAATGAGGGCATGGGAGGTGGGCAATGTTAGGAATATTTGTAACAGTTAGCAAATTAGGTGTTTAATTAATGGGGTTACCTCAGTTATTAATAATATCCGCCATTATTTTCCCCCCTCTTTTTAGAGCAGCATTTGTTGAAAAGCTGTAACCTTCTTTTAAAATCATACTTTTCTCCCCCATCATTAATTTGTTGACTTATAATGCAAGTTGCCGTATTGGATTTTTCTTTCCCAATTTTTATTTTTATTTATTTTTAAAGAAAGGAAAATGCTTCAAAAGTTAATAATAGTACTGTTCTTTTTACTATAATTTTTTTTTTATATATTTATTTATGTGGCAATTTACACGCATGCCATGTGATATCATGTTGATAAAAAAAGAATTAACAGATAAATTTAATTATTTAGTAACTAATTTAATAAATGACATGTAAATTGTCATATGCGTTTGTAAAGCGCTTGAACCGAAAGTTATAATATCCCTATCATAATTGACTCAAGCCTATGTTGCCTAAGGTCCAAAGACGAAATTCATGTTATTATTATTATTATTATTATTATTTTTGACATATTCGTACAAGAAAGAAGAATGAGGATTTGAACTAGTGATTTTTGTTCTATTAGACGTGATCCTAATTGATTGAGTTAATTCTAGAGGACAAAAATTTATGTTATTGAATCAAGTGATAATATTCATTCCATATCTTAGAAGGAATGAGAAAAAAAAAAGAAAAGAAAAAGAAAAAGAAGTCAATACTCCCTAATTACCAAAAACTCACTTATTGTCAACTATTTGCATTAATTTTTTGATTCGATTACGATGAATGAATTTTTACGTGGCTGTGACGGTTATATCAATTTATAAAAAAACTTGTAACAAAAGTTATTGTACTAACATCTGAAGACCACATAAAGGCTAACTGCTCTGATGGAAGAAGAGAAAGTAAGTTTAAAAAGCATATACAAATGAATGTAGGATTAAATTATATAAAATAAATAAGGAATGATATGATGATTAGTGAATCATTCATTCAAGCCTTATAAATAAATAATAACCCCACAAAGATTAACACTAATGTAATCAAAACTTTTTGAGACAACCAAGCAAGCCCACCTAAGTAACTGCCTGGCTGTCCACGTGGCAAGTCGGCAATGGCCAGGTCATCCATCACTGAGATATTTTGGTGGGGGAGTAGAGAGTGCTAGAGACAAAGCTCTTAACCACATTAATTAATAATTATGGTGGGCAAAACAGCAATCAGAAAGGGCAGATTTTCAGGGACCAGATTGTTTCCACCTCGTGTGCACCACTGTTTTTTTTTTTTTCTTTGAATTTATTTATTTATTTATTACTGTTTTTCCCTTTGAATTTATTTATTTATTTATTTATTTTCGGGCATCATGGTTTGCCCGTGCAAATTTAATAATATGAAAAAAAAAGGTGAGATTTGAAAGTGAACGCTCCAAATGCAATGGTGCTGGACATAACAAGACATGGGTCACAGTGCCCCATAATACACAATTATATTCAATTCAATTGCTCATACAACTAACAACTAAGCTTTGTTTTTTCCTTTTATTTATTTTATTTGGTGTTTTTCATTTTATGGGGAACAAAGCTGTAATTAAAATGCAGCAGAGAAAGAGGTCGTGGTTTTTGACTCCTTAGTTTCCGGGTCATAAAACGAACCAATTAGTCTATGTTTTAATAATAATAAAAAATACTTTCATGTTCTTGGGAGCTTAGTTTTTAATTCATTCCATAGTTAACAAATCTTTTTTCCCACCTAATATTTGATGGTATAATTGTAACAATTATTTACCATTTTTAAAAGCAATTTTTTTCCGTCAAATTAGGTTGGACGTGAACAAATGTCACATATTCAACTAGAAGTCCAAGGAGTGTGCAAGTGGAGTGGCTATTTCAATAAAGAGTATTACTACTCCATTGTCGGTTAAGATTTTACTTCTTTATTGTTGGGTAGGATAAAAAGAGTGTTAATAGAAACAACTTGTTATTCAAGTTATTTGCATAATTTTATCTTTAAACCCTATGTTTTTTTAAGAATTTTCTTGTTAAAAAATACATTTGACGATCAGTATATATCGGTTTAATAGACTGAATCAAAAAAATTTCTTCTGACCCACCAATTTGAACATCAATTCCAAAATAGTGATGCAATTATTGTGATTCAAATTCAAGTTGAGCAGGATAGATTCAATTCAATGGGAGGAAGGTAAAAGTAGTAAATTTGATGGTACCTAAGCATATATATTTGTCCAAGTTCTTCAGGTTGGACAATGGAGAAGAAGACAAAAAGTGTTTGTTCTAACATTGGATGGGAACTGGCACCGACCTTTGATTTGTTGCAATGGCCAGGCATTCTTTGAATGTGGCCAATGGGTTTTTGACTTTGCACAAATTCATTTTGTTTATTTTATTAAAATTGAAAGGTCTATCTATGGCTATGTGGGAGGAGCACTATGCACCTTTTCAGTGGCCTGGAGATGAAAAAAGCCTGCTGAAGAGATTTTCGGCAAAGATGGTGACAAGTGAGGCAATCTAGCTCTTAGGGTTGTTCCCTACATGTTTGTTTCTATGGAAAGTTGTCATTTTTTTTTTTTCTCAGGAAAATGCATCCACCACGTTGTAAATGCCTTGAACAAGTCAATTTTGAATTTTTGAGGGATGGTTGCACACACCCACCTGGGGTTTTAGACTTTATTTCTCACAGCAATAGAGCATTATTAAGAAGAAGCCACATTGGGTATGAACTGTCACTATTGCACACACCTACCTGGAGCAGATTGAGGCATGAGGCAGCAGCCCAGGGAAGCCATCATCATTATTGCTCTAACTTCTCATCTTCTCCTTTCATTTTTCTTTGACGGATGATAAAGATCCAACTTTATGTCTAACTTTTTACTTTTTTATTTTATTTTTAAAAAATAAAAAAAGGTTTCTGAAGTAATAATATATTTTTTTTATCCTTCTTTTTATTGGTATTTTTTTGAAAATGAAAATTCTATTTTTCTGAAGAAAAATTGTCATTTTTCATAAAAAAATGACCATTTTAATGAAGAAAAATGCAATTTTCATTTTTAAAAAAATACCAATAAAAAGAAGGACAAAAAATATATACTATTACTTCAGACAATTTTTTCATTTTTTACTTTGTTTTTTTTTTTAAAAAAATAATAAAAAATGTCCAAGTTGGACAAAAAAGTTGGGCCTTTAACATTTTCCTTTTTCTTTTCTCCATTTCCATCTTGGAATATAAGATCATTTTCATTTAAGTATTCATTTCTTGGACATAATTTAAAGTTGGTGCAACTAACGGTGTAAATGAAGTTAATATAGATACGTCTTTTAAAAAATGTAAAATCATATACACTGTTAGATACACTAACTTTAAATCTTGAATTGAGAGAATCAGTCTCGAGGCCATTAATTGATTTAGGGGAGGGTTTTTATTTATTTATTTTTTAAGTAATGTAAGGAAGTTCGCTTTAAGTATTTCATCAAATCTTTGTTTTTTTTAACATGTCCGCAAGAGAAAGGAGAGGAAAATTCAAACTAGTGCCATCCGCTTTATTAAGCGTGGTTTTAGCTAATCGAATTACCTTTTGAGGACAAGTATTTCATCAAATCTTGTTGCACACAAAACACAAAACATATTATTTCCCCTCATAAATAGAGTATATTCAACTCTCATAAGTCATAATCTCATTGCATTAAACCAAATTCGGGCCTCTGTGGGCCTACGACTATTTCCATGTCTTTTTTCCTTTCTCTGGTTTCGCATAGATGGAAATGAATTTTGAACAGCAAATAATAGACAAATTTTAAGGGCTTTCAGTCCAACTCGAGTTTTGCATCAGTTTTATATCTAAATTATAGTGATATACGACCAATATACTCTGTTGTTTTACAGTTCTGGAAATATGTCATAGGTTGAAATATATATTTTAAGGGTATTTTATCTTTCTAAACTTAGGGATATTGGTGACATTTCACGTTTTTTTAAAACGATTTTGAATACAAGAGTGTTTTTGTAACAAAATAGTCGATAGGACTAACAGTTTATTGGGTCAAGTTATAGACGGTTGGAGTGCAAAAGGAAATAAATTGTTACCCCTAAGTATGTTATCAACCATGCAGAGGCTAGCAGCTAGCAGCCTAGCACTGTGTTGGGGTGTGCCCTATGATCTTTTAACTTAGCAAAAACACTAATATATTCTTTCCCCTCATAAATAGGGTATATCCAGGTCTCATAATCGCATTGCATTAAACAAAAGTAAAGGGTATTTCGATTATCAAGTTTGAAAGTAAATGACAAATGAGACTTTACAATAATGCCTTAAACCTTACATCAAAGCAAAGCACATAGAGACAGAAGAAAACCAAATTCGGGCTTTTCTAGAGTGGGCTTACTACTATTGGAAAGAAGTTGTTTGGAATAGATGCAAAAGTTTTGAACAGCAAACCTTTTTTACTTATTTATTATTATTTTTTAAACTAATAAAAAGGCAAGAGGCCCAACCAAGCTTTACATGTGCATGACCATGATAACATGTCTGTTAGATAGTAAAATGGGCGAAGCGCTCTCTTAATTTCCGATTGAATCATATTCTTAGTCCTATAATGATGTCAATAAAACCCAAAACAACTAGAATTACTGAAGCTTTAAAATTTTCATTGCAGAAGTGAATAATTTTTTTTTTTTAAAATAAAAAATAAAAAATGGTAGGCCATGAAAACCAATTGTAACTATCTTACCCCTGGGCATGACTGTGGTAACACCCATTAGAAACCACACATGAAGGGCTTTATTGATTTATTATTTTTTTAACTATAGTAGCATTTACCCAATAAAAACCACACATTAAGGGCTTAGATGGTAAGAACTGTAAGCTCTCTCAAGTCTGTTTGCGCCATAGCATGACCTAACCCTTGACCTAACCCCACTAAAATATCAATGAGAATTCAAGGTAACTAATACTAGTAAGACATGTGAAAATTCTATAATTGACCAACTACTAGTTCCAACTCTTGTTTATATCAAAAATCTGGTGTTATATGAGACTTAGCACGATTCAAAAACTTATTTGTATTACAATTTTTGGATTATTTCATAGGTAGAAGAGATATGGTGAAAAACAAACTACTGAGAAACATCTGAAATTGTACGAGGTAAGGTGACCAGCAAGAGCTAATCTCCCAACTCCCAAAATGACATTTGAAACCGCTAGTAAATCAAATAATCATGTAGATATTAACAGTAGTTGGGATATATGTCCCCCTCTCAGTTCTTCCATCTTCCGGATTGGTACTTGATACTGCTCATACATTTCTCCCTATATTTTCCAGTTACAATTTGAATGGGAAAAAGAAAAAGAAAAAGAAAAAAATATATTAAAGCTTACGAGGAAAGAGATGATTTCTCTTAGAAAGCATGATATTAGAGCTCAATTACAACATTGATAAGTAAGGTACATTATTTTACTAGGTCATTGTCTAAAGGCCCCCACGTGCAAAGCACGTGAGACCCAATTTGTAATAGTTTAAAAGATCAAAGCTATAGGAAAAGAAGCCCACGCAGAGAAAGCAGGAGCCTCTAGCCCATTGCATACTTCTGGGTCCAGCTTCTTGCTGTTGTCTCGTACTTGCTCCGGTCAGTCTTGTACATATGGGCAATTTCCGGCACCAGAGGGTCATCGGGATTTGGGTCCGTTAAAAGCGAACAGATAGAAAGCAACACCTGAACATTAAAAAAAAAAAAGAAAAAATTTATCACAAGATTATCCAACAAGGACCTCCATATGAAAAAAAAGAGAAATTTATCCCAGTGATTCAATTATCCACCAAATTAAGAGTAATTCTAGAAGTACTTGTATTCATCCAAGAATGATATAACTCTTACAATTATTATTTGATCAAAATTTAATATTGATCAATTACAAGCCAATGATTTTAAGAACGACATCATTCTCAACGAAACTTGTAGTATTTACTCCCAAAGTAGACCAGAAAGGAATATATTCTACCTAATGGATGCAACAGCCAAAGAATGAAAAATTTACAAGATAAAAAATGAAAAAAGAAGAGAAAAAATGCTACTAAAAAAAGAAGAGAAAAAATGCTACTCAACATTCTCAAGTGCACCATCTCCTAGCATTTTTTTTTTTAAAGAAAAAAAAAAAAACAAGTGAATGTGAATGTGCCGTATTGACAAGAATAATAAGAGATGGACACAAAAATGCTGAGTAGCATTTCTTTAAAAAAAAAAAAGGTACAAAAAACAAGGACAAAAATGGATTGTTCTAGGAAGTTTCCTCTATTCAGTTATTTTTGTCTTTACAAGCTTCAGGTCCATTCTACATTTGACTCATTAGCACTTAATTAAATCATAAAACATTCTGGTAATAAGCTAATTTCAGTTAAGGGAAACAGGGTTTGACTAGAGCAACAACAATCTTTGTAGATTAATTCTAAATATCCAAAATTTTTGTTTCAAAAGTTAGTTCTCAAATAATGTGTCACCATCCCATGAGTTGATGACACATTTTTCAAAATAATAAATCTCATGAAATGATAACACATTATTTGGAAATAAAATTTGAAATGTACAACACTTCTCATCTTTATATGTCCAGACACTACTGAAGGAATATACCATTATATTTTCTATGGCATTCAAGGAATACTCCATCTAGAATGGGGGGCTTCAGAAAGAATGTCGACCCTCACCAAAATTGATGGCAAGGGATCATTTTCAAAATACTAGAGGGTCGACATGATGCTCCCATCGTTATCACCTCTCAATGATGGCTAATATTTTTTGTTATGGTCCCACGCGAATATATTATATGGAACAGAAGACAATGGGAAAGCCATACATGATATATCCATAGAACATTCAATCTGATAGGATAAGGCCTGTATAGGCTATTAAAGAATGACCTTGGATATGGTAAGGGCAGGGCTCCACTGCTCCTTCAAAATATCAAGACAAATGCTCCCATTGCTATTGATATTGGGGTGGAAGACCTTCGTCCTGAATGCAACCTGCAGAAACCAATCCAAAGAAGAGAAAAAAAATGTAAACTACGCAACAAATTTTCAAATAGTCCCTCATCCAATATACAAGCGTAACTTCGCAAAAAGATGAAACAGATATGTAATAGCCAAAGCGCCATTTCACAATTGCTAAGCTAAAATATAAATCAACTAAATAACCAAATAAGTTGTAAGCAAAAAAAGTATGGCAATGTATAAAAGAACTTTTGAGTTTGTGGTCTTATTCAAATGGGTGAAGGGGCATGCCAGTTTTTTTAAGATGTACATCTTTTCATAGAAATGAAAGCAAATCCCCAACAATGTTTTATTCTGTATGTTTTATGATAGTTGAAAAATTAATTAAATGATCTAATTTGCTCTTTCTTATTAACTTAAGTTTTAGGGACAATCAGTGATTTAACATGATATTAAAGCAATTATCTAGAATTCAATACCAACTCTATAATTCACCTCTATTTTTAGTCAAATACTTCATATATTGAGCCTCACTTTTTGAAAGGGAGTTTAAGTCCATACATGAGAGGGAGTATTATAATAAAAATTACATAATTAAATACATTATTTTTCAGTTTAAGCATTTTGAACAGCTGGTAATTTAACAATGATGAAGTAAAAGTTGATGCTATCTACTTGACCTTGAATCACAATCATCTCCTAATATTCCTTTTTTTTTTTTTCATAAAAAACTGAGAAAGGAGGAAAATAATTAAAGGTTTGTCCAATAAAATGGAAGATAATAGAGAAGTTGCATGCATCATGTACTACAATTTGCAAAATCTATAATGTAGAACACATTCAAAAAAAAAAAAATTTATTTCTTCATTTTTTACATCGCTAGGGAAATGTGGATTCTTGTGCTACGATTGTTTGGGTTTATATACAATATGCCGAGAATGGTAGTAGAATTATTGGATTGTTGGAAGGGACATTTTAGTCAACATTGTAGCAGTGAAATTTGGAAGGCAATTCTGTGTATATTGCGGCATCTCAAGTGAGAAAGGAATGTGTGCATTTTTGAGGGGTATGAATTATAGGTAGCGAGGATGAAGCTTTTGCTTGTATACATCCTATATACTAGGATTGCATCCTTTGTTGTGCTTTTCAATGAAGTTTACCATAAAAAGAAAATAAGACAATATTCTAGGGCTCAATACGGGATGCTCGTTTCATGTGGTACATGTTAGTTAAGGAAATGACACATTTCTGCCATTGCATCTCTCATCTTTTTGTAGTAACTCTAAAGGTAGTACCATTTCCTTAACGATAAATTACATGGAACTACATGTTCCATGTTTCTCATTAAAATAACATTGGATTGAAAAATTATCACACAATGTCATGCTTACCTATATATTAGAAGTAAAAATATTTTCCTATCTTTGAGCTAATACAGGACAGTGATTTTCAATTTCTCATTATCTCTTTTTAATGACGGCTGAAAATTTTTCATCAAAACTCCATTCCAAATGATAGAATTAAATGAATAGATATAAAAAATGTCAAAAAGCAAAATTACCATGGAACTTTTCATTGAACTTTATTATAGAAAGATATATCCAGTAAAAAGCCTCTTTAGGCTCCAACACATACTTTGCACAATGATATGTTATCTAATATGAATAACACACAAACTAGTAAGTAGACGTGCAAGTTCTGGACCCAAAGAGTTGTACCATCTAGATGATACTCCTGATCCAAATTGCTGTTATGAAATTAGAAAGATTGAGCAAATCTAAGCTCACAAATATCTTAATATTTGTGAGCTTAGATTAAAATTTCAACCATATGAGATCAAAGATTAAAAAGAATCAGAAGGCTCTGTTTTCTTTCTACAATGTTTGGAAGATAACTAAAGATACAAGATAGATCCTTGCCAAACTTCATCGTATAGCATCCACCAGTCCAAGTGAACATTGTTTGGGACAATCCCAAGATATTTTTTACTGAAAACTTAACCCCAATTGATAAAAAGGTGTATATTGCATTTAATTTTTTCTTTGTTCGTTTTACATTTTCCTAAGCAACACTAACATATCATATATCAAAGCTGCCAAACAAGAAAACAGTAATTCTTTTTCTAATTAATCTACTTGTCAAAAAATTTTTTTAAAAAAACTTATCCAAAAAAAAAAAAATCTCCATAAAGATATTAACCATCACTTTTCAGTGATAACTAGAATTGCTTGCACTACATGTCTCACCTAATATATCATAGGAAAAGTAGCAACACATCAACTAAATTTGGCATTGAATACCACCTAACTATGGACACATTTTTTTGGTTCATAGTCCACTATGTACATACAAGGAAAAGAAAAAGAAAAATATTATATTTAATGAAAATGTAATTTACTAAGATTAAGACTACGCAATTAGAAGCCGAATGAAGTGAAACAATGAATTTTATTTTAGAAAAAGTATGAATCATCAGAGGGAGCTTTACTCATCTAGCAAACATGAAACTAAAGGAGAAGTATTATAATGAATTTGACAATTTTATATTTTTTTGATAAGTAATAAGAAATTTTATTAAAGAAAGAGAAAAGGAGGCGCCCCTAATTACACAGGGAGTATACAAAGGGGGCCGAAGCAAACCCAAAAGAAAAACCCCAGCAAACCCACACAAACACCCTCAACACAACCCAGAGAAACCTAGAAAACCACCCAAACACCCTCAACACAACCCAGAAAAACCCCAGTAATAACGAATTTGACAATTTTATATTCTGCATCTAAATAATGTTTCCTTTGACTTCATTAGATTAGATCAACTTTACATGAAGAAAGAAACTAGAAAAACACAAATAACCCTTTTGGCCAATATCTAGTCCTCAGCCCAGCAAAAAGGAAACATTTTTCTTAATGGCCTAACCACCCAGTGATCTTGATTTCAAGGCATAAGATGAAAAAAATAGTTGGCATTGCATGCTTACATTACCAGATTGCCCCAAATAATCAAATCATGGTAGCTTACAAAGATAGGGATCACAGTTATGAGCCCCAATCCCTAGTTTAAATTGGGAATCACATCCGTAAAGACCTGTCAAGCTAGGCCATGCATGCTTACAAAGATTCAATAACCTGTCACACTAGCTTCAATACTTACGTACATAAAGGGTTTGAATGTTAATACTAATGGATATATCATGATCCCAATATACAATGAGCCATATATGTATATTGATATGACAGTCAATAAAAGAAAGAAAATTTTGAACCTTCTTTACAAAAACAGCAAAAAATTAATAGAAGCAACAAAGCACAGGATTGCTACAGACCTTGGGTGGTTTAAATGGGTAGTCTGGAGGAAAATGAATAGTGACTAGAAAAACTCCACCCGCATAAGGACTGTCAGGAGGACCCAAAATTGTTGCTTGCCAATGGAACATATCTTCAGCAACTGGGCCTAAGGATTTATAGATCAACACAAGCAGAGACAATAAAAGTCAATAAAATGTTGCACTAGTAAACTTGAATAAATGTGTCTGATATTTTATATAATCTAAAGAAAAGTCTTAACAGGGAAAGAGGAAAAGTAATGCTGGAAGATACCAAGACATTGACATGTAACAGAAAACACAAAACTAAGTCATTGCCAATAAGCCATATTTCTGCAGCAACAAAAGTGATGCCTGACCACTTAGGAAATATACTAATGCTGCTACATTATATATGCATTGGGATTATTAGTTTTTCAATATTTGCAGCATAGGGGCAAAAAGATGAAACCAGAGCTCAATGGACACAGTGGCGGAGCCACAGCTTGACCAGGGCTCCAGTTCCCCCAAGAAGTTAAAAAAAAAAAATTATCAGCCTTCAAAAGTTTTATATGGATGTGGCTCCCCCAATTAGGTTTTTATTTTTATTTTTATTTTTTAAAATTATATGAAGGCTATATATAAAGCCTTAAAAAATTTTACATGGACCAGGGGGAACTACGCTCCCCCACGACCCACATGTTGCTGCGCCTGCAGCAGGCCTCTGTCAAAGAAAAAAAAAAAAATTGATAATTGCATTAAAAATATATATATATATTCTCAAACAGAGAATAACTAAACTCACATTCTCAGCTCATGAGTTTCCCTTTGGACCCTTTTTTGAGCTTTCTCTTTACTCAAACTCAAACACAATTGAGTTTCTATTCCGATTTGAGTGCTCGTTATATTCAAGGTCAAGGTTAATAATTAAAGAATTACATTATAGTTGAGCATCATTATCATTTTGACATATTCAATACTACTATCGACTTTCAATTGCAAGAGCTTGATAGTAGGCTTGGTGAAAAGGCGATGAAACTTTTGACACTTAGCTCTGCTTTGAATCCAAAAAATGCTTATAAGTCCTTCAAAATTGACAATATATGTATTCTTGCGGAGAAGTATTATCCTCTTGATTTTTCTAAGCATGAGAAAATTAATTTAAGATACCAATTGAGGTATTTTGAATTTGATGTGCTTACTAAACCGACATTATAAAATTTGTCTTCCATTGCAGAATTATGCTAAAGATTGGTGAAGACAAAAAAATCAAAGACATACTATCTTATTGATAAATTTATTTGTCTTATTTTGATTCTTCTAGTATCTACAACAATTACCAGACGAGTATTTTCAACAATGAAAATTGTTAAAACACAACTACGCAACAACATGGAGGATGATTCTTGCAAATAGCTTAATTCTTTACATTGAAAGGAAAATTGCTGAGAGCTTTGATTTAGATTCGATATTTGATAATTTTTTAAAAAAATTTCTTAATTTTTTTTTTTATGTAGTGCCGACATGTTACATTTTTAATATATCAATTTGAACACATATTTATGAATTTTTATAGATATTTTTTTGTGATGCATATATTGTGTGAATTATCAAATTTTTAAGTTAGAGAAAATTTTGTAAGATGCCAAAAAAAATTTTAGCGGCTCCCCCAATATTAAATCTCTGGCTCCGCCACTATTATGGACACCACATAATTTTAAAACCATTCTTAGTTCTACAATGTGAGAATTCTCAGCATGAATGGCAATATCTAGGATGATCTCTGCCATTGTATTTGCATTTATGGCAGTGGTAAAGGTTTCAAACTAAAAGTCCATTACACAGTTTTAATGACGGGAGATATGTATGGTTTGTCAATTGAATCAATCCAAATAAGCATCAAACAAAGTTACATTCTATTTCTTATTATATATGTCATTTATGTATCAGAATATCCATACTAGATATCTTCCAATCTCCACTAGTTTTAAATTCCTTTTTTTTTTTTCATTAATAAATAAAGCAAATTCATTAATAGCACAAGAGGCGAACTCAAATACACAGAATGTAAAAGAGAAGAACGCCTAAAAAGCTCAATAACGATGAAAGAGAGCAATGAATCTACAAAGCTAAAATATTGAGAAGGACGTTTTTGGATAAGTAAAATATTGAGAAGGACGTTAATACACTCAAAGTCCTATACTAACTCCAAAAGTAACAATAAGGCCACATTTTTTCAATGTAAAATATTTTGACAAGATGTTTCAACTGAAATCATTTATAAAAAAAATAATAATAATAATAAATTAAAAAAAAAAAAACACTGCTGATTTTTGGGTGTTTGGTTGTCACCTTGAAAATGGAAAACACTATTTGGCTCACAATAAAAATATGAGATTATTTATATTCAAATTTTCGGTAGGGGTGGATACTGTTAGGGTTAGTGTCGACGGAGAGGGGGTGGTGTCTAGGGTGCTGGGGTGTGTGGGTGTTCACAAAGAGGAAGGATTTGAAGAGAGGAATTGTGGGTGGAAAATGTTTAACACCTTAAAAAATGCAAACCATTTTATGGAAAACAAAGAGGTCAAAAACTACTGAAAAGTTTTACATTGAGACAAATAGAAGCTAAATATGGTTGAATCAAAAGAAACAACTTTATGCTTTCTTTATACATACCTAGAAATCTCACTTCCCATAACATCTTATCTCCTTACTGAGAAGATTGATTAAGTTCTTTCAAGGATAACTTATTCAATGCTAATGATTGCACTAATATGAAGAAGTTATACAAATAAGGTGAAAGATGCTACAAGGAGGGTGAAGGTCGTCAAGAACACCATGATGGCTAGAAATCAGAGAATTAAATGAAGCATAAGGACAGAAAAGGATTCACATAGTTAAATGCAAAGTATTGGGATGAGGCCATTTAGACTTGAATGTTAGTTAGGGAGAGCAGTATCCATGGGGCACCATTCTTTCTATTACTTTTTCCCTAGGAAATTTGTCTGAATCAAAAAGCCAATATTTTCCTTTCAAACGCAATAAGAAAAGACATAAAAGCCTAGTATTTTCCAAGAATAGTCGCATACAATCTCATGATCAGCATGACAACATATCTTTCTACCCAATTCTGGTCCGTATTACAAATCATGCAGCTTATACAGCCAAGAACCATTAAAATAACACAATTTAAGAGATGTAGGTACATGTAAAGGTACCTAACCGTATCGCAATTTATGAACAACAATGTAACACATAAAAATGTCAAACTTCGACAAAAGAATACAGCCAAAAAGTAAAATTTCAACATCCACCAACAAAATTCACACACAAAGTTCATTATCCACACAAACATCCAAACAGATCGCACCGCAAACCCTGGCAAATTCAAACACGCATCTCATTCCACAGTAAAATCAAAACAAATAAAAAAGTCGACATCACACAATCACGAAAAGGCTCACAAATCAAGCAGTGGAAAAACCTAAGAAATCAACGAAATCACAAAAAATTTAAAATTAAAAAATAAAAAGAATATGCAGATCGGACTTGAACAAGGTCGTACCAGCACTGCAAGACGTAGGAGGATCCTTCTGGAGATCCTTGAGCTCCTTCAAGATCCGCTTCGACGCCATCACCTACAAAATTTTCAAATCTAAATCCTCTCAATCTTTCTCACTTCTCTCCCTCTCTCTCTTTCACACACACACGCATACATACATAAAATTACAGAGACGCAGAGAGAGACTACGGCATACCAGAGATCCTCCTAGCCAATGATCACTTTTCGAGCTTCTGAGAATGGGAGAGAGGTGAGGAAAATGGCGTTTTATGCTTATATATACAGTGAGAGGGCGAAGCTTAGCTTTGTTTAGGGTGTAGGGCCCGCTTTCTCTTTTGAAATTTTCTTTTATTTTTGGTAATTGGATGATTATGGAATAATTTACCGGATTAATCATTTCACTTTTTAATTTACCTCCGTCTGTCATTTTCCTATGGATTCTTTTTTTTTTTTTTTGTTGGTCTGATACACCATCCATTTGGGTGCAATGAATCTTTAATTTTGTGGTTAGAAATTAAAGAAAAAAAACTTCTATTTTTAGATACTTTAAAATTTAAAATGATGGTGTGTATATATATATATATGTGTGTGTATATATATATATATATACCATAAGAAGAAAAAAATGGTATATATTTAAATTTGTAAATTTGTATATATACCATAAATTTATAAAGAATCTATAAGAAAAAAAAATGGTTCAAATTTGAAAAAGTCCATGGTAAAAGATTACAATAAGAAAAGTGCTACATATACAAATTTATATATATACCATCATTTTAAATTTTAAAGTATCTAAATATATAACTTTAGGATTGTACTAACAACCCATAATCATTTAAAAAAAAAAAAATTGTAAGGATAACTCAATCATTTAATCCCCAAATGTAAATTCAACTCTAAATCTAATGCACTAATAAAATAAATCATTAATCGAATCTCCCTTCAGACGGACGCCAAAAAAAAAAAAACTCAATTAATTGGAGACCTCATAAAATGAAAGGATCACTAGATTTCTCTCTCTTGTATGCACATGTCAAAATAAAAAATTATTATACCTATAATTATTCTATAACTTGTTAACACTTATCAATATGTGATTAAAAAATGTTTTAAAGAAAAATTAATAACTGGCGTAGCTCTAATTACATGCTAATATGTGCCAGCAAAATGAAAAAATATTGTAAAAGAGATGTAGTTGTGTAACATTTTCACAAAAAACAACTAAAATAATATTAAAAAATAAATGACTTTTACTTTGTATCTTTATATTTGGAAAAGGAAGAATTAAAACAAATATTAAATTTAACTTTAAATAAATAGTTTAATAAATGATAAAATATTAAATATGAAGAGCTTGATGGGTTGCCCTAAGGGCACGGTCATTTTTGACGTGCTTGAAGTTCAACTTTCCCTTTTGATGGGTTATTCTATTTCTGGTCAACGGCCGCTTGTTTTTGATATAGCTTGAAGTTCAACTTTCCCTCCTCTCTATGCTCACTACTTACCACAAAATTATTAATAAAAAATTAAAAAAAAAAAATCAGTGATGATAATGAGTAATGGGTAATGACTAATGAGCCCTCGAACGCGTATCATGGTCTGTTGACTGCAAATGCAATACAGACGTAGAATTGTTCAAAACTTCAAAGTCGGCTTCAAATGGGTCCTAATGGGGTCTTCTAGAACTTACAAAAAGTGATTGGGACGTATTTGTGAATATCCAAAATGTTGATAAATACTATCACCAGTCAGTGACGGAGTTGGCATTTTGGGTTAGACGGGTTAATGTAATAAAAAATTTAATAAAAATATTAAAAAATATAATTATTGCAATAAATAATTTAACAAAATTAAATTATTGTTTAAAACATATAATGTAACTTACCATTTATTGTGTCACATCTATAGTTAACTAATTGGAAAACTTTTTTGTTTTTTTAAATATGTTCTTCAGATTTGGTCTCTATCATTAATATAATAATCAAAAAAAATTTTTCTTAAGCAAGGATCTATTAACAAATTTGCTAAGGGCCTTTTTGAAAGTGTGATTTCAATAAGTATGATTTTAAAAATTGTGATTTTGAAATTGCTACATTATAAAATCATACAAGTGTCTGGTAAAACATGTTAAAAAGTACGTTTTAATCAATCTAGTGTTTAGATAAAATTAGTATGTAATTGCGATTTCAAACCAAATAGGTAAATATTGCCTTAAATATTTTTTGAAGCGAAAACGTGATTTTGGTTTAAATTTGCACTTTTTCAAAAAAGCACACTCTATTCAGCTTATTGAAATGGCAAATTTTTTCACATTTTAAAATTTGAGTTTTTAAAATCGCAATCCCAAACACTCTAAAATTACGATTTGGTTTAAAAACACAGATTATTTTTTTAAAAATGCATTCTCAAACAGACTCTAAATTTACTTCAATACGAGTTCGTTTAGAATTTCATTGGAGCTCAATGTAATCATTGTTGTTCTCTATATTCTCAGGTAACTATAATATATATTTCATACAACTAAGATATGCAACAAAAACTATATATATATAAAACAATTAATTTAAAAGAACAATCTAAATATAAAATAAAGAGATATTTTAATCATTTAATAATAAATTGAAAATTAAACTAATATAAAATTTTGATTACATACCTGAAACCTTTTAAGGAAGAGAAATTGTCAAAAAAGATGTGATTTTTTGTTCAATTGTATTCGCCTTTTGATACCAATCGTGGTTAAACGGTTTTATAAATTTTTTTAAAGAATAACAAAGAATCACTCACACAAGTCTAAATAAAATAAACTGCTTTGAGTTCTTTTTGATGGAACTAGATGTACTTCATATCGATCTTGATGATCTTCTCTAATGGGGTCTTCTAAAACCTACAAAAAGTGATTGGGACGTATTAGCGAATGTCCAAAATGTGGGTAGGTACAAATGCACTATAGTTGTGACAAAATTTGCACATCCCACAAGTTACCTCCATAGCAAGTGCAATTTGATGTCACTTCTGTTATGTGTTTTTTATATTTCAGAGTAATGCTATAAAAAAGATTAAAGTCAAATAAAATGTGATGTGATTTTTAAATCTACCATTGAATTTGAGATAATTATTATTGAATTTTGATCTATTGGTAATTTTAAAAGTTATATTACATTTAGGAGAACTCAAATAAGACTCTAATTCTCCTTACAGCATTACACTTCCTAAAGATTAGGGTCGGCTCAATACATTTTTATGATGCAAAATTACTTATTAAGTTTTTCTAACATCTCTTTTCAATTGATTATAAGGCTAATTCATTTAATCTTTTTTGTGAAATTGTTAATTTTAGGTAGGATTTTATCAATTTTAATTTTGAAAAACTTCTTTTTGCATAAGTAATTGTAACAAGTATTGTCAATAAAATCCTTACGGGTAGTTCAGTTGGCTGAGGATCATGTCTTATGAAGTAAAGGTTACTAGTTTGAATTCTTCTTCCTCATTTCTCTTCCTTTTGTGTGGATATGTTGATGCAGTATGACTTAGTGGGTTGTAATGAAGAGCATCAATAAGCAGTAGATAAATACTTCTAGATCTTGATTCTATCAAAGGATCTAAGAAATTTTCTTAAAACAATAGATGCCATCTAAAGTTTAAGGAAAAAGCACAAAGAAACTCAACTCTAAGTATTCTTATTCAACCAAACTCATATATAAAACCAAATCTATGTTTATGGAGGTTATAAGCATATATTTATAACCCCAAAACTCATAAATCTTATTAAACTACGAATTAGAGTCCTTATTGCAATTGTAGATTTATAATCCTAAATAAACACATAAATAATATGAAATCGAAAAGGAAAACTAAACCAAGGAAAAGACTAACAAAGAAAATTAATTCAAATAAAAGACTGAAAGGTAATATAGGTTATTTGATCTACATCATCCTCCTTAAGTTGGAGAGAATTCGCCATCGAATTCAGACTATCTTTTCCACGGTCCTTCGGGTGCCCTGTCAACTCGTTTCATTCTCCATTCCTCAAGATCACAACAAGGCCACACCCCATAATAAACGTGACATTCTTCATCATCGACATGTCTCGATGATTGTCATGAAAGCCCCACCCACCACTTTGTGGTGTAGACTTGTCACGCTTTTCTTGTGCTTCGCCTTTCCCATAAGCCATGAAAATTTCCAAATAACTTACAAAGACTCATTCACTCTCAGATAGAGAAGCCGTCTCTGTTCCATAGATCTCATCACAACTTTGGTTAAAAGTTTTTGACAAGATGACATCTACTCCAAAGAAATCAACTTGATCTCACCTCTTCGTCGGGATAGGTGTCATAGATTGGTGGAGAGGACCAATCTACTGAGCAATCTTCTTCAATAAATCCATCTCCCTCCCCTTCAACCGATTGAGCACCTTCTTTTTGTCTATTTTTTGTATTACAAGGAATTCTTCGAGTTGCAAGCAACCTTGGAATTCCGGTATGTTGAGTTTGGACCTATTCTCTCACCGAGTGGCATGAGCTTACGCAGGGGGCTAACGACCATCTGATTTATACCCATTGTCATGTTCATCTTCCTCCTCTGAAATATGCGGTGGGGGTCGATGATGATGTTTGTTGTGACCATCCATGTTAGATAATCGGATAGGGAGGGCTTCAAATTGATCCCTCATAGCCTTAAATTGCTCCTCCATGTGTTGCCACCATGTCACTAATTGTTCCTTACGTGCTGTCTTCATGTGTACATTCACTTTGTTCATGTTTGCCAGACGGTTGCCTCTCCCCATTCATGGAAAGTAAGGCTCTAATATCAACTGATGCAACGTGACTTAATGGGCTGCAATGAATAACATTAATAAGTAGCGGATAAATATTTCTAGATCTTGATTCTATCAAAGGATTTAAGAAATCTTTTTAAAACAATAGATGCTATCTAAAGTTTAAGGAAAAAATACAAAGAAACTCAACTCTGAGTATTCTTATTCAACCAAACTCATATATAAAACCTAGGGGTGAAATTTAAAACCGCCTAACCGCATCCGCTAACCGCTAACCACTATCCGCATTAACCACTAACCGCTTTGAAAGCGGTTAGTAAAAACCGCTAACCACCTAGGCGGTTAGCGGTTAGTGAATTTTGAAAAACCGCCTAACCGCTAACCGTTAACCGCTAACCGCCTTTTTTAAAAATATAATATATATTTATATTATATATATATTTTATATAATAAATAACAATAAGTTATTGTAGCATAGTGGTTATTGTGTGTCTCTTTTACTCAGGAGTCCCTATTTTGATTTCCCTACGTTTGACTTTTATTTGGGTTTTATGTTTTTATTATTTATATAATATAGAAGTACAAAACGACGTAGTTTTGCACTTCTATATATTCATTTTTTCCTAACCCAAAATGATAATTTTGTTGTAATTTTATTCGTATGTTATATGTTATAGAAGGTAGCCAACAAGATTTTGGTATAATTGTCAAACATATAATGCTCACTTTAAACCAACAATTTTAATGCTAAAATGGTCATGAAAGAGGAAAAAAATATTTAAAGTGAGCAAAACAAGGGTTTAAATGAGCCCAAAAAAAAAACAAATGGATGCGTTAGTAGATTCTACTAAAATAAAACCAAATATGCGTTTATGGAGGCTATAAGCATATATTTATAGCTCCAAGACTCATAAATATAATAAACTACGAATTAGAGTCCTTATTGCAATTATAGACTTCT
Organism: Carpinus viminea; assembly: GCA_013348765.1. Taxonomy (NCBI): domain Eukaryota; kingdom Viridiplantae; phylum Streptophyta; class Magnoliopsida; order Fagales; family Betulaceae; genus Carpinus; species Carpinus viminea. The sequence goes on along the minus strand of CP054670.1, from coordinate 19,162,520 downwards.
AATCCTAAATAAACACATAAATAATACGAAATTGAAAAGGAAAACTAAACCAAGTAAAAGACTAACAAATATATTTAATTCAAATAAAACATTGAAAGGTAAGATAAGTTATCTAATCTACATCATATGTCAACATATATATATTGTCAATCAAATAAGCGATACATGCATTAAGAAAAGACATATAATTTAGAGAAATAGGGCACTTTCTTGACTTTCTTCTATTTGTAAAAAAATAAAAATAAAAAATTTAAAAACTCATCTCTCATACAATGGCGATCCAGTTGGCTGTTGGGACTTGAGATCATAATTTATTGCTACTAGTACTAACTATTATCTCTAATCCACAACGATGATGATTTTATTTAAGAATGACTTTAATATTAATATATTATTTGGTTTTCTTATTTAATGCTATTAATTTTTTGAGACTTATATCAAGAAAGGAATGTTGGAGATTTAAGTTTGTAAGAGAATGAATTGAAACGATATTAATGCATTCCTTTATTACTTATTTATCATAAATTGGGGCTTTAATTAAAGGATATTAGTTGTAGAATTAAACTTTGGTCTGGATGAGCCTTAAAAGTCTAGTTTTACAGCACCCAATCACACATTGCCACATAAGCCAAATCAGAAAAATTGCATAAACTTAGCATACAATCAGAATCACTTGATGAAAAGAAGAAGAAGAAGAAGAGAGAGAGAAAGGAAGAAATAAGAAAAAAGAAGGAAGAAAAGAAGAAAAAATGGTCATGGGTCTACTATCTCTGTCGCAACGTGGGTCTGAGAAAAGAAAGAAGCGTTGTGTGACCCAGCCTGCACCATGACGCAGGCCGTGACCCACGACGCTAATGACGGGTCTCCCTCTTCGGCTCTGGTTTCCGGCCTTTAGGTAATAAAATCTCTTAGGGTTAACTTTTTCCTTTTAGGTTTAATATTTGATTCTAAAAGCAAGTTTTAAGACATTAGAAACGAATTTTGGACATTAGAAATGGGTTTTAAGGCATTAGAAATGAGTTATAGGACATTAGAATCGAGTTTTGAAGTGGATTTCGGCGGGTTCAAAGTCGGATCACGGCCTGCGTGGGTTTAGACCCACTGCCGGCATGGGTCTAGTGTATCTGCTGGCTGTTGCTTTAGTTTTTTTTTTTTTTTTTGGTATTTTCTCACTTTGATTTGTTGATCTTGTTCTCATTTTGATTTTTTGCAATTTTCTTAAAATGATGATGTGGTTCATGTTGATTGGGTGCCGTAAAACACCACTTTTGCAAGAGGACCTAACCAATAGGGGCTCTCTTAACTGTAATTAACATTTTTTTATAGATTAAATTTTTATTAATATTTATTAATTAGGGGTTTTAGGCGGCTACCTAATTTGCATAAGGCTCCAGCTGCCCTTGCTTAAGCATAATGATACATGTATGCATTGGCCTTACGCGGCTTACGCCCTCATATGGCATTGCCTCACATTGCCACCTCACTCCAAAAAAATTTTAAAAAGAAAATTGCACAAACATATAATTCGAAAACATGAATCCTAAATAAATTTATGCACCATGTTTATATTTGTGTCGGAATTATGTGCTGAAATATACCCGCAACAATTATACTTGGACCTTGACCACTCTTTAGTAGGTGCTAGAATGCATGTGTTTGTAATTGTGGTAGAGACTGTGGTTGTTTTTTTGATGCTCTATTTAGCATTTGTGGTTCCAGCTTATTGCTAGTGTTTGTAGCATTTTGTTTGTTCTGTTGGTAATAAAAATTTCGGTAGATGATTTTATGGTAATTTTAAAAATTTGTATAAGATAATTTTTTAAATTGATTTATCATTTTTTTTTCATTGGTAATTTGTTACATTTTTTTTTAATAATGATAAAGTCACAATATAAAACCAATAAATATCTAACTTCTCTCCCGTGTTTTTTTAAAAAATTATTATAATGATAAAGTCACAACATAATGAAGATTAACGCTTTATTTTTCTGAAAATGCATTGAATTCATTTCTGTTGCACCAGTTGAATTTCTTAATAATTTATTTTGTCTTGTATAGGAGAGAAATTTAATATTTGTTAGTTTTATGTTGTGGTTGTATTATACCTTTTTTTTTTTTTTTTTTGCAAGTTATCAAAATGTGATTATGACTTTTTTGATTGGGTTGATCCCGTATGGTCGTAACGTACAAATATGGATTAAGAGTAATGAGCAGGCCGAGGCTAGGGAGAAACAAGACGGAATGAAGGTGAATATGATCAATTTCGGTTGCAGATAAAATTGTGCCAAACTAAGGAGAAAATTAATGTACCAAACTGCCTTAGTTTTTGTTATTTTGTTATGCTATTTTATGCTAGTGGTTACAACAATGCTATTACTAAAATGATATTAGGAATTCATTTTCATTTAGCCTTGAGACTTGAGAGCACAAAATTTAGGATTATTATTTTTTTTTATTTTTTTCTAAGAGAAAGTAGTTCTGGCGTATAAATTTTTCCAAAACATTGTGTAGTACTCTCTATTTGTATATATGTGAATGTGGTTTGGCCTAAATGGTGAGAACTATGAGCGCTTTCTCAAGTCTGATTAAACTATATATAGCCTAACGGCCCTAACTTAGCCCTATTATAACATTAGTGGGACCCAATGTAGTTTACATTAATCATGTTTGAGAACCTCATTACCAGAGTCAAACTTATGTCCTAGTATTTACCAACCACATGAAAATTGCTTCAAAGTCATTGAACCACCACACTTAATAGTTAGTGTCTCTTTTTGATATGTGACGGGATTGTTGATTGCCAATGCAAAATTTAAAGGTTCCTCCAAGTGCATGCTTAGTAATCAAATGGGGTGCTCTTATTTGACCAAACAGGATCAAATTTGATTCATTTATTGCTTCAACATCATTTGTTTTTGGGAACAAAAACAAAAGACTGCCAAAGTTCTTGTTATAATTCATAGTTGTTTTCAAGCAAAATAAGCTGTTTAAAAAAATAACTATTTTCTTGAATTATGGCCAAGCAAAACTGATTTTCAAGCAAGTTTTGCTTAAAAGTACCAGCTTAATTTCAAAGCAAAAGTCTGTATTAGATTCATCTTACAATACAAAGTTCCTGACAAGAAAAGAAATACGTAATAGTGATTGAATATCAAAATAAACATACAAAAGCAAAAGCAAAAAGAAAAAAGAGGAGGAATTTGAAAGGCAATTAATATTCGAGAAGAAGCATGATCTTACACCAATTTGATGCCAAACCATCCAGACGCTACACGAATGTAAAGGATTTTTACATCGTCATAGCCTTTTAAACCTTGGATTCAACCGAACTTGTTTCTCAGAATAAGCTTCTGACATACATGCTCCTCTCTTTAGAATCAATGAAATGTGACCGACGTCAGGAGTCCTTCGCCGTTCTTTTACTTTTTACTTTACCACAGCTTCATCCACAAAGGGCATCTGTTGATCCCTATACTAGAAAGGGACGTAGGCAACCCTTTTCGGTTCAGTCTGGTAGCCAGTTTGAGAAGGATAACCCCAAAGTTTTTCTTCCGGTATCCAGTTCGAGAAGGATAACCCCAAAGCCAAAAACATCGATCTTCTCATTAACTTGTATTGTGTGAGCATACTCTGGCGTTCAAGTTAACAACAAATACAAAACTTAAAACTCCTGCTAATGGAAAAAAATGGGAAAAGCAAACATCATAATCAAAATAAAACTTAAGAAAATTCTATGTCACGCACCTAGAGCTATGTGTAGCCAAAAGAGCCAGCTACAACTGACATTGTTGTATATTCTCCCTGCTTGATGAACATTTTGGCTAGGCCAAAATCAGCAATTTTTGCATTAAACTCAGAATCTAGTAGGATGTTGATTGACTTCACATCTCGATGAACAATGGGTTGTGAGCAGTCGTGGTGCATATAGGAGAGGCCTTGTGCAGCCCCAACTGCAATTTGCAACCTCTTAGGCCAATTCAGATGGACTGAACCTGAGACAGTTGATTTTCTACTCTTCAGGCATGTACTTGAGCTTAGGACAGTCTTTGATCCACAATTCTTCAAGAGATGGGAGATGTTGAAGACCTTTCTTATCCAAAGATTTCATATTTGGAAATTCAAGGACAAGAAGATGAGTTAGACTAGAAGGCAACAACCCTATGAGAATACCAACAAAGAAAATAAATATGACATACCAACAAAATCCCTCATGATCTTCGTAAGCTTCAAGGGAAGTTTTCTATTTTCCTGTCTCCAATGAGAATTTTGGTCAAAGTTTGAATGTTGAATGTTCAACACCTTAAAACATGGGGCCATCTTTGACAATGAACCAAATGGCCAGAATGCCAATCCAAACATGTCACCAACAACAATTAGCGAGCCTTAGTAGCATCCATTGCTAAGTATTTGGATTGTAGATGAAGATATCTCATATGTTCGGGTACCTGTGACAGAGTTTGTGTTACTTTGACGATTTCTAACACAAACAACTCTATAAAAAGACATTATGACAGTTGTCTTTGCATGTACAATTTCAAAAAAGAAACATTGCATTCCACTATCATTACTCCTTTGCTGAACAAGGAGGGCTGAGATGCCTCATGAGCTTGATGGTGAATGTGTAAGGAGGATGATTCTGATATCAGACGCACTTGAGCCTCAGAAGGTCCCTAGTTGACAAGCGAGATCAGATTTCCATTGCATTCATCATTAAAGGAGGCTTCCATTTTTTTCCTTTGACTCAAAAACCTATTCATCAAAATGAATCTTTTCTGTCAATGATATGAGTAAAAAAGGGTCAGAAATAAAATGAAATATCATACATAGCTTCTGTCAAAGATATCAATATAGAAAAGACAAAATTGTGAACATGTAGCACCAAGCTTAAGCAAAGAGAGACAACCTCTTTATCTTCTTTCTTTTTAGGGGAAATTACATTTTGAAGTATCCATGATTTTTTTGTTAAAGTTTAAAAAGTGACTAACCTCCCAAAGTTTCAAATTGTGGCAATTTAACCCATTTGGCCTTATTATTCCCAAAATGCCCCCATCACATTTTTACTTAAAAAAAAAAAAAAAATCCTAAAAAATAAGAAAAAGCCAAAAAAAAAAAATATAAGAGAGGTTGGGTGGCCAAACCACATAGGTGGTGAGGCCACACCTGTTTGATTTTTTTTTTTAAAAAAATGTGATGAGGGCATTTTGGGAATAAAAAGGCCAAATGGGTTAAATTGCCACAATTTGAAAGTTTAGGGAGGTTAAGTGTCACTTTTTAAACTTTGGAGGCAAAAGTGAAAATAGGTGGATACTTCAGGGGGGTAAAAGGTAATTTTCCCTTCTTTTTATATTACCACAACACGTTTGTTGGAAAGGGCAAGTATCTAGTTTCCTAAGAAAAGAGACAGTACATAGTTTCCTAAGAAATTTTCTGATATATCATTGTATTTAAGATGTCGTCCATCTTAACAAGGACCATGCAATAGCCACAAAAAATCCTCTGCTTCCAATGATTTCCTTGTCCTTTCCACTGTCCAACAAAGCAGCTATATGAAGAAAAGGTATTGATTGGTAATTCAAAGCCTAAACTTTAAGAAATCTAGATGTTCCAAAATTTCCCATGTTCTTGATTTAACATCATAGAACAAGTTCAATAACTGAAATGTCTGAATCAAAATAATAAATAACAATGCATAAATTGTAGATTAAAACAGAGAAAATCAATACACGTGTAAATGCAAGCCTGTAGTTTGTGTATTCATAACCAAGTCATTTAAATGATGCATTCCCTTTTATTTTCTATTTACCTTCTCTGATGAGGACATTTTGGGGCTTGTTTTTGGGTTGCCCAACCCTTTATTGTTTTTTCCGTTCCCCATTATGTTTTTTTTAAAAAAAGAGTCTTACCAAAAAAAAGAAAAAAGAAAAGCATGGTAAAAAAAATAGGTCATAAGTTTGAATGTTGTTTCCATCATTCATCTTCTTATAAATTCAATTATTAAATTAACAATTTATTTTCAACTTTAATTTTTAAGACAAGTAGTGATTTAACATACAGATCAGATAATTTAATAAAAAATGACACGTCAATCTTACTTGGCCAACGAAACCACGTGGCTCAAGTATTCGACATCCAATATTCAACCAACCTCTTGGAAGGCAATGGAGTCTCCAAAATGGGAATAAACATCGTACCCTCCACTGTATGAGAGCAAAATAGGCATATCAGGTCTAAAAAAGAGCTTGGCTAATGAAATGATCATTTTTTTGACTAACAATGGGTCGTAGTTAAAGGGGGTTGAGAGTACTGAATATTGCTAATTCGTTGGACAATACGTAAATAAGTCATAGTTTAGGATAGTTATGTCTAATTAACCCATTTTATTATTATCTTGCTAAATCAAAGAAATTAGGATATGTTCGAGAATATTAACTAACATAATGATATATACATTGAAGCCGAACATGTGAAATTTTTAACTGAAATAGGGGGGGATCACAATGGAGACAAAGTTCCAACTCATGACCTTTGCTTTATGGCTTGTTTGGGGTTGTGTTTGTTGGGCTTAAAAGTGCATTTAATACTAAAAAGTCCGTTTAAAGAAAAAAGTACTCGTTTGATAAAAAATTTGTTTGTCAAAAAGCACTTTTTGACTTAAAAGCTATATTTTTCAAACATAATCCCAAACAAGCTCTTAATACGATATTGAGCAGTCACTTATTTTAAAAGTTTAAACTAATAAAAAAAAAATCATTTAAATTATATTCTAACATAAAATTACCTAAGAGAAAAAGTGTTAGACAAAGAAATAAAGAGAGTATACTAGTAATTGAGAATTATTTTTGTATTTGGTGTAATACACTTGTATCACCATTGTGTATTAGTCATCTCTAATATTTCTTTTAGTTTTTTAATTTGTTGAGTTACTATTTTTGGTCCTCTCTGACAAAATATGAAATATGATTTGAATTGCATATCCATTGGCTTTGGGTTCTGTATATTATATAGTCTTTACAAGGGTGCTATACATGGATAGGAAAATATGTGCTAACTGTACAGAATAATAGATAGAAAAATAAGGAAACAATCGTGGCTAAAATAAGAGAAGTTTGGGCAGCAAGTTTGGACAGCTGTAAGCGTGGACAGCAAGTAGTTTGGGCAGCAAGTTTGGACAGCTGTAAGTGTGGACAGCAAGTTAAGTGTGGCAGCAAGTTTGGACAGCTGTGTTATCCATTGACAGCCCCTCAAATTGATGCAGTGATCAACAAGCATCAATTTGCTCTGAGAAGCAATGTCGATGACGAGTGAGAGCCTTGGTGAAGATATCAGCAATTTGTAGATCGAGAAATATGTGGAAGAGTGATAACACGAGCTTCAAAGGCTTCGGATAGAGTGACAATCCACTTCAATATGCTTGGTGCGCTCATGATAGACGATTGGCCGTGATTTGAATAGCACTAGTATTATCTGCATGTAGAGGTGTAGGATCGGTCTCGAAAATCTAACTCGCAAGCAAACCCGAAGCCAAATAATTTCTGAACAAGCAAGAGACATTGCGCGGTACTCGATTCTCGTAGATGACTTAGAGACTGTCTTGCTTCTTACTTTTCCAGGAGATCAAGGCATCACCTAAGAACACACACCAACCAGTGATGGAGCGACGGTATCCACAACCAACCATCAATCAGCATCACTATAAGCAAGATGATAGAATTGTTGGCGAGGAAGAATAAGCCACGGGTAGGAGTGCCATGAACATAGCGTATGATCCTAACAGCAGCAACAAATGAAGATGACGGGAGTCCAAGGAAGGCTGACTTGCTGGACAGCAAAAAGAAATGTCCGGTCTAGTAATGGTGAGATAAACAAGACTACCCACCAACTTCCGGTATAAACGGGATCGCAAGTAAGTCCCCTCCTCTTTGCGAAGCTTGACATGTAATTCCATGGGAGTATCAATGAAGGAGCCTCTTGAAGACCAGCTGTAACCACCAAGTCACGAGCATATTTATGTTGATTGAGGGAAATTCCAGAGGAACTACGATGCACCTCAAGACCAAGAAAATATGTGAGAGACCCAAGATCTTTCATATGAAATGACTCTGAGAGATGAGTTTTGAGCTGGCCAAGTAAATCGGAATCGGAACCAAAGGATCACAATATCATCAACATAAACCAAAAGAACAACAATACCCATGTCGGTTTTCCAAGAAACAAGGAAGTGTCATACTTGCTTTAAATGAAAATTGTAATAAAGTGGTGCGGAATTTATCAAACCGTGCCCTCGAGCTGTTTGAGACCATAAAGAGAGCGACAAGCTTACACACATGTGAAGTCGGAGAGGAAAACAATCCCGGGTGGCTTCATATAAATACACTCTTTAAGATGCCCATGAAGAAACGCATTTTGACATCCATCGATGAAGGGCCAATTACTAGAAGCGCAAAGGGCGAGAATTGTATAACAAAGAGTCATTTTAGCCACTGGAGCAAAAGGTCTCTTCATAATTGACACCATACTCTGATTATTCCCAAGAGCAACAAGTCGAGCCTTGTAACGGTCCAAACTTCCATCCGATCGGACTTTGGAGTAAACCCATTTGCAACCCGGAGGCACAATAGTAGGAGGACAGGCTCAATATCCCGTGTGATTGGCCTCTAGAGCGGCAATTTCTTCCTGCATAGCTTGTCGCCAACAATCATGCTTGGCATGTGAGTAGCAAGTGGGAATATCAAAATTGGCCAATGTAGCGATAAGAGCTGAAATCGAATTGCGAATGAAGAAGGAAATCCATACCTATCCGGGTGATGGACACTCGAGAAGAGCGCGCAAATAGGCGCTGGAGGTGCTGCCAGCTGAATCAGTGCGTGGTAGGATCGGATATCGGGTGAGCTATCGGAAGAGATCAGGTATGGAGCGTCTTGTATACACAATACCGGTTTAAATCGAGAACGGACAGGATGAAGATCTCGAGAGCTGCTCCTCAAAGGAGGAAGAACCACAAGGAAGAGGATGGCACAGAGGGCACAGAGGACAGAAAGAAATGTTGATTTTCAAAGAAAATAACATTCCTAGAAATGCTTAATCTGATGTAAGGTAGGATCATAACAAACAAATCCCTTTTGACATACATTATATCCCAAGAAAGCACATCGAATGGATTGAGCAGATAATTTATGTCATGAGGAGGTAAATGAACAAAACAAACACAACCAAAAGTACGAAGGTTATCATAACTAGGTTGCTTGGCAAATAAGCGAAAATAAGGAGACTCCATATCTAGGACTTGAGAAGGTAAACGATTAATCAAGTGAGTAGCAGTTTTCATAGCCTCTACCCAAAACATGGATGGAACGGATGATTCTAACAAGAGAGTACGTACCACATCTAGAAGATGACGATTTTTGCGTTCGGCTACTCCATTTTGTTGAGGAGTAGAGGGACATGAACGTTGATGAAGAATACCCTTAGAAGCCAAGAAAGCCTGAAACTCAGTAGACAAATATTCACCACCAGAATCGGTGCGTAATGTCTTAATAGAAGCAGAAAATTGATTGGCAACATACGCGAAAAACTCAGTGAAAGTACGAAAGACCTCAGATTTAGAGCGAAGAAAATAGACCCAAGTAAATGCTATGATCATCAATAAAAGTCACATAGTATTTAAATTTTTCATGTGAACTCACCGAAGGACCCCAAACATCACTATGGATAAGATCAAAGCGATGTGTGATGACTAGCATGCAAAGGAAAGGGAAGAATTTTGCTTTTACCAAGTTTGCAAGAAGCACACTCAAGAGATAAAGAAGAACGGTCTTTATTACCAAGTAAACTAGAGTTCAATACATGAGATAAGATCTGAGTATTGGGATGGCCCAAACGACGATGCCACACCATACTAAGATCTGAAACAGTATTACAAGCAAAAGACGTAATAAAAGAAACTGGAGAGAAAGCTGGAACAGGCAAAATAGTGAAACAAACGCCCACTTTAGGTCCCTTCGCGATCGTTCTCATACCGTCCTGCACAACACAACCATCACCAGAAAATTTAACATCACAATTGTTTTCAACTAATTGGCCAACAGAAATAAGATTCGTGGAAAGCTGTGGAGCAAGAAACACATCAGTGAGCGCTGAAGAGGCATCTCCGATAGCAGCTATTGGCAAAGAACTGCCATTGGCAGTCTGAATAACAGATTGACCATCATAGGGCCGAACATGACACAACGCGGTGGGATTAGGAGTCATGTGATTAGAGGCCAGTCCACGTACGAGTTTAGTAGAATGGTTACCTTGGAACCCCATGGTCGATAAGGCTGAAACTAGAATCTGTTGCACCATTGCTGGAGTGCAGTAATCGGATGCAGGAGAGGCAGGAACAGAGGACGCATCGGAAGAAGAGACAGGTGCGGCAGAAGTCGTGGCATGTGGAACAAGAACCGAAGTCTGAAATGCTTGGGCCGGACGATTCTGGGGTCGAATACGACATTCTTTGATAATGTGACCCTTCTTCTTGCAATAAGAGCAGAATTTTTTAGGACAATTAGCAGCAATATGCCCATATTCCTTGCAGCGAAACACCGCAAGTTTCGAGAATGCATAGGTGGTCCACGTCCTGGGCGTAAAAAGCCACGATTCTTTGGCCCGAATCGCCATGAGATTGTTCCGAATAGCTTGAGTACTAAGGCGTTGTTCTTCACGAGTAACTCACCAAAACAAACATCAAGAGAAGGAACAGAGATCGATTGATGGCGGAGCGATTCATATTAGGACGAAGTTTCATAAGAAACCGATCACGGGTAGTCGATGAAGAGTCCGAATAGTGGAAAGAGCGGCAACAGAACATCCGCAGAATAACTAAGCGACATATTCATGCCAAAGAGTCGGAAGGCCGAGTAATAATCTCGGATGGAAAGACTACCATGTTGAAACATGGCAATTGCATGTTCTAACCGGAAAGCGGCGAGCATCATTATCCAAGATAAACCTTCTTCAAGTAAGCCCACATGGATTGAGCAGATCGATGATGCAAGTTGGTGACAATATGGGACTCCACCGAACCAAGAAGCCAAGACATGATGCGTGCATCAAGCATGCCATGAAGGAGAAGACCCATCAGCCTTAGGTTTGTCAAGTGGATGATTGTTCAACATCCGTGCCATCAATATGACCCCAAAGAGCTTTACCCTTGAGAAAAAGTTCAAATTGGAATGCCCAGTAGAATAATTGGACCTCAGAACTTAACACACACAGTGTAATCCATAGAAAATAAATAGAACTCGATCGGTCAGTAACGTAGAGAGGTCGAGAAAAACAAACCAAAGAGGATGCACAGACTGCACTACTCAGAACTGCCAGAAAACCACCGATACCTCAAACAGGCTGTCAAAACACCAAGAACCACTCAAGAGAAGATCGCGCCCGACACCACAGAGCACATAGATCGGACCGAGAGGCGAGAACAGCACCAACGAAGAGAAACACGGTCGTGGGTTCACCACAGACTTGACCGAAGCACACTAGCGGCACGCCCGAAACCGAGAAGAGAAAAAAAATTTACGAGGAAAAGAAAAAGAACTAGCTACATGTTCGATACCATGACAAAATATGAAATATGATTTGAATTGCATACCCATTGGCTTTGGGTTCTATATTATATAGTCTTTACAAGGGTGCTATACATGGAAAGAAAATATATGCTAACTATGCAGAATAATAAATGGAAAAATAAGGAAACAATCGTGGCTAAAATAAGAGAAGTTTGGGCAGCAAGTTTGGATATTTGTAAGTGTGGACAGCAAGTTAAGTGTGGACAGCAAGTTTGGACAGCTGTTTTATCCATTGACACTCTCCACACCTTTTATTTATTTATTTTTTCTATGTTAGTCTCTTCTATGTTAAATCAAGTGCGGAGAGGACCAAAAATAGTAACTTTAATGGTATTTGAAACTATGAGTTTTCAAGATCTTAAAAGCTTTCAAAATCATAATTGGTTGTATTTTGCCCTGTCAAGAGTGTCACCTTCCTTTAGGCCGACACGATACTAATAACTTTTCTCACTCTTTTGAAATACTCAGAGAGCAAAGTTCTCTTAGAAATATCTCCAAAGATAAATCATCACTTTTATAAAAGCTTAAGCATATAAGAAAAGGTAAATTTAATTATATAATCAAATATTTTAACAATCTCCCTCGTGAGTGAAATATTTAATTAAAATGGAGGTGAATGATGGAGTTAGAATTTAAACTTAGGATCTTTTGCTTTAATCTTATGCTAAATCACTACTTTTCTTTAAGCCAATAGAAAAATGTAAATTTAATAATATAATCAAATATTTTAACATCCAACAATCTTAGATATTGCAGAAAAAGGCAGTTGAAAACATGGAAATTAAGTAAGGAAAGAAAACACAATCAAGCTTTACTTGCACAGAAAACATACATCCGTAACATCCTCCGTACCCATCTTGAAATGTGAAGATTAAATCAGTAATATTAACGTCAGGCTCCGTGCACAAGGAAATCAGTTGAACATTGCAGAAAACATGATTTGTGTCCGGTCGACATAACCGTGCAAAAATTACTCGCAGGAAGACCATAAACACATTAAAAATAGAACAAGACATTATTGATACTTAAGATTGTTTCGCTACCCTAATCTTTCTGAAACAATCTCAAGTGATAAAACATAAACCATTTCAGTTCAGTATCCATCATCTGAATTTCCTTATTTTCAACACCTTACATCGCATGATTACCTTATTTACGTTAACATACTAAACACTCCCTAGCTTTGTTTTTTCACACACAAGCTATTTTTTCTTCCGTTCTCATAAACTTTTCCTCTAACACTATAAAGACTGCATCTTTGCGTTTTGCACTATTTATGAGAAGTGAGAGACTCTTAAACGTAACAAAAGAATAAGAAATTTCATCATTTTTTAAATTTTATTATTTATTATTATTTTTTAATTTGGGTGTGGAGGTTTCCTGAAGGTCACAGAGAGAGAGAGAGAGTGAGAGAGTTCTAGTATTGCTTGGGAACCAACTTTCCTGTAGTTGTTGTTGTGCTGATGAAGTTAATGTAGACCGCACACGCTAACTGTCACTTTTGACTGAAAGTTTGGAGAATCCTTCACTTCTAGTTCTAGAGTAAGCTGCAACGGTGGAACCGCTAAATCATTTCCTCTTTTTTTATTTTTATTTTATTTTTTTTCTTTGAACATTAACGCATTTTTAGCTTTCCTTAATTAAACAAAACAACAAGAAAAACAAAATTCCAAATACGCAATGAATATTATAAAGTTTATTAAAGGGAGGAATTTCGAAACTACCTTGCTGATTTGGCAGCCCTTGAATATAGGTTGGGCAAACTTGGTTGGCCCAATGAGATTTTGATGTGGATCCAGTACTCTCTTTATTTTTTTTTGAAAGGGTGGATCCAGTACTCTTAATCATATGGTTTGGAGAGGATTCCGCTTGCATGCGGTGGTGAAAACTACTGTATGCCTGCTGTAGTTCAAAACGTGGTTGTCGTAGGCAATACAAAAGTACCTTTTTTTTAAAGAAATAATATAAAATTCATTTAATATTAAAAAAAATAATTTTAAAAATAAAAATATTAAAAAACTAAAAAACTCCATTGCACATCATCTTCATCTCCTTGTTGCTACTCTTCTTCTTCTCACTACCCAAAAAAAAAAAAAAAAGGGTCATTAGTGGCGATTGAAAGTGGCCACTATTTAGTCGCTGCTAATAATCCACTAGCAATGATAAATAGCGGCGACATTTTGGGTCGCAGCTAATGACTCTTCAAAGGTCGCCACTAATGACTTTTTTGTTGTTGCAAAAAACTTTTGAAGTGGGTGTTGGGTCGCCGGTAAAGAGGGGTCATTAGCGATGACATAAAAGTCACCACTAATGACCCCTCTTTAGCAGCAACATAAATGTCGTTGCTATTTAGATGAAAAAAAAAAATATTAGCTTTACATGGAAAAAAAAAAAAAATCATTAGCGGTGACATTGAGGTCGCCGCTAATGATGAAGAAAAAAAACTCTTATAATAGAAGGTGTTATAGAGCAATTATAGGAGCTGCATCTAGCCTATATATAGTCAAATCGCTAGAGATAGTTAAACCATTAAAACAAGTTGGTCCAAGCACATGGAAGGACAAGTGGATTCACAGATTCACTTCTTATCATGGAATAAAAAGTGAAAGAGGAAAACAATAACACAAAAGAATGACATGTTAGGGACATCCGGACAATGTGGACCCTAAGAGCAACAAACCTTACATATATTGAAGGATTTTAGTCTTCACCTATGAGCACAAACTATGTCCAAACAAAAAAAAAAAAATAGGACTTCATGTAATGACCCCGATGGACAAATCAATTTTAGTAATTGTTCTCATGGCTCATCTCCCAGCCCTATCTTTCGCGGGACAAGACTCAGGGATTTCGACATTTCTCATCGTAATGAGAAAGCTGCAGTATAAGACTTTACTAAGATTATGGGAATAAGAGATAATAAATTGATATTCACACAACATGCACTAGAGAAAATATGACAACATCATCATCATCATCATCATAACATAGATAGTCATTAAAATGTACTGGTTGTCACACTATCATCAAGTAAGGGGCACAAATCATAACAACATAATAAACATTGTTTTCAAAAAGGATCAATAGATTAAAGCTTAGATCTAAGCTTAAGCAGGGCTAATGAGATCAGAATCTTGATCATATCTGTGTGAGCAGTTTCTCCATCCTCTCACAAGGTTCTTAGCCAAATGTGATCCATATCCTAAAAAATCACACGGATCAAGTCCTGAGTGATCACCCAAGTTGGCTCCTGCGGCATCCTCGCCTAGGATAGCTAAACCGCGCAAGTATATGTAATGAAGGGAGAAAACATAAATAAAAGGGGTAAGCCTAAGATTTAATGATTCTTAACATAAATAATATCCATGCCAGTTTAGTAATAAATTTTGATGTTTTTGTAAAATAGATGACAGTTCTATCATGACAATTTATGTTATGTGTGATATATATATATATATATATATATATATATAACAAAGTAACAACCATAGTTCAACAATATGGTCTATCCGAGATATCCACCATTCTCAGCAGGGTTGGCACTGTCCCGAGGGACCTGTAGTACAATGTTAGTGCCCCAACTATTGCATGCTACTGTACATAACACTAGGGACACGACCGAGTTCGACGTCGGGTGGCCCATACCGCTAATAATGTCTGTCCTGTAATGACCATCCTTTAAGGTTGCACCAGCCACGATAACTATTAGATCCAAGTCCTATATAACATACACATTTAACCATAAAGCTAACATGTATAGTAAGCCCATAGACATTATACCACACGTACCGGTGTACCATGTCATACGATGCAAATTATATTGTCTATGTTGGGTCATGGATCAACCTCATGCAAACCCAATAGTTCGTTGGCCCAAATCAAAGCCCAACCAAGTCTAAGCCCGAGAACGTCTCAGGCCTCAGGCCTTCGAGATCACGTCTCGAATCTGAGGCTGTATTTCGAGATTAAGGACTTGAATTTGGGGCCTCCGAGACTCATATTCGAGACCTCCGAGACCCACGTGTTCGAGGTCTCTGAGACCCCCACGTCCGAGGCTCTCGAATTCGAGACCCTTGCATCCAAGACCTGGGAATTTAGGGATTGCAAATTTGAATCCATTTGAATAACATGCGATGTAATCTTATCCATCCAATTCAAATGTTGAGCACCTGAAATCGTAGAATCAGATACATTATCTGCAAGAATCGGAATTCAAACGCCATAACAACCAAATCTTATCTTCATCTCCTAAGATCAAGGGGCGAAAAACTACTTAAATCCTTCAATAACAAACTACCTCGCAGAACATTAGGGAAGAGTCAGTCACTGGTTAGGGGACTACCATTCCATGCCTATATAATACAAGTCATACCACACGTTTTGGTAAGGCAATTCTAGCACTCTACACGTTTTTTGTTGTTTTCTATTCTCTCTACAGCAAATGATGTACAAATTTACTTGTACTCGTAATAGCACGAGTCGTTGTTCGTGTAGCGTTGCTAAGTATAGGATCGAATCCACAGGAAATCGGCTTTGCTAAAAATCAATTCTAATGCCTAGACTAATAGTATTTTAACCTAGTCTCGAAATCAAACACGTGGCGTGCAAAAAATAAAGAATAAATTAAATGCAATAAAATAAATAAATAAAAACGCTAAAGTCCCTAATCTACCTCACCACAATTTAATCAACATATAAGCAAGCTAATTCACACATCCATCAATCAATTAGGCTAAAATGCATGTCCTATTCTCACGATAGTGCGTACACCCGTCGTACGGCCTAACTCTACGCATGTTCTTTTGCCTTTACAAAATCTAGTCGAATCATTCGATGTATTAACCCATAAACGATCACAACGGATGTTGGACCGAGATCGAATCATCTGATGTGTCGTTGACGACAACAGATATTGGACTCGGTTGAACCATCCAATGTAACCTGGATAAATCACAATGAATATTGGATGGAACACGATCCATAAACAACAACCAGTCACAATCTTGTCACGAGATTGTGATTGAATCGAACAAACGTTAAATTAAATGACAAAAATATAAACTAAACATGAATATATATAAACAAATCCATAGTGAGGGAAATGAGAGGCTAAAGTAAAACAAATAAAAGCATTAAATAAAATGACGCTTAGAGGGTTTTTACAATGATGAATAGGGAGGTAGCCGGCGCCTCAACCCGCCTCCAAACGTGGGTTCATTTACAAGAGAAAGGGGATATTTATAGGCAAATTTTAGGTTTCGTGCTGCCATGTCAGTTAAGTGCATTGATCGCACGGTGCGATCGATCGCACTCGCGTGCATGAATTTCTGCATTTGATAGGCACAAGTGTCTCTCGATCAGTTGATCGTAGGCATCGAGCAACTGCCTTCAGAATTAGCTCACATGTGAAATACAAATTTGTAGATCTTTGAGTTAGCTTTCCAAAGACACCAAGATCACCCCAATCGGAGTTGTACAACTCTAGATATGCCATTGGTGGGAGTCGTTGGGAGCGAATTATCTTCACTCAAATTTGCCAAAGCTCTTCCACTTAAGCCAAGTTGATGGAATTAACCCCAAATTTGCACAACAACCTGCAAAACACTAAAACACTAAAACTAACAAAAATATTAGATATTAACAAACTAAGAGCCTAACAAACAGAAGTTAAGGGGGGTTCAATATACAATATTTGACACCGATCAAATATCCCCAAACTTACATTTTGTTAGTCCTTTAGCAAAACAAAAATGTAAACACAATGAAACAAGAAACATAAATTCGCTTCGTGAGAGAAACGATTGCATTTAGCGTATGTAACAAGCCTTTTAAACCTCTAGGTATTTCCTAGAGGACGAGTGTAGTCTCGTAAGGGTTTTCCAGGAATGACACCTACAAATAATTATTGACACTATGTTATTAATTAGACAAAGCCTTTCATACAAACACATGGTTCATACATCATTAGCAAATTTAACATGTTTAAATATATGAACCACATCATTCAGGCATCCAAATATCCTTTCACCCAAGGTTGGAAAATTGAGACAACACATGCTCCAAAAAGTGCAAAGTGAACTAACACAAGATTATGGAGTTTCAATTATTCTCAAGACATGTATCCCCAAAAATCATAGGAAATGCAATGTGATTAAACAACCGAGGCTTGAATTGAAAAATGTAATTTTGTTGTGTAGGCTGTGCAATGCTAACTCCCTTAAGCTTCTAAATGACCTATGTAACAAGTGTTGGGCCAGTGATTCCCAAACCAGGTGATTTTAGGGCACTAGATGTAGAGACATCCCTAAGGGCTTAATTACTCAAGTCAAGCCTAACTAGCCATACAATATTTTAGCTGAAATTTCTCATCTTTTGACGCGAACACTCATTGCTTGGCCAGGCAAGAGGTCCGGTTACTCAATGAAAAACTCAACTTATGATTTTTATTATTTTTATTTTTATTTTTTTATTTTTTTATTGTAGCCAAGGTTTATTATCACACATCACATCAACCAACGAATCTCAAGAAAAATACTCCTCAAGTCTAATTTCATATCCCACAAACCCTATGCTAGTGTGTATGTGAAATAACAATCAAACAAGTGGAGTCTCTCTAATCCAACACGTGAATCAAAAACTGGAATTTTTAATGATAGGCAATGTTAAAAAACGTTAAACATACCAATGACATGTAATCCATAGTTACGATGTAAGTTGAGTCCAATAAAAAACATAGCAACAAATAAAAGGAAAAAATTTTATATACGGGCAAAAACAAAACAAAACAAGTAAATAAACAAACAAAATGCATGCATGTAATGTTTGTCCACACCCCTAAACTTAAAATGACACATTGTCTCCAAATGTGGCAAGAAATACATTACAGTGGGATGAGAAAAACATGCAAAGGTCAAGGCGTCCCGAACTTGAACATCAAAACACTGTCAAAGACTAACAAATAATCTTTTTCTCAAAGATCAAACATTAAAGGTTAATTATCGTTAGAAACAAAATAAAAAAAAAATGACAAGAAATAAACAAAAGAAAATGACTAAATAAATAAAAAAAGCGGAAAAATAAAAAGTAACAAAACGCACACCCCGCTCATATGGGTGTCCAATCAATCCCTTCCATCCTTTCTTCTTTAAAATTTGATACCCCTCTGGAAGGATGTTCCGCCATCTTATGTAGCCTAATTGCTTGCTTCTAAAAGTTCTCTTAGGACCACGATTTCTAGATGTGTGATCTTGTGTGTGTGAATCCTTAAAGTTTGCTACATAAGATGGTTCATCGAGACATTGAAAAGATGAAACTATTGGTGAATGATATGTCTCGAGAGGGATTGTGATTAAAGAGTGAGCTTCAGTATTCACTTCCTTGTTAATGGACAGATTTGAAATTGGTGGGGGCTCAAATTGCTCTTCCTTCTCTTCCACCTTGCTGACAGCTTTTTCCTCACTAACAAGTGTGGTGGTGGTTTGTGCATTCTCATGTGTAGACTTGTTAATTTGACTCACGTAATGAATATAGAATGGGCAATCATTGAACTCGTGAGAAGGATGATAACAATATTCACAAGATTGATGAAATGCGTGAGTGTGAGGAAACTGGGTGTGGGCACACCTAGTTGCCATGAGTTGATTCGCTCTCTCTTCTAAGTCATCAATATGAGCAGTTAGAAAATGTTGCATTAATGACTCTCGAGGAGGAGGACTATACTATGAAGGCATGGAAGAGTGGGTATTGAATTGCGGATGTTCAGGATGGTGTGGTTCATCGGATTGGAGAGCATAGTTTCCCATGGCATGAGCATACCATGAGACATCATAATGGTTATTCCAGTTAGGGGTGTAAGAATTAGAATGTGATTCAAACCCCTGTTCGGAAAAATTGGTGTTTAGCTGCCCATATGGGAGATTGGTAAATTGTCCCCAATGTGGACAATCACCAGAATTATGGTTAAGGACTAGAGCAGCCTAAACACAGTCATGTGGGTGCAAATTGGTAGGATTTGATCTCCTACGACTAGGGGAAACATCAAAATTAATAAACGGAAGACTCATGCTTCATCCAACACTTTAGTATATCCCACATGAAACAATAACCATTTACAGAAATAAAATAAACAAAAACTTAATAAAAATAAACCAAACAAATAACTAATAAATAAACTAACAAAACAATAAACTAATCAAGCACAATAAAAATAAACTAATTAAAACTAAAAACAGCAAGCAAATAAATCAAAACAGGCAGAATTAATAAATAATTAAACAAAAACTAATAATTAAACAAAAATAAATAAATAAAAATGAAAGTCAAACACATACATTACCTCAGTGCATTGGTGCAAGCCGGTGAGGTACGATCATACAGCGCCTTGATCTGTCGAAGGCGTGCTCGCACGCAAAAAGTACAAGGCAGGCCAGGAATGAGTTGCGATCGATCGCACTATCACAAACTACAATTCCAGAAACTAAAACAAACTAAGAAAATTAACCAAAAATTAATTTTTTTGGATTTTTTTCTATACAAAAGCACGAAATAAATAAAATAAATGCTGAAATTAAAATAACTAGTAGAAAGATAAAATTAATTTAAGCATAAAATCAATTTAAACAAAACACCGATTCCTCGGCAATGGCGCCAAAATTTGATTGTACCAAAAATAGTACTCGCCAACAATGAGGTTTTGGGCCACTAAGGGCGCCTCAACCTGTCTCCCAAGCGTGAAAATACAAGAAATGAGGTAAGGTTATATTTATAGACAAAATAAGTGTGCTACTAGGTCAGGGTTGCGATCGATCACAAGTGGTGCGATAGATCACAGTCCCGCATGCGTTCGATTGTAGGCGTTGCGTTCGATCTCAGGGCAGTTTGCGTTCAATCGTAGGCATTTGAGTTCGATCACACGGGTTGCAATCGATCGCAGATAACTGCTCTGAAATCCCACGGCACAAGTGTTGAAGCGATGGAGCATAGGGCCGGCTGGGGCAACGCAAACTTCATAGGCTGACATGGCCTGCGCTCAATCGCAGGAGGTGTGATCGATCTTAGTGCGCTCGATCGCACTTGGTGCGATCGATCTCACTGGCAGGGGCCAAACTTCCACTTTTGCTCAATTTCGCCCATTTGAACCCCAATTTGCACCAAGGACCTACAACACACTAAAACACTAAAACAACACAAAATATTAGATATTAACACAACTAAGAGCCTAACAAACATAAGTTAAGGGGGGTCCAATATACAATATTTGACACAGATTAGCAAACACTGACTTAGGCATCGGAGTGACCCCGCCGGCTCAGCCCCGGTCTTTCTTCGATCTTATTATCTTCTCCACTGTACATGGTAATTTACACTTGGAGCATTCTACCAGGAGTTCAACAAGTATGCCATGTCACTAGTCGAAAATTGTGCATCAATAGTTTGGCGCCGTCTGTGGGAATGGTTTTCTAATCACTTCTCATTCATCCAATATCTGACATGGTGAACACACGGTCATCACACCCGTTGCGTCCTCCTCCTAGCGCTCTCAGAGCGTCCAATGACCCAGAATTGAAGGACTTCCTTAAGTCTATGGTGAAATCCATGGAATTTCTCAAGAAATAAAACGAGGACCTCATGAAGCAGAATGAGAACCTTGACAACTGGCTCATTGCAGTCGAAGCCCGAAGCAGTCAGAAAGAAAGAGAACGCGCTGAGAGGCATGAGAAAGAAAGGCGAGACAAAGTTCGTCGAGGAAAGCAGCTTGTTAATCCTCATCAAGAGGATAACGAAAGCACAGTCCAAGGAGAGAATGAAGAGAACCGCGATAAGTCTCACTGTGTGGAGGCTGAGAATGGAAGATCGTAGGGTGACAGGTCTTTACGTGAGAGGTCCCCATATGGGGAATCTCGTCATAAAATGCGTGAAGGAGACAAATCTTGTCGAGAGAGGCGTGAAGGAGAGAGGTCTCATCGATCGAACCGGTATCGAGACTAGTCACACCATGATGAGTCTCGACATAGCATCCATGACGCGAAGATGAAGGACCTGGAAGACAAGTACTCACGGATTCTTCAACGGATCAATGGGCAAGATCCGGAACTCTTGGCATGGGACATGCTTGAAGACGATAACCTCCCGTTGACCGAGCAGGTAAAGAGGTTTCGTATGCTTGACAAATTCAAAATGCCTAGGATAGAGAAGTATGATGAAAGCGGATACTCGTAGGCTCACTTGGAAGCCTTTTGAGAACACATCATTCTGCATGACACTTTGGATGAGATCGCATGCAGAGCCTTCCTATTGACCTTAAAGGGGGTGGCGAAGGACTGGTTTACTGATCTTCCTCCGAAGTCAATAGGCACATTCAAGGAATTGGGACGCTTGTTCCTGACACAGTTCCTTGCAACACGGAAGAGGAAGAAGTGCACCACCTATTTGCTGACTCTGTACCAAGGGAAGGAGGAAACCCTTAAAGACTTTATGCTTCGATTTAACAGAGAGAAGCTTGAAGTGGATAGCCCAGACGACAAAACGTTGCTCAACGCACTGATGATGGGAATAAGGGTGAAAGGTGATGGCTAAAATAGGTAGGAAGAACATACAAAAAGTTACTCTGCCCCAGTTTATGAAGTTGACTGAGGAGTTCATCCACCAAGAAGAATTGATTGGAACACTCCTCAAGGCTCAGATGCTGGAAGAGCAAACCAAGCAGGAAAACAAGAAGGCCCCAACAGCTCCCAAACCCAAGGAAGAGAAGAATCCGCGAAAGGGAGAGAAGAAGTCGGGCCCACATTTCCCCAAAAGCGAGCCTCGAAGGCCGAAGATTCCAAGGTTCTAGCAAGAGGCGTTCATCCCCTTGAACGCCAGCTACACGGAATTGTTCATGGCCATAAAGGGGGATCCAACATTCAGATGGCCACTGAAGATGCGGTCAGATCCAAACAAGCGAGACTGCAGCAAATTCTGTGAATACCATGGGGAGCATGGGTATTCGACGAAAGACTACATGGTTCTCTGTCGAGAGATCAAGAACTTTGTCAGAAATGAAAAGCTGATAAGGTTCCTTGCCCAAGAGCGGATTCGGGAAGCAAATCCCCAAGGACCACAGCTACATAAGGGAAATTGAGAAGGCCTCAGAGCCATGGAACCGAGACGTCGAGACCCTCATCTGAGAGAGGGTCGGTATGGTGATCGGGAGGAAGAGTAGAGGAACGCTGGAGAGGTGCAGAGACCTCTCCATAATCATGAGGTAGTCAGGGAGATCCATACCATTTTCGATGGAATTACTGGTGGTGGGGAGTCGAACTCAGCTAGGAAGGCGTATGCTAGAAGTATGCAGGGCTAGGAGGTGTATGCTTTACACAGGACCACGAAGACGATAAAAATAGAATCGATGGTGCTGTCCTTTTCTTAAGAAGATGTTTGGGGGGTCGTAATGCCCCACGATGATGCGTTGGTGGTAACATTGACAGTAGCCAACCACGGGATCCATCGGATTTTGGTTGACAATGGATGCTCTGCTGATATCCTTTATTGGACAACTTTCCAACAAATGGGAATTGATCAGGACAGGATCAAACCATTCGAATCTCCACTGGTAGGATTTGGCGGAGAAGTGATTTATCCCATAGGAATCATCCCCTTATCGGTAAAAGTAGGAATAGCGCCCAGACTATCCACTGTGATGGTGGACTTCTTGGTGATCGACCAACCCTCTGCCTACAACGCGATTATCGGTCGACTCACGTTGAACAAGTTGAGAGCTGCAACCTTGACTTATCACCTCATGATGAAGTTCCCAACAGAAGGAGGAGTGGGAGAAGTGAGAGGTGATTAAGTTACAACTCGAAAGTGTTACAACACGTTGATGAAGAAGGTCTCGGATTTGACTACTTTCACGGTGGCCTCAGTATCTAAGATCAAAGGAGAACCAGCAGAACCACTGGAAGAGGTGGTAGTCAGAGAAGGGAAAGTCCTACAAATTGAGACTTGCCTTTTGCTGGAAATTCGAGAAGGCCTCGTGGATTTCCTCCGCAGGAACTTTGAGGTGTTTGCTTGGTCACATGAAGACATGCCAGGTATCAACCTGGAAAAGATCGTCCATGTTCTAAACATTGACCCTAACATGAAACCTGTAAAGCAAAAGAGAAGGAAGTTCAAGCCAAAAAGGGTAGCCATTGCAGCAGAAGTCGAAAAGCTCCTGAAGGCATAGTTCATCGAGAAGGTCTACTATCCCGACTGGCTGGCGAATGTGGTCCTGGTAAAGAAGTCCAATGGAAAATGGAGAATGTGCGTGAACTTCACCGACCTCAATAAGGCCTGCCCTAAGGACATTTTTCCTCTCCCACGCATCGATGCACTAGTCGACTCTACTTTCGGGTACAAGTCGCTCAGCTTCATGGATGCATTCTCGAGTTACAACCAGATCCTCATGCACCTGAAAGATCAAGAAAAGACCGTGTTCATCACTGATCGAGGCCTTTATTGCTATAAAGTCATGCCTTTCGGCCTTAAGAACGTAGGGGCAACGTACCAACGGCTTGTGAATAAAATGTTCCAAGCCCAGATCGGAAGGAACATGGAAGTTTACGTGGATGATATGCTGGTGAAGAGCGCGGAATCGATTAGCCATGTCCATGACCTCCGTGAAGCATTCGAGGTATTGAAGCAGTACGGGATGAAGCTTAATCCCGCGAAATGTGCGTTCAGAGTTTCCTCTGGAAAGTTCTTGGGCTACACAGTCTCGAGTAGAGGGATTGAGGCCAACCACGAGAAGATCCAAGCCATCTTGGAAATGTAGTCTCCCAAGACTACAAAGATGCTCCAATAGCTGACCGAAAGGCTAACGACTCTGAATCGATTCATCTCTCGGTCCACTGACAAATGCCTCCCTTTCTTCAAAATATTGAGGAAGGCCTTTGAGTGGTTGGAGGAGTGTGAGGAAGCGTTCTCTCAACAGAAGAAGTGTCTCACAAGCTCTCCATTGCTAAGCAAAATTGTCCCAGGTGAGGTTCTATACCTATACCTAGCAGTTTCACCAACAGCGATTAGTGCAGCTTTGATCCGGGAAGACGGGGGAGTGCAGAAGCCAGTGTACTTTGTCAGCAAGGCACTGCACGAAGTAGAGGGAAGATATCCCCAAATCGAGAAGCTAGCATTTGCTCTCATCATGGCCTCGAGGAAGCTTCAGCCATACTTTCAAGCTCACACCATCCGAGTCCTTGTAGAGTACCCATTCAGAAAGGTGATGCAAAAGCTTGATCTATCAGGAAGACTGGCAAACTGGGCCATCGAACTGAGACAGTTTGACATTGAGTTTATCCCAAGGAATGCGATCAAGGGCCAAGCCCTTGCAGATTTTTTGGCCGAGTTCACAAACCTACTAGAAATTGAGGAAGTGAAAGTGGAAAGGAAATGGGTCGTCTACGTTGACGGCTCTTCTATAAGGAAGAATGGAGGAGCTAGAATTTTGCTTATCACTCCAGACGGGGAAGAGTTGAGTATTTCCCTGAGGCTAGAATTTAGGACTACTAACAATGAAGTCGAGTATGAGGCTGTGATAGTAGGCCTCAGAATGGCTCTCGAACTTGGAGCCAAATCTGTGAAAGTTCAGAGCGACTCCCAAGTAATCGTGGGTCATGTCCGAGGAGAGTTCAAAGTGAAGGGGGAAAAGATGAAGAGGTACTTGTCTAAAGTACATCATCTGCAAACTTCTTTTCAGAAGTTTTGCATCATGAAGATCCCCAAGGAAGAAAACAAGAAGGCGGATTGCTTAGCCTGAATGGCCTCTACCGAGATCAAGGAATTCAAGGAAGGAGAAGATCCCATCCGAAGTCTGGCATACCCCTCGATATTCGAGGAGGCCTCAGAGTTGGCTACAATCGAGGACGTCTCGGACTGTAGGAAGGAGCTCATGGAGTACCTGGAAAATGGAACCCTACCATCGAAAAAAAAGTATGCAGTATAGTTGAAGATGAGGGCTGGCAGATTCACAATTGTGAATGGAACACTTTACAATAGGGGTTTCACATTACCTCTCTTAAAGTGCGTCTCTCCTAAGGAAGGGAACTACATTCTTCGGGAGATCCATGAAGGAATTTACAGAAGACACTTAGGGGCCAGGGTATTGGCACATAAGGCAGTCAGAGCGGGATTCTACTAGCCTAATATGACTAAAGATTCGATGGCCATTATACAAAATTGTGACAAGTGCCAGCGATTCAGCAATATCACCAAGCAACCCCCTGAGGAGCTAAGTTCAGTATCCTCTCCTTGGCCCTTCTCATAATGGAGGGTAGATATAGTGGGACCTTTACCTCGAGGTAAGGGGGTGTTTGATTCACGGTTCGTAGCTGTGGATTACTTCACGAAATGGGTGGAAGTAGAGCATCTAGTGAACGTAACAGCTAAATGCATCGAACGATTCCTATAAAAAAAATGTCGTCTGTCGTTACGGTGTGCCGCACACATTTGTTACCGACAACGGGAAGTAGTTCGACTGTGACTCATTTCGAAAGTGGTGTGTAGAGCTCCACATCAGGAATTACTCCTGGACATCCTCAGGCAAATGGGCAAGTGGAAGCTACCAACAAGACCATTTTCAAAATTTTGAAAAAGAAGTTGGGCGACAGGAAGGGAGATTGGGCAGACGATCTCCCGGAGGTTCTTTGGGCATACTGAACTACAAAAAGAACTCCAACGTAAGAAACCCTGTATGCTCTTACATTTGGAATCGAGGCAATCATTCTAGCAGAGTTGGGATCGGGAAGCTTCCGGGTCAAAACTTACAAGCAGGAAACTAACGATGAAGGACTTAAGCTCCACTTGGACTTGCTGTAGGAAAAACGTGATCGTCCTTAGATCACCATGGCGGCATACCAAGAAAGGGTGGCAAGATATTTCAACAGGAAGGTAAAGCCTCGAAACTTCAAGGTTGGAGATCTGGTCTTACGCAAGGTCACCCTCGCTACCAGAGACTCAGCTGAAGGGAAGCTAGCTCCAAACTAGGAAGGTCCCTACAAGGTGATCAGTTGCCAGAGACTTGGAGCGTACTATCTAGAAGACTCTGCTGGGAAGGTCCTTCCGAGGTCATGGAATACGGAACATCTTAAAAGATATTTCTTTTAAGATGATGTAATCTTCTTTCTTTTCATTTTTGATTACTTTAATATTTTCAGCATGAATTGTTTTCAATAAAGGAATTCTCGGAGTTTATTTTCATAAACTATCGGAACTAAATGGAATGAACAGTAAGTGATCGGATGGATTAAGTCAAAACCTGGTCTTCACCAGGAAGTTTGATCCAAGACCCGACTCTTAAAACAAGAAATCAGGAAAAACTAAGTGATTAGTCAGACCAACCCGAGACCTAATCTTCATCAGGCCAGTTGGCCCGAGACCTAACACTTAACGGGAATACACATCTTAAGTAGTCGGTTAGATCAATTCGAGCCAACCTCGTCTTCATCAGGCGGTTTGATCCAACACTCGACACTTAAGCAGGAATACATGTGTACTAAGTGCTTAGCTAGACAAACCCAAAACCTGATCTTCATCAAGCCGGTCGGCCTGGAACCTAACGCTTAACAGGAATATGCATACTAAGTGCTTGGTTGTATCAGCCTCCCACCTGGTCTTCATCAGGCAGAATGATTCGTAACCTAACACTTAGCAGGAATACATGCATACTAAATAGTTGAATGTGTTAGTCTCCTGCCTGGTCTTCATCACGCAGATTGATTCATAACTCAACATTTAACTGGAAAACATTTGCAGGTAAAAGATCAATCAACCGGACTTGGTCTTCACCAAGTAGGCTAGTTCCAGACCTAAGCGGTATGAAGGTAGAAATTCGGGACCAAGTCTCGGATCCAAGACGGAAGGATCCGAGTCCTAAGTCTCGAAATTGAGTCCCAACACTTAGAAATTTTTCTAAGTGTTGAGTAATTCGAGACTTTCTCGAGCTCTCGGAAATCATGCTCTAGTTCTCGAAATCTGAATTCTAATTGTATTTTATAATCAGTTTGCAAAGAAAAAGGTTATATCCATGATCTTAAGCAGAAATGAGGGAATTATTATATCAGGAGGAAAAAACTTCATTAAAGTATGAAATGTATAGAATATATCAAAGAAGTAATGTTTCATTAACTGTTGGAATTTACAGGGGAATAGTTGAAACATCATAAGGAAAAATATACAGGGAAAAGCTGCTTAAATTCGGCCCCTAAGGATTGACAGGGGGATCTTGAGCAGGTAGAGAGGTCGCAGCATCTTCAAGCGCCTTCACAGCCTTTCCACCATTTGAAGCAACCTCTGGGCGGTAGTCGAATCGGTCGATACCCGCAACATCTGGCATCTCTTCTCGACCAAGGCTTATCAGCTGTCGGATGGCCCCACTCATCATCGGTATGTCCTCGATGTTCACCAAGTTCAAGTCCATCTTCCGAGCCGGATCTTTCCACTAGGTTTTGAAGGTCTCAAAGCCGAGGTGAAGCCCGTCTGTCTAGGCTGAGTCTCGAACTCTCGAAGCGAAGGACAACTAATGCAAATAATCAACCGCCTTTGCTTTGGCCTCTTTCAACTCAAGCCTCATTCCCTTGTAGAGGCTGTTGAAGTGTTGGAACTTCTCCTTAGCCACAATCCTGCTAGCCACAGCTCGATCCACCAAAGCGTGACTCTCCTTCAGCTGCTTGAGGGCCTCGAAATGCTTCTCCTCGAGTTGCCCCAAATCCTCCTTGAGGATGGAATGATCTTCCTGGAGCTCGGCATTCGCCGCCTGTAGAATGCGATGATCCTCTTGGAGCTTGGCATTCTCGGCATGCAAGCCTTTAACCTCCTCAGAGAGCTTCAAGAGTTTAGCCTCTACTCAATCCTTGGCCTTAGAGGCATTGGAAGCCTTGTATTCCATCATTGTCGAATGCTGCCCGAGGACACGAAGGTCCTCCTCATTTTTGGCCACTGCATTCTTAAGCTTGGCATTTTCCTCTTCAGCTTCTGCCAGCTTCTTCTTTAGATCCTTCGCTCTGCCATCGGCAGCTGAAACCTTCCGGAAGTAGCAATAAATGATCGTCGACCTGAGGAAAGCCTGCAATTGGAAAAATGGTATCAGACAAGAATAAATCTTCTAGGAAAGGAAAGCAGGGTGTTCGAACACTTACCAGGAATTGCATGGACATCATCTCTTCTGCCATTCCTTAGGTAGAGATATCACGCTTCATCTGAAGCTTCTCATGGTCTATTAGATCCACCATGGCCTTGAAAGGATTGCCCTTCAAATCCCCTCCAATTTTGGCCAACTTTCCCTCGATTGTCCAGTTGGCCCCCTCTGGCTGTATCTCGACCGAACTCTCGGAGTCGGAAGACACGAACACCTCGAAAGCCCAAGGCCTCTTCGAATCGCCTGCCTTTTTAACTCTAGTAGGAGTTAGACTCTGAGGCCTTTTTGAAGTTGGAGCTCTTGAAGAGGCCCCTGTTTCAGGAATCTAGGACAACACCTTTCGAGGGGTCCTCACAGCTGCAGTGGTAAAAGGCCCTATGTTGTCATCTGCCATCCCAACGGACTCCTCTAATTCCATCTCAAGGTCCTCTAGGATGTGCCGGATATTTGAACCTAGAGGGTGATTTAGCATGGAAGGAATGGGACCTTCTAGCGCTCGTAGAGGCTCTTCTTCAACCAGCTTCGCCATGTTTACTAGGGCAGCCAGGACAGGCTCATTAGCGATGAAGGCCTCGACCTCCACCTGGCGTGGCATAGAAGGGGGTGCAATCTTCTTCCTCTGAGTGGCTAGGAAACCAGCCATGTTCACTGGCTCAACCACTAGGACAACAGGTTCGACCATTGAAACTTTCGGCTCTGCCACCTTTTTTAGTTTCCTCTTTTTAATAAGAGGGGCCTCGATGACTTCGACCGACTTGTCGACAGATGCATGAACTTTCAGAACTGGCTTCGGAAGGGCCTCGGTAGGCTTACTAGCCTCTGAACCTTCCTCTTTGTCAAGCAGCTTGAGAACCCTGGCTGCCTTGAGAGGAACCTCAACCTTCTTCCTCTTCTTCTCAGCCAGGGTTTTACTCCCCGGTTGGGCGACGAGAGGCACTAGGGAAATTGAAGCCCTTTCATGAATCTTGAAGGCCCCGCCTATTTGCAAGGCGATAGGTGCAACCTTTTTTGACTTCTCTGTCTCGACTACCATGGCTTTGCCCTTGTCAACAATTTTGGGTTTGCTTTGGACGGCCACAAGGGCCTTATTTTTGTCCTTCTAAGGAGTGGAGCCCTGAGTGTGGGCGGTAGGACCACTAGGATCTAGGCTAGCCTGCAGGGGATCACCAATTGGTCTCATCGAAGAGAGAAAGGACTCGACGTCATATACGAATTCCGACAACTTCGGAACCGTGACAAGAGACCCAACGGACATCATCTTCGCGTGGTCTTGAGACCACGTTATGACATCGTTGACCCATTTAGTCATCTCAGGGGGTCATGATGGGCTCTTGGAAGGCGCTGTCGGTCGGGGTATTGATCTCTCGGGGAACCCGAGGTCCCTGCACCTTCTCTTTTAGAGCAAACCCCCACTGCCTCGAGATGAAGAAATACCTGTTCTTCCATTTAGGGTTGCTGGAAAACTGGGAGTCGATCTGGATAAACTTCCCCCTCTTCGTTTGGAAGTTGTAGACTTTGGAGCTGTAAGGATTCTTCTGAATCTTGTAAAGATGCATGAATTCCGTCACGCTCAACTGGTGCTGCTTACCCAGGGCAAAGGGCCACAAAACCACGCAACTGAAGAAAGTTCTCCAGGTGTTGGGTGACAGCTGATGGGGTGACAGATTAAGGAAGCCGAACAGTTTTCGAACTATAGGTATGAATGGGAGTCTAAAGCTGACCTTGAACATAGCCTCGTATAGACAGACCTCGTGGGCATTTGAACGGGCCACGACACCTGACTTCTCCATGTCAAACCGAATCTTGATGAAATTTGGTATGAAACATTCTGACTTGATGCGGCTTTTGTCAGCGTTGGTAAGGTGAGACACCCATTAGGCAGGGTGGGCATCTCCGAAACCATCAGAATCGTTGCCGTCCTTTTTCATTTCAGTAAAATGGAGTGAAAATGAATCGAGGAGGAAAGTTAGAAGAAAAGGGAATTTGGAAGTGAAGGTAAGAACTCTGAAACACAAGAGAAATCACGGAAATAGAAATAGGCGAAGAAGGGAGACTCAGGCAAGTTATATAGGTTACACAGAGGAAACGAGGTGTCAGCATTGGGGGAAGGGATAACTGAAGAGACATGCTTTGAAAACCTGGAAAAACGCTTCGACTCCCGACACCTGGCTGGTCATTATGACTAAACCTGACGACCGCCCGTACGACCATTCTGAGTCCTACACGTGGCCGAACTTCGACCACTGGAATCGGTGCATTAAATGATCGATGCCTTCTCGAGCAACCCAAGCGTCTCGGAAGATTTGAGCAGAAAAATTCAAAATTTTTCCCACCCAAAAATGTTTTGAAATTCGAGTCTTTTCCACCTCCGCCAAGTCGAAATTTATTCTTTTCAAATAGGCCTTGGGTTTGACCAAGCCTCGAGAGCCTTCAAAACCCCGGAATTAGGGTAAGCCTCGAGAGTTTGATCGATTTTTTGGGAACATAGGAATTTCCATAGTCTTTCAGACAAGAAAATTGGGGGGTAACTGTTGGGTCATGGATCAACCTATTGCAAACCCAATAGTTCGCTAGCCCAAATCAAAGCCCAAGCAAGTCTAAGCTTGAGAACGTCTTAGGCCTCAGGCCTCTGAGACCACGTCTCGAGCCCGAGGTTGTATTTCGATATTAAGGACTCGAATTCACGGCCTCCGAGACTCATATTCGAGACCTCCGAGACCCACGTGTCCGAGGTCTCCGAGACCCCCACGTCTGAGGCTCTCGAATTCGAGACCCTTGCATCCCAGACCCAAGAATTTAGGGATTACAAATTCGAATCCATTTGAATAACATGCGATGTAATCTTATCCATCCAATTCAAATGTTGAGCACCTGAAATCGTGGAATTAGATACATTATCTGCAGGAATCGGAATTCAAACGCCATAACAACCAAATCTTATCTTGATCTCCTAAGATCAAGGGGCGGATAACTTCTCAAATCCCTCTATAACAAACTGCTTCGCAGAACATCAGGGAAGAGTTAGTCACTGGTTGGGGGACTGCCATTCCATGCCTATATAATACAAGTCATACCACACATTCTGGTAAGGCAATTCTAGCACTCTACACGCTTTCTGTTGTTTTCTATTCTCTCTATAGCAAACACTGACTTAGGCATTGGAGTGGCCCCACCAGCTCACCCCCGGTCTCTCTTTGATCCTATTGTCTTCTCCACTGTACAGGGTAATTTACACTTGGAGCATTCTACCAGGAGTTCAACAAGTGTGCCACATCACCAGTCGAAAATTGTGCATCAACAGTCTATATTTTACATGCATGTTCTTTTTACAAGTCTCACTTTATTAATATATTCAGCACAACATTTTCTTAAAACGCTAGAGTTCACATGCAGTAAACATAAGTTGTGAGAGTTGCAAATATGCATATTTTCTTGGTACATAGAATAGTTGTGCAGTGCATAGAAAACTAACAACGAGCATTATGTGAATTAAAACTCACCTAGGTTGAATAATGTCTTCGAGAATTCCGGACAATCCAGGTTCTCCAAATTTGTGGAAAACCTTCTATTAGTCATATTCCCACTAAAACAACTATAAAATAAGGAAAACAGGAGCTATAAGATGGCCTAGTGAAAATAAATTCCCCTGTCACACTTTGAACCATACGTCCGGGCTCGAGGCTGTACATCCGCTGTGAAACTTCAGATCATACGTCCGGTCTCGAGCTTGTACATCCGCTTCGAGATTTTTAGGGAGAATCTCATTTTCTCCACTCGTCCTCCTAACCTCTAAACCCACTCCCAAACCAACCAAAGGGCTTCCTAGGTCTTTCTAAGTCGAAATAAAACCTATATGTAACGTAACGATGCTAAGTTAACAAAACGCTAACCTAAACAAGATTTAAAGTATAACTAAGCTAACAACTATGACTGATAGCACACGACAAAAATCGAGTAGCATAACAACGATTTAAAAAGCTAGGTAATCGAGCGTTACCTCCTTAAAGCGAAACTTCAAGAGTTCCTCCTTCAGTAGCACTGAAACACACAAAACACTCACAAAATGGTCTACAAGTGGCTAGGGGGCGAAGAGAGGCATGAAAACCTGAGGAGGGGGTGGGGGTATTTATAGCTAAGGGGCTCTACCAACTCCTCAAAAAAGTAGCGGACGTCTGCCAACCTTAGCGTACTTCTGACACTTTTGCACAGCGGTCCAAAGGCTGTCTCGTATGTTCAAGTATTAACTAGAGGGTATTTCAAAAAGTAGCATATGTCCATGTGGTTTCGCGTATGCTTGTGTACTATTTGCAAAGCATACGTACAGTGGTCCCCCCACGTACGTCTACACTACAAACAACAGCGTACGTTAGGTGTTTTCTCGTACATCCGCTAGAAAAGATAGGAGCGTATGTCCGCTAGACCTAGCGTATGTCCGTCTCAAAAGTCCAAATTACCCTTCAAGTGTCCTTAGTGACCCAAAGCCAAAATTAACCCCCTTAACTAAGCTACTCATGTCTAGTTAATTATTTGGATCACTAAACGTCATCTCATCAAGCAAATGCGTAACACTGTCTCTCTTTTATTCAAATGCTTCTAGTATTTGCTATTTACATGCTTGCAAATTCTTATAAAGAGAACCATACCATCATTTTCTATCTACTCTCACTTAGAATTTAAGTGTTCAAAGATAACATAGTTCATTCAATAAACTAAATTATCGACATCAAAGGAAGAGCAACTCACATATTGGTGGAACATCAAAGGAGACCTTCAAGGTGGGTTTTCACTTGCCTTGCTCCTCAACAATTGACGCCAAATAGCTAATGGATTTTGATTTATTTAGTGATCTTGTGGTCGATGAAGTTTGGCCACCATAATACACCCAAATATTAATTAGCCCATGATCGGACATGGGCTCACATATCTAACAGTGAATTTGAAAAGTGAAATGATAGGTGTTCTCCTAATTTAAGTTGATATTATTTTCTAAAAATCCAATGAAAGAAATAAGGGACCAGTGGGGCAAGTTCGTTTATTTTGTTTTTTACTTTTTTAGAAAGTAATATCCATCTAAGCCGAGGAGAACACCTAACATTTCTCTTTTA
Source organism: Carpinus viminea (assembly GCA_013348765.1). NCBI lineage: Eukaryota > Viridiplantae > Streptophyta > Magnoliopsida > Fagales > Betulaceae > Carpinus > Carpinus viminea. The sequence goes on along the minus strand of CP054670.1, from coordinate 19,128,657 downwards.
AAAATAGAGAGGAAGAAAGAAGGGTGAAAGGAAGAAAGCAATCATTTAGAGCGCTAGCAGTAGTTTCCCTAAGTTTAGGGAAAAAAAACTACTTTTTGCTTCCCTATTCAAATATGCTTCACAATAGCTTCAGCTACTTTTCCTCATATAATTAAAATATTATTTCTTTACAAAATACAAGTTCCATACCTATCCTCCAATTTTTTACAAAATTCTGACACAATCCAAAATGAAAGACGAAAAGATGAAAGTGGAGAGAGGAAAAAGAAATATTTATATTAAAATAATGTATATCAAAACTCTTTTGGTTCACTACACATTAGGCAGCACGATAGCATATCAAATGTTTAGGGAAGCAACATGGAAGCTGTTGAAGGTAACTTTTTGTCATTTTTTTTGAAATTTTCCTTATATATAGGGAAATGAATGGATTATAGGGTATCTGTTGGTAGTTGCTAGTGCTCTTTTGGTAGTAGCATTGCTTGATAAATGCTTTGATAAGGCATTTATTAATTAAGGGCATTACACGTAGAGGTATTATACAACCACAACAAAAAATAAGCAAATATCCAACTTTTCTCCTATATGTCATTTTAAAAAAAAATAAATAAAAATTGAAACATTTAAAAAAAATTAAAAATTAAAAATAAAAACGTAGGAGAGATGAGAAGTTGGGTATTTGTTGGTTTTATGTTGTGACTTTATCATTATTCTTACACATAAAAGAAAGGTTAGGTCTTTGTTGGATCTATGTTGTTAAGATTAAAAGGATAACTTTGAAAATAAATTAGATGATTTAAAACTTAATTTGTCCATGCAGTGGGTATTTGAAGAATATTCTAATCCTGTAAATTTCATTGCAAGTTAGTAACATTAAATTTTTCACCATTAATAATTTCAATTTGGTTAGACATTTGGGATCTACATGATTAATTTCTAAAGTCAACACTCACTATTAATAATTTCACTTAGATTAGACTTTGATTAATACTTCACAATTGAATAGAAAAATAACACAAGCCATATGCCTTTAGTTATAGAGTAATGCTATTAAGTAGCAAAAAATGCTTCTCTTGTGCGCATTTGTTGACGTGTCATGGGTTAACCCACTAATTTAAAAAAAAAAAAAAAACTTGAAAGCACTCTTCACAGCTCTCTCCTCACTCTTCACACAGATCCGGCCATTGTCAGAGCCCAATTGCCAGATCTGTTGAGAGAGCTGGAGCTGGAGTCAACCCCGCTGGAGTGCGTCTTCATCATCGATCTGAGAAAGAAAGAGAGGGAGAAAGGGAGAGAAGCAGCTGATGAGGGAGAAAAGGAGAAAATCTGCAGCACTCAAACTAAAGGTAGGCGCACACATTTTTTTTTTAATTTTTTTTTTTATTAAAAGGTTGGTTAGCCAACCTTTTTGTGCACAGAAGACGCATTTTTTTGCTTCTGAATAGCATTACTCTTAATTATATAGCCTAATTTGAGTTTTCTTTATGCAAACTACTTGGAGAACAAAAATAAAATTACATAAATAATCCTCAAACATGGAAACAAAGCAAACTAGCTACTTGAAAACAAGGCAAAATATTTATAGACAATGCAAAAAAATATTATTCCAAAAATAATTTTAAAAACTTATGCCATATTCCTTAAAAAGATATTATGGTAGCTAGGGACTTCCTCCTTCAAAATCTATTCATGTTGACCGCGTCTACCTGCCATGAAAACTCATTAAAAGTCACCCCAAGAAAATGCTATAATACCCATTGAGGCGGCACAACTAGGCATTGGTACCAATTGATGTTGCTAGCGCACTTAAAATCTGATACCAACTGACTTAATTTGTTCTAAATTATTAAAGTGGATTCAAGAAACTTGAAATGCTTACAACTAGCTTGCAGACATTATTTGTTTGCATAATTTATGTTCTTTTTGTCCTCAAGAGGTAGCTCAATCGACTATGAACCATGCCTTATAAAGCGGAGATCACAGGTTCAAATCTCCCCTCTCCCTACTCTTGCGTGGACATGTCAAAAAAAAAAAATTATTATTATTATTTATGTTCTTTTTATATTTATTATTCTAAATTTATAAGTCCCTTGACAGCCAAGTATTTAGGATCTGATTTAACCGACTTTGCTGTACTTAATATATGTGGATTCCTTAAACTTGAAATGCATATATCTGGCTTGCCGACATTATTTGGGTTGTTAACTAATCTTAAAATTTTAGATTAAAGAATGCCAATGCGACATAAATGACTCAATCTCACACAAAACCATATTGCTGGCCAACTATGGAGAGCAACTTCTTGTAATGTTCTTCGATCTAGTATTAAATTACAATTGGTCAGGTTACAAAAATTGAGTCGACCTCAGAGGACATCATTCTCTAGTACTTATAGTAGTGGACAAGATAACGATCAAGAAGTATTCATTTCCTTGAAATCATTTACATATCATTAGATGAGCCTGTCCAATTAAGATGAGGATTTTATAGAGAAAAAAACATAAAATATTATGCATTCATTTAATTAAGGGAAACACTACAAAAAACCAAAATTTTACTAACAAACAATTACTAATGTGTTAGGACCATTGACACGTTAGTAATTGTTCATAACGTGCCATTTCTAACGTTTCACACACGTTAGTAATGTACCCTTTAGAACTGGGAATTTACTAACGTGTCAAATTGTGACACGTTACCATTTACTAACGTGTCACAATTTAACACGTTAGTAAATTTTACTAACATGTCAAAGTAGAATGTTAGCAATTGCAAATTAAAAAAAAAAAAAAAAATTTACTGACGTGCAGTTTTTTCCCACGTTACCCTTGGGGTAACGTGGTGATTTTACCACACGTTAGTAAAAAAAAATATATATATTTTTAATTTTGCAATTACTAACGTGGCCTTTTCTCCCATGTCACCCAAAGGGTAACGTGGTAAAAATGCCACACGTTAGTATTGTTATTAGTTTTTTAAAATTTTCTATAATGAATTTTTTGGCTAATTACGCTATATTTGAGAGTCGCCACACCTAATAATCAATATTTGTAATACAATCCATCTATTGAGCAGTGAAATAGAGAGGAGCCAGTTAGGCCTTTTTTAAAGGGCAAAATGGACTTTTCATTAAGAAGTCCATTTTGCCCTTTAAAAACCTAATTAACTCTTCATTCTTGCCCATTCCATCCATCCATACAAATCAATTTGTTCCCGATAATTAATAATAATAAACAACTAACAATCAACGAGTAATAGTCATCATTCCATCCATCCATCCATCCATGCAAATCAATTTGATCCCGATAACTAATAATAATAAACAACTAACAATAAACGAGTAATAGTCATCTAATAAATACAACTGTTTTTATACACAAAAATTGTTATCCAAATATATATAAACATTAAAAAAAATACATGATCTCAATGTCGTGGCAAAGACATGCATGAACCAAAAAAATCACCTCCTTAGTCAAATCGAAGTGATGGAACAGTAGAGACCATTGACTTCTCCGCATTAACCGAAAATAATAACAAAAATGATTAACAACTTAATGAAAAGCATGACAGAATATCAAACGCATAAGCATGATATCAACTGCATATAAATAATCTATTAAATAATACAATACATGTTTTTACAACTTGAACATGAGGAACAAGTTACTAATATTGAGAATCCATTACCATTGTCAAGGTTGATTATTCTGTATTATAACAAAAATGCATTTTTCCTTTTAAGCATAACTTTTACTTATCTTTTGAATTGACAAAATCCACGAATTCTAAAACTTATAAGGTGCCTAGGAATACCACTTAGCTCTATTCTTGTTAAAAGATTATAATTGGAGCCCGGGGAAATATTGTGAAAATGATATACACTTTATCTTCTTTCGGTTTTTTGGATGATTAGTAATTGAAATGTCAATGAAAAGCATAAGAGGTGCAACCAGGTCCACAAGAAGTATATATGAGAAACATCTAACTAGAAAGAGAAAAGTGCATCAATAAGTAAACAAAACTTTTAAGTCTCTATGTGGTAGGCGTGCAGAGAGAGAGAGAAAATCATCAAAGTTGAGTATATTGTTCATAATTTAATGAAAAAGAACGGGTTTTGTATTTATAAACATACATTTAAAGAAGGGAAAAATATAAAAAGGCCCCCCAAACTATCAGCGATTTATGATTTAGCCCCCTAAAGTTTCAAAAGTGATAAAATGGTCCCCCAAACTACTAAACAGTTGCATTTTGGCTACCTCCGTTAGTCGAGATTGTCAAATTGGATGGAAAATGCAAAACGATGTTGTTTTTTGAGGTTAAGTTTCTAAAATGCCATTTTGAAGAAAAAAATCAATTTAAAAACTACCCCCCAAAAACAATGTTGTTTTGGAAAAAAAAAAAAAAAAAAAGAATAAGAAGAAGAAGAACAGTGGCATTGGCTTACTACCCTTACTGGGTCGTGACTCGGAAAATGTCGAACACATTGTCAAAGCTGGTGTGTGCTTTGTGTTTGCAGAAATCCTTAAAGAAGGGCACATGAAGGTTCAGGCTATGGTGGCATGGGCAATCTCGGAGTTAGCCAGGAATCACCCCAAATATTGCCAGCGAAGGAGGAAGCAGATGACGAAGATCGTAAAGCAAACGATGACAACATAGTCTTTGAAATTCCTGTGGGGTCTGTGTGGAGGGTTTCTTGGAGGCGCAGCGTCATGGTCATGGAGACGGTTTCTCCTGGCCATGGTTGGTTTTTTCTTGGATGGATTTTCTCGGGAAAGTGGTCAGAGTGGGCATGGATATTTTTGAATGGGAAAAGAAAGCGTTCGGTGAGGAAAGATAGCGTGGCGGAGGCGACTGATAAGTGCTTAAATATTCATATTTAAGCCCCTTAATTTATATTTGTTATGCCTTTAGTTTATGTTATTTTGTCTATTTTATTTCCTTTTTGTGTTTTTTGTGTTTTTGTAGGTCATGGAAGAAAATGAAGTGTTTCTAGAAATGTTCCAAGCGTAAAGGGCAAATTGGGAAGACCTAGAAGATGTGGAAATGATTAATTCGGAATTTATCAAATTGGAGTCAAAATCGGATTGCATTTGGATTCAGCACATGTCTCGGTATTTTGGCCATAACTTTTAGCTCAAATATCAGATTGAGTTGATTTCAACGGAATTGGAAAGCTAACTCAAAATCCTACAAATCATTGTGAAATAGCATTTTCCTAATTCCGAGCGCGCAATTCCAAAATCCTCCACAAGATAGGATCCAATTCTGGACGAATCCTCTCCGATTTGTAATAGGATTGTCTCCTAATTTGTCTAGGAGATGGAATTCCGAATTTCCTAGGTTTACTAGGGTTTATAGGACTCTCCTAAAGCCTATAAATAGACCTCTAAGCCTCACAATTAGATACACAATTTCAGAGAGGAGAATTTGGAGGCTACTTCTAGGAGCGGTTTTGGTTCTTTCTTTTCCTTTTCTTTTAGTTTTATTTTAATTATGTGTAACTAATTATTTTAGTAGGGCTTGATTGAAACCCTAATTATGTTTATTTAATATTTCAATATTGGCGCCTTTGTGATAATCATATTGTGTTGCTTAACTTGATTAATGCTGTTTTATTGAATTCCTCATATGTATGTGATTGGCCATTATATGCATGTGGTATGGACTTAGTTAGATCAATTTGGATGACGAGTCCTGGGTTTAACATAAGTAACAAAAGTAATCCACGCCGGGTTCTTGGGTTAATCAACATGGGAAACGGGGTATACACCATGCCCTAGGTCTCATGTGGTTGTCGGTTTTCACAGTTCATATGCTTTCTAGAGAACAACTTAGTATACACCATGCTAAATCCTTTAGGAAAGAAAAGAGTTAGAGTATACACCATGCCTAATTAGTTGCTTAGAAACCAATAGCAAGGAGTATACACCATGCCCTTAGGTTGGCAACCATTAGGTATTCATAATATGATTGGAGCATTGGCATATTGTTATATTATTTGAATATGATTAGTGGTGGATATCAAAGCCCTACACTTTTATTTACCTTTTCATTTATTTTATTTCTTTTAACAATATCAATTTGTGACAAGTTGGTATTTTAATTAATTAATTCTAAGAAATTAACAATCCTCGTGGGAATGATCTCGTGTTGCCTACTATACTATTGTTTTGATCTTGTGCACTTGCGAGTAAAAGCGTACTAAATATTATCTATTAATTTAGGTAGTATTTGGCACAACAAGTTTTTAGCGCCGTTCTTGATTATTTAATTTTGTTTAGAATTATTTTCCTTAGTTAATTTTATTTTATTTTATTTTTTTATCTCTAGTTTTGGTTTTTGTGTTGTTCTCGGAGGTGTGCTCGGCGCCCATCGAGGCGTCGGCGCCTAGTCTTGATCGATCACTCACATCGACAGCGACACAGCTTGATAAGATCGATTTATATTTTTATTTATTTTTTTTGTTCTTATTTTTCCTTTTGTTATTTAATTTTCTTTTGTTTTAATCATGTTGAGAGACAATACACCTTGATTGCAAAGACCTATGAAAAGTTCTTTTGGTCCCCGGATCCTCAACCCATCATGCATTAATTTCCAACCCACTTGTGCATAGCGATTCTGATTTATCTCCTTGCTCAATCGTCCACACTATAAAGGCACACCTATAGAACCCATATTGGCATATTCGAAATTGTTGATCTCTCAAGACTCAGAATGTTCGAGGTTTAACTCAAGATGAAATCAGTTAATCCTCTTCCTTTTCTTTAAAAGATAATGCTAAGATATGGTACTATTCTTTGGCGTGAGTTCTATTCATACTTGGGATGAGATGACCACAAAGTTCTTAAAGAAGTTTTCCCAGCCCACAAGACAAGGCAATTGAGAAGGAAATTCTGACTTTCCAACAAAAAGGAGCCCTTTTCTTTGAAGCATGGGAGCACTTTAATGAGCTACTTCTCAGATGCCCTAATCACAATTTATCTCAAGAAGATCAGGTACTAGCATTTTATGAGGGTTTAGATGATCTTAAGAAGAGTCTTGTAGATTTAGCTTGTGGTTACATGTTGATGGAGAAAAGCAGTGAGGAAGCCATAGAACTCTTTGAGACCTTAAGTGAGAACTCCCAACAATTCCCATCTAAAGGGAGACAAGGACTCAAAGAAAAAGGCATACATGAAGAGAGCACCAATGGTGGAATTCAAGCTCAAATGGCTGCCATAGAGAACAAGCTGGACATGATCATGAAAGCTATGATTAATCATAACTATGCTCTTGAGTCATCTTTCATCAATTTGTCCCAACATTATCATGAAGAGGAGCCATCTTCCACCTATTGGCCTCAACCATACCAAGAAGAGGAGCCACCTCCCGTCAATTGGCCTCAACAATACCAAGAAGAAGAGTGTCAAAAGTCGGTTTGTTGGCAATTACAATGGACAATACATGGAGGAAGAGTGCACTTACTATCATGAGCAAACAACCACCACACCTAGGAATGAAGAAACTGTTGAGGAAAATTTTTGAGCCAAGTCTTGAAGATCCTTTGGGGAGGGCTTTGATCAATTTTGTGAGCAAGTGTTGAAAATCAAGTGGATGAGAGGAAGGAGGAGCAAGCGAGGATCTAGAGGAGCCACATCGGGAAAAAGAAGTGAGCATTAAGACTTTTCAACATTAGCTCTTATTCTGAAACACCAAAGGCCAAGAGAAAGTCTTAGAGCTACCAAATGAGCAAATTGAGGACATCAAGATAGAAAAGCTCACAGTCTTCTTCTTATTTTATTCCAGTCCATGATGAGAAATTGTTTGAGAAGACTCAGTGGTCCACCCTTATACAAACAATTGGAATCCCCACAATGGGAAGACATCATTCTCTTTGGTGCAAGAAGAAAAGATTGGTGCTTCAAGTTTAAAGTGCCAACTAAAGCTACTATGGAGGCTTGAGTATCTTGGATCTCAAGCGCCTGAGGTCAGTGTCTTGAGGCCACTAAAAATTTTGGAGTGAATTTGCTTGAGTTCAAGTTTGGGGAATGCTTTGAGTCAATCCTATTCCGAGGTTCATCCATCTCCCGGGTAAGATCTTTCCATGTATATACACATTGGGGACAATGTAATTTAAGTTTGGGGGTATGGGGACACATTTACACACACTTGGTCCCACTTTTCTTTTTTGAAAAAAAAAAAAAATGCATGTTCATGTTTGTCTTGAAATTTTGGTTGATCTAAGAATTGTGATTTGATATTCATTGGTTAGCTTAAAATTTTGAACATATGATCTGATGTTGGATTTTTGAGTTTTGTTACTTACTTTAGACAGTTGAGAATTCACATGTTTGATCTGCTCTAACACAAGCACATTAGCACATGATTGGTGGGGTATGACATGTGGTTTTAATGTGTATGTTTTCATGTTTTGGGTGACATTGAATGACTTATTGGTTTGATACATTGGCATGAGAATATTTTAAAAAAAAAAAAAAAACAAAAGTGATCATTGACAAACTTTTCACTGAGTAACTGGGCCTCTTGCCCCAAAGCATTAAGTGTTCACATCAAAAGGTGAAGAGATTTGATGTGGTTAACATTATGGCTAGTTTAGTTTCGTAGCCTTTTGACTTGAGTTAAGTAAGTCTTTAGGGTGTCTTTACCTAATGCCTTAAAACCATCTGGTTTGGGAGTCATTGACTCAACACTCGCTACATGGGTCAATTAGAAAGCTTAAGGAACTAAACATTGCATAGTAATAATAAAAGAAAAGAAAAAAAATGCATTGTTGTTCATTCTAATAGGAATTTTAGTGAATCTTGAGATATGGAAACATTGCACATTGAAATCATTTGGAAAGCTTCATAGTCTTGTGCTAGTTCACTATACACTGTTTCAAATTTGTGATGCCTTAGCTTGCCTGTTGTAAGTTATGAAACTTTTGATTCCAATTCATTGTGAAGATGGAGTTTAACTTTTTAAGCTTGTTAATGAATGAAAATCATGGTTTTGAGTAATGCTTTAATTTTTAGATAACATGAACTATGCAGAGACCCGAGGGCCCACGAGGTCGCATATGGGTCCCATGGCGAGGCAACAGAAGATGGAGCCAGCGAAGGAGGCGATGCCAGCATAGCTAAATTTGGTGTCAGTGAGGTTGAGGTCTTCTTTTTACATTTTACTTTTTTTCTCCCTCCATATTTTCTTCTTCTCCCCCGATGCACTATGATGTCTTCTTCCCTCATTGTGCGAGCTCTAATAACATTTATTTATTCTTTCCTTGTTCGATGGGTTGCAACAACATTTCAACATTTCTTCATTTCTCTGAGCATTCCTAATAGACCAAATTTCTTTCTCCACCAACATTTCTTCCTTTCTTCATTGCCGATGGGTTGCCCAGCTCCAGTAGACCCAACAACATTTTTTTTCTTTTTTTCCTTGCCGATGGGTTGCCCAGCTCTAGTAGACCCAACAATTGTTGTTGGGGCGGAGATATTTTGAGGTTTTTGGGTTTCTCCAGAGAATGGGCGGAGATGTTTTGGGGTTTTTGGGTTTCTTCGATTTTTGCCGTCGACTCCTCCGGTGAGCTCTCCATTCTCGCCTCACCTCCTCCAGCTCTCTCTCTTCCTTTGCAAGAACCAAAGGGAAAGAAAGAATTACTTGAACAAAGAAAGAGAAGAAGGGTAAGGGAAGATGTACTGTAGGTGCGTGAAGACACAGCGTATTATGTGAAGACACAACGAGTGCGCCTGAGAGAGAGAGGGAGGGTTTTTTTTTTTTTTCAAAACGACGTCGTTTTTGGGGGCATTTTTTTAATTGATTTTTTTTTCAAAAGGGCATTTTAGTAACTTAACCTAAAAAAATGACGTAGTTTCGACTTTTCTATCCACTTTCATGGCAACAACTAACGGAGGGGGCCAAAATATAACTGTCAAGTAGTTTGGAGGGCCATTTTATCACTTTTGAAAGTTAAGAGGTTTAAATCGTAAATAGCTGGTAGTTGAGGGGGCTTTTTTATATTTTTTCCTTTAAAGAATATATATTTGAGAATACCTAGACATGTATTTATATAACAAGGGCTTTCCTTTTGCCAAATGACGACAGTCATAACATCCACATGATAAGAAAAACTAATCTAGTGCATTGCCCATTAGATGATTATATACATTTACAAGAGGATCAGAATAAGAAATGCACACAGAAAAGTCAGCATTAACTGGTAAACAGAGTAGCTACAAAAGTCACAATCATTTCCATTGCTTCAATAAACTTTGAGGGGGAAATAAACCATGATTTTTATATTTTAATTTTTTTTCCCTCAATTTAAGGTAGGGTGAAAAGTGATTTGGTTAGCGGTTATTGACAAAAACACTAACGTAACACTTTATGTTATTAAATTTTACTAACTGCAACCGCCTTAGCGGTTATTAAATTTCACTAACCGCAACCGCCTTAGCGGTTATTAAATTTCACAAACCGCATCCGCTAGGCGGTTAGCGGTTAGTTGGCGGTTAGCGGTTAGTAAAAGCTTAACCTCTCTTCTTTTAAAATTGGACTTTTTGGGTCTTTTTGGGCATTTTGGGCTTTTTTAAGCACTATAGCATTTCACTCTCTCTTTTTCTTCTTCTTCTTCGTCTTCTTTCTTCTTCGTCTTCTTCTTCTTCTTCTTCTTCTTCTTCTTCTTCTTTTTGTTAGGTGTCTTCTTGGGCCAAATTACTATAAAAAGAGCTCATATTGAAAAATAAAAATATTTGACCTACTTTAATTTTTTTAAAAAATCCTTAAATATTAAATCATAAGTTCATAATTGGTTAACTTAAAATATATATATATATATATATATATATATATAGAAAACAAAGTTCAACACAACATATAAAAAATATAAAAAAGTTCGATAAAACATATAAAAAAGGTCAACACATATAAAAAAAAAAGTTCAAATAAAACATTAAATGATACAAATAAAACATTAAAACTACGAGATAGAGAGAGTCAAGAGAGAAAGAGGTGACGAGAGAGAGATGGTTCAGAGGTAGAGTCTGTAGAGAGAGACGGCCAATGGCATTAGTGAGATAGGGAAGGAGAAGAGAATAAGATAAAAATTTCTACCCTAACCCTTAATGCATTTTTTTCTCAAAACTAACGTCGTTTTGATGTGAAATTCATTCTTATTATTAATATAAAATAGACAATATATACATGGAAAAATTAAATAAATAAATGCTAGAAGATATAAATATATACAATTTCAAAAATATTTTATTCAATTACAAACTTATGTCTTTGATATTATATAATCATATGATCTCATTAAATTAGATCATATGATTAATGATTTAAATTATTATCATATTTACTAGTTTTTATTTTGGGAATTGAACTTATTATCTAATGATAATGCTCAAACTCCTAAGTCGTAAATTCCTAATGAACTAATGGTCATACACTCATACTTAAATTAAATGATCATATTATCTCACAAATCACAAATCATATTAATATAATAAAATTATCTTAAATCTAAGAATCTAAGATAATGTGATATATGTTTTCTAAGTATAAAGTATTTAATAATACTTTGATTCAATTGTGGTTATAGGTAACACATTGTTTAATTTAATTGTAAGTATCATACTATCATTATACATGAATAATATGAATCATATGATTAACTTGTAGACTTATGACTTATGAGTCATATTATATATATATAATTTGTTATTATATAATCAAATGATTTAATAATCAATTGATCATGTGATTTAATTATTAATGATCAATTGATTAAGTTATGTGTATAAATATTATTATAATTATAATTACCAAAATGTATTATATAAAAAGCGGTTAGCGGTTAGCGGTTACGGTTATTAAACCTAATAACCGCTAACCGCTAACCGTTAGGCGGTTATAACGGTTAGCGGTTAGCGGTTAGCGGTTAAGACGGTTAGCGATTAAGCGGTTAAACGGTTAAGCGTTATATAGCGGTTAGCCATAACCTACGTAGAACAAATAAATGTGGAATGCCTAACAATCATTTCCATTGCTTCACTAAACCTTGAGGGGGAAATAAACCATGACTTTCCTATTAAATTTATTTTCCTCAATTTAAGGCCATAACCTGCATAGAACAAATAAATGTGCAGGTCTTTAAGCTATACTAAAACGTAGGATCCTATTTGACATCACTCTAGCAAAACACCGACAATATGTTTAAAGTTCAAATCGTGAGCGACAATTTCTCAGAATGATGGCCATCTAACTTCCAAGCATTCAATTGAGGATTTTATTTTTAACTGCAATACCAAGATAATTGACTATAACTAAAGCATGCTATCTAGAACAATGCTAATCATGTTAAAAAATTTGACCACAGACAAGGTACTGCATGATGGTATAACTTAAAACATCATGACGTCACAATCAAACCACCCCCCACCCAAAAAAAGGAAAAGAAAAATGATCATTTTTCAACCTATAAAATAAACGTAACTATTAAAGCAAGAGATTGTATCACAACACACTCCCATGTGTAGGTTTCTGCGTGTGTCATGACTAATATGCAATAACAGGACAAAACTTGTGATAACATATGATTCACTATTTTTCATATACATGTCCATGTACTGAGTGTTAAAAGAATCCAAGTATTGAATAATTTATCGTCCCAAACAAACAAGCAAGGACAAAAGAGCAGTGACTTCTCTTGTTGGCAAACAACACTAGAAAAATTGAACAAGATCTTCTGTTACAGGCAATCCCTTCCAAGTGTTATCAATAACTTATAAATATACGAACTTACCAAGGCTGAACAAAACAAGAAAAATTAATTGTCCCAAACCAACCAAGAATAGTCAAATTCTACTGACAATCCACACAAATTAATTATAGACTGACAAAATTTAAATGGTGCACATATACATATGTACTGTAATATATGTCAGCCCATGGTCGTCTTTGATAGATGCGACTTTTGTCCAACCGGAGTCAAACGTCAAGCTTCATTCTGATCATCATCTATGCATATAAATATGTAGTATGTGTTACATATGTATATGTGGGTTAAGAAATACACACAATATTGCCAAAAAAATACCAAATTATTATTCATTATCACGATATTTATTTAATGTAAATGATCCTCTTATTGAATGATAATAAAATTACTTGGTAGTTACCTTGTGTGCTATTTGCAGATGACTTGATGATGTGACGTGTAGGGGACCCTAAGTCGTGCACAACCCTTTCAGTGGTCACCTCCGGCTCCGAGCTGACAACTGTAGACCCTTCAAGCGAGCGAAAACGGGCCTCGTATGCTGCCATCTGTGTAGCAAACTGCTTGGTAAGCGCAGCACTCATCGCATCCATCTGCTAGGCAAAGTGCCCTTCCATTTCCTCCCTTTGCTATGCCAAGCGCTCTTCCATCTCCTGCTTCTATTGCTCTTCTTTCACTTCAAGCACTTTCTCAATCATTTCAGATATCACTGCTGAGGGAGGAGCATTTTGGGATCTCGCTTGGGACGGTGTGTAATAAGAATGGATGTAGCCCCGCAATGGCAGAACATTCTTTCTCACACCACGCACACAACCGGCATACTTCGGCTTATTGCCATGAGCATGTGCGTATACATGCCACGTTATGAAATGGCTAACATGGCACATATGCCACATTAGCAAATCTCTTGTTTTTTTTTTCCTAAAAAAAAAATACATATATATTTCAAAACTTAAAGAAAAAAAATTGTGTTTCAAAAAACATATCACCTTCAAGCCAACTATAGCTAGCTGCTAGTTTAATTATCTTACAACTGTATGAAAGTAATTAATTTTGACCACAAAATTATTAGATAAAATTTTGTTCTAGTTAGTAGATTACTCTTGGTTCTGACTATATGGGGGTATTGGCCATCACCCCTTTAACAGGAGAATGGCTGAATTAGCTAATCCCAGTTTGGCCATTAATGAGGGTGGCAGTAACACCCTAAATGGGTGGCCATGCCAACTACCCCTTGATTAATTAAAAAACCCTAAATAAAAATATAAGTATATAAACAGCTAGTAACCCTATCTAGGGTTACCATATATAGCTAAGCTAGGGTTACTAGACATAGTTAGGGCTACTACATATATTTAATATTATTTTTTTTTCAAAAAAGAAAAAAATATTTACATTTGCTAGTAAATATATATATTTACACATATTACATTTACATATATATATTTAATATTTATAAAAAAAATATTTACATTTGCTAACGTGGCATAGAGGCATTTACTAACGTGGCATATGCAAATCTCTCTCTCTTTTTTTTTTCTTTTTTTTTACACAAAAAATATATATATATTTCAAAACTTAAAGTAAAAAAAAATTGTGTTTCAAAAAGCATATCAACTTCAAGCCGACTATAGCTAGCTGCTAGTTTAATTATCTTACAATCGTACAAAAGTAATTAATTTCGGCCAACAAAATTATTTGATAAAATTTTGTTCTAGTTAGTTGATTACTCCTGATTCTGACTATATGGGGGTATTGGCCACCACCCCATTAACGGGAGAATGGCTGAATTAGCGAATCCTGATTTGGCCATTAATGAGGGTGGCCGTACCACCCTAAATGGGTTGCCATGCCAACTACCCCTTAATTAATTAAAAAACCCTAAATAAAAATATAAGTATATAAACAGCTAGTAACCCTAGCTAGGGTTACCACATATATATTAATATTATTATTATTTTTTAAAAAAAGCATATTTACATTTATAGTAAATATATATTTAATATATATTTAAATATATATATATATATACATATATATAGAATTTATATTTTACATTTGTTAACATGGCATATATGCCAGTCATGTTAGCAAATCTCTCTTCTTCTTTTTTTTTTTTTTACTAAAAAAAATATATATATATTTCAAAACTTAAAGTAAAAAAATTGTGTTCCAAAAAGTATATCACCTTCAAGCCTACTATAGCTAGATGCTAGTTTAATTATCTTACAATCATAGGAAAGCAATTAATTTCGGCCAACAAAATTATTTGATAAAATTTTGTTATAATTAGTTGATAACTCCTGGTTCTAACTATATGGGGGTATTGGCCACCACCCCATTAACAAGAGAATGACTGAATTAGCGAATCCCAGTTTGGCCATTAATGAGGGTGGCCGTAGCACGCTAAATGGGTGGCCATGCCAACTACCACTTGATTAATTAAAAAACCCTAAATAAAAATATAAGTATATAAACAGCTAGTAACCCTAGCTAGGGTTACCACATATATATTTAATATTATTATTATTTTTTTAAAAAAAGAAAAAATATTTACATTTGCTAGTAAATATATATTTACACATATATTACATTTACACACACACACACACATATATATATATATATATATATATATATAGAATTTATATTATATAGGCATGGGTCGGTAACCCAAAATTATTAAATGCTTAAGGTTTTTTTTTTTGACAAAACATTCCTTGGGTAAGTCAAATCCTACCATAAAATCCATGCCTTCTATTTTGCTAACTTCTGTTAGCTGTCATCAATTTAGGTGAAATGCACCGCTTTTTTGTAGGTTCCACGTCAGACTTTTTGGAATGCCCACCTATCCACACACAAACTTGTTGGACTAAAATGCACCGTTTTGGACCCTAACCAAAACGGTGCGATTCAACTGGGTTTAGGGGGCAATATGATCGGTCAAGACTTAGTGCCTTACTTCAAAATTCCGCCCCCCACACGCTCGGTCCCCCACCCTTGTGGTCCCCCACCTCGCGATAGCAACGACTCTCCCCCACCGGTGCACTGAGAAACCACCCACCCATCGGCGCAGCTGGAAAACCCCCCACCCATCGACGCATCAAGAAACCACCCACCGAGACTGGCAAGATCTCAAAAATCCACGACCTCACCCCGATTCGTAGGCGAAGGACGAAAGAGGCAAGAGTGACGGAGCTCCTCCCACCGGCACACCCAGAACTGACCCACCGGCGGTCTCCGTCAAATTTTTCGGCCTAACCACTAGCACAAATAAGAAACCCGAGATTGGGGCTAGTCTGCTAGAATTTTTTTTTAGGTTTTTTTTTTGAATTTTTTTATGTGGGTTTTGTTGGTTGAAAGGAATGGATGCATTTTTGTGATACCTTGCATTTTTATGTAGTTTTATGCGGTAATTTGGCTGAAAGTATTGAAGATCAAAATGATTTTTCTACTTTTCCTACTTTTTGCTATATTAGTGCATGTTGTGTTGGAATATTCAACTTAAAGTTAGTTTATTGATAGGGATTGGCAGGGGGTTGTTGACTGTAGTTGTTTAGTGGTCCATGCATGTCTCGGTCATTACCCTAGAATGAGAAAAAAATCTAATGTGTTGCTTTATTAAAGTATAGTGGCAAACTGTGTGTTTGCCTTCTTTTGCCAAATTTGTCTTGTTTTGCCAATTGGTTGTTGGTAGTAGGGAGAGTTGGGGGTAATTATGGTGGATAGGGATGGTAGTTTGGTACTTACCAATACATGAAAATTGTCCACTATTGTCCATTGGTTTCAATGTACATTCTCAAACACGTGCAAACTTGCATGTTGCATGTAGCTTTGTTATACTTAGACCTTTACGTGCAGTAGTTTATGATTTGTAAATATCATGCTTTAGTTTTTTTTTTTTTTTTTTTTTGCAAATTTGTTTGTGTTTGTGTTTTTTTTTTTTTTTTCTTTTTCCTATTATGTAGTATTTATTTATTTGATAATATTTTGTTGTTGTTTTATACTTACAGATAAATGGCGTGTATCAATATAACAATCCATCACGGAGGGATAGTGCGCCATAACCCATTTACATATATTGGTGGTGACATACAACAAGTCAACGGATATGATGTTGACTACCTAAGCTTATGGGAAATTAAAGAGCTCGTTCGTGATTTAGGGTATGTCAACGACATTAAATGCTGGTACAACATCAGTGACCACCATTAGCATGTGATACCTTTAAACAGTGATGCAGACGTGGTAAAATTTATAAATGTTGTGGAGGATTACAAATATGCGCAAGTTCACCTATATGTTGAGCATATGGTGGATCATGCTGTAGTGGTTGAGGAGCGTTTCCTTCTTCAAGCAAACGCTCAAGATGGACATATAGACAGAGATGTTGATGGGGATGGACATGGACATGGATATGGAGGTGGAGGTGGAGTTGGAGAAGGAGAAAGGGGTGGTAGCGTGGATGAATTACCTAGGGTTGCCCGGGAAGACGTTACTTGTGAAGGACATTGATGTGATGATGTCAAGAAATCAAAATCCATACCAAGGGTCAAAGAAAAGGACATCCACTGAATCTGCATCTGAAAGTGGGCAACCAAACATACAGCCGACCAGCACTCAAGGAGGTACATATGATAATATTATTTGTTAATAGTTTATTCTTTTCAATTGATTGTATGTTAATCCATGCAAAGTTTTTCCATTTTCTTTTGTTTTTATTAGAAAAATGAAGGAAAGCCACCAAGACGAGAACTAAGAGAAGGACCTCCACAAGAGAAGGATCTCCAAGCGGGTAACCAAGCATGCAACCGAGCACAAGTCCGGGAGGTACATCCTGGTTTATTGTGAAGTTTATTTTATTTCTTTTAATTTTATATTTTATTCCCTAAAAATGGTTATATTTATGATTATTATTTTCTATTTATTATTAATTTTTTTTTTTTTAGGCAAAGGAAAGAATGTTAATGTTGATGTGGATGTGGATGACAATACACATGTAGGTGTAGAGGCCAATGTCAATGCAAATGCGAATGCCATTCCTGCAAGTAGTAAACAAAAAGTGGAACGTGGTAGGCCAAGGAAGACCATAGTGAATGTTGATATTGATCAAGTGATCAAGGAATTGTTGAGTGACATTGAACAATCTGACTCTGAGCCTAAGGACCTATTCTATGATGCTGATGAGGTCAGCAAAGAAAAGGATGGAAAGGCTCACTGGTGGGAAAAACATTGACTTGGGGTAAATGAGACGGGAGCCAATTTGGGGGATAAGGAAGCCGACAATTCAAGTGATGGTCTAGGAAGTTTGCAAGGAAGTTATTCAGATGATGTCGGGAGGAAGAAACGATATAGGCAATTTAACAAGAATTTTGACTTAAATATTCCAATAACTTTTGAACTTGGAGATGTGTTTCCGGATACATATGTCTTCAAGCGGGCATTGAAGACTCAGGCTGTCTAACAGGGATACGATTACAAATACACACACAATGACCGGTGTAGGGTTAGTGTAATTTGTATACAAGGAAATTGCCATTGGAGGATTCATGCATTTACAGATGCCACTCATACTTGTATTCAAATTAAAACATACTACCTTACTTATTCTTGTGGTTATCAATTCGAAAATACAAAATGTGATGTAGAGTATCTTGTGCATAAGTACAAGAGGGACTTCAAAGATGATCCGACGTGGACACCGTATGCACTGAAAGAGAGGGTGGAGAGAGATTTGAACATAAATGTGCCAATTCAACGTTGCTATAGAGCAAAGAGGGAGGCATTGCATCAAGTATTTGGTAGCCACTCCAGCCAATATCGCCTCACTAGGTGATATGCAAATGCAATCCTGGTCACCAACCCTGGTAATAGTGCTTTTATACAGAAAGATGGAGCATTCTTTCAGAGGATGTATATCTCACTTGATGCATGCAAGAAGGGATTCATCAATGGTTGTCGACCCATAATTTGCTTAGATGGTTGCCATCTTAAGGGGGACCATGGGGGGCAATTGCTGTGTGCCATAGGCACAGATGGCAATGACGACATATTCTCCATCGCATTTGCTGTGGCTGAGGCGGAGACGAGATTCTTGGTAGTGATTTATTACAATTTTGTTAGACGACTTATGCGGACCAGCCGGTGGACTTGGTTGGGTAATCATGTCAGATAGGCAGAAGGTATTTATGTCGAGGACAAATTAATTAATTTTGTGTTATTTGTTTATTAAACATGTTATCAAGTGTTTTAAACCTAGGTTAAGTGCCTTGTATGTGTTATGGTATTTATTTGTTAACATTTTTTTTTTGATAAGTCAAAAGGAATTTTGTTAACATATTGATTTGTTTATTATATTTGTTTATTTTTGTACGTATGTGTGTAGGGGCTTGGAATTGCGGTTAATGTTGTGTTGCCAAATACTGAGCACCGGTTTTGTGTTTGTCACTCAAATGTCTTTGGAGGTTTGAGACTTCCATCTGAAATGCTCCACTGTCTTTGTTTTATGATGTCAATTGGAAGCGTATTTAGAGATAAAGCTAGGGTATTATAAGTAAAGGGAATTGCTTGGGATAAAAGTGGTTGCAATATCTTTACTGTTTTATTTCTGACAATATCTTGCAGGTTTTCTCTTTGTTGGCAAGATTTGATTAGTGGAATTAGTTTCTAGAGTCTTCCCCAATTACCCTGAAATTCTGGGGCGATTGCCAACAGGGCAGCAAGCTACCACCTTGCTTGAGCTGATGACCATTTGGGCATTTCATAATTTGGTACTTATGGCTGTTTGGTACTTATAGCTGATGACCATTAGTCTTTACTTATGACTAGTTGATTTATTTGGATATGTTATCAATTAGAGTTGTAGTTATTGCTGTTTGGTACTTGAATATTGAAGCTCGAGTTCAATTATTATGCAATTTGATTCATATAGTAAGTCTCTTTTGATTGTAGTGATGGATTTCCATTAGAATACCTTCCAACTACCATACGAATTCGTATATTGTTCATTTTAAATCCTATATTGTTCTCTTTTACCTCATCCATGATTGGCGTATTACTAGCTCAAAAGGGTGACATGTATTTGACTTGTATAGGTAAAGACTATATTCCTTCCAATTGAAAAGCCTTTGACATTGGAGGCTTGCGCTCCATTGATAGCTACACTACCCTTGGAGGTGAGTTTAGGTATACTTTTCTAATTTATCATTTTTCCAGTTAGAATGACTTTAGTTTTTAGCAAAAATTGTAACATGATGAGTCATCTGAGAGATCATTAAGCTGGCTTACTTTCAATGAACCTCCACCCAAATGTACATGAAAATTGTGGCCTAAGTGACCAGTTGATTGGTTTTCTGGGTCTGCTTGTGACACATTTAATGCCCTTAGATGCTATTTAATCTGTGTTTTTTTAAAAATTTTCATGCTTATTTTATTTATGTGTCCTGCTTGCTTTTTTACTGGTTCATTTCATTTTAGTATTGCTATCTTGGTGTATCTGGCATGAAAGATAAGAGGTTTACGCACGAGCTATGTGCCACGACCCTTCAAGATCACATATCTAAGCCATCCGACAGTCCTTTTAATATGCTCATCCAAACATTTGATAATATTGTTGGTTGGAGTTTAGTTTTCATGATGCCCTTGCAGATATTTCATCAACTGATTGTTCTAGTTAGTTATTCCTTAGTTGCTTAATTTGTGGTTCTTAACATGCAGGTCAATGCTTGAGCAACTTAAAGTCTTTCATTTGGAGGTGCATGTCCTGATTGATTTCTACCGGAAGGAAAGGACACTTCTACTTCTGTCATGTACATATTAGGGGACAAAATTTCAAACACATCATACCACATTATCAGTTGCTTATAAATTTTTGATATATATAATTCATCTAAAATTTTAATTAAATTATTATTATTATTATTTTATTTGATTAAATTATTAATAATTAAATTATTATCATTTTGAATTTTAGGTTTTTTTTAATTATTATTTTAACTTTAGTAACGTGTCAAAATTTGACACGTTAGTAAAATACTAACGTGTCAAATTTTGACACATTAGTATTTATTATTATTTTTTAATATTTTCTTGCTAATTACTAATGTGTCATATTTTGACACGTTAGTAATTTACTAACGTGTGAAAATCTAACACGTTAGTATTTATTATTTTTTTTCTATTATTATTATTTTTTAATATTTTCTTGCTAATTACTAATGTGTGAAAATTTGACATGTTAGTAAATTGCAATTTCTAACGGGCAGTTTAATAACGTGTGAAAAACGTTAGGAAAGACACGTTAGTAACATTTACTAACGTGTTAATGGCCCTAACATGTTAGTAAATGTCCGTTACTAAAAATCCGGTTTTTTGTAGTGGGTGTTAAATGAGAAGGCAATGGAAGCATGCTGGGTAACATGTGTAACCCTAGTTGCCAATCAAGTGGCTTATTATGCATGCTTACATCTTAGCACTTAGGTGTCTTGGCATGAACCTATTAAGATGTAGTCATAAAATTTTATAATTAATCCTCAATATGCCTAAACCTTTTGACTACCACATACCCAAGAATCGTGGCCTATGGACATCATTAACCCATCCAATTAATTTCCCAATTCGCAAGTGCTTTAACTACTTGACAGCTTGATCTATTAAACTTTGAAAAATCATAACTCTTTCAATTTAACTCCAAAGGATACGAAATTTGGCTTGAAATTTTCCACATTTGAATACTCACAACATATCCAAAAATCATAACAACCTATAACATTTTGATATCTCAAAAGTTCCTAGAAATTCGGTGCCTCTACTTGATTGAAATTCCTGTTTTGATACTTGCATATTCTAAAAATTATAACTCTTTCTACAAGCGTCCAAAAATGATGAAACCACTTTTAAATCTTCATTTCTCATCTTTATACAAGGTCTTAAAACAGTTTTATTTAAAGTCACTCATTGAATTTTCGACGTCCAAAACAATGTGACTTTTCTTTCAATAACCTACTAAAATTCTAACTATCAATTTTCACCATCTTTCACATTAAATCTATTTACTTAATTCCATATAAATCTTAATAAATTTCTAAATCCTCATTATTATTGATATTAAAATCACTTTTATTCTAAGATATAAATTTTGAGGTATTACAAAGTAGGAATAGGATCCTGTCCATTTCAAATGAAATGGACAATATCCATTTAATGTAAAATGGTGGGTAATATTGTAAAATTAGTTCTTCAACTTTAACGTTAAGACAATATTACCCATCATTTTACACTAAATGGATATTGTCCATTTCATTTGAAATGGACAGGATCCTATTCCTTACAAGTAGCATTGCCTAATAAATGCTTTGATAAGGCGTTTATTAATTAAGGGCATTACATTATTAATAGTGAATAACTTCCCTCTTTTTTTTTTTCATTTTTTTTTTTTGATAACAAACCAGCATTCATTAAAACAGAAACATATTACATACAAGACACAAAATAGTGAATAACTTAATGTCAAGATCTTAGAAAGAAATTTATAGAATTGGAATATTCCTCAAATACCCACTATATAAATTTATAAAAAATCTACTTTCTTTTCAAAATAATTCTTTTTAACCGACTATATAATTAAAACTGAAAAGAATATTGTCTTTAAATAATGAGTACAAATAAAGAAACAATGGATAGACACATATACAAGTTTTTCAACAAGGAGCCCAGTACTTCTAGAACTCTTGGTCTGCCTTCGTAATTGACTGCCATGCAAATATAATTCTTTAGATTTCGTTAATTATTTATTCTTTAGGTCTCCTGTCCTAGTTATCTATATTGTCCTTTCCCTTAAATGAATGCATAATATTTTATGTTTTTTTCTCTATGAAATCCTCAAATTAATTGGACAGGCTCATCTAGTGATACGGTTTTTTTTTTTCTCTCTCTCTCTCTCTGGGGCCTAGCTAGGAGCACGACTGAGCAACCGCAGATCTAGCTAGCTAGACCCAGTAGATGTTTACTTGTTGTATCTGCATCCAGGGATTTTTTTGGCCTGCCCCTGGCCGCCGGCCTACTAGTTATTTAATTCTGACTTAATTACTTGCCTTGTTATTATCCCAGCACAACAATGGAACAGTTTGCCGCAACAGTTTCCAGTCTGGCACAAAATTTGGCTGAGAAAATGGGAAGAGGATCTCCTCCAGTTGGAGATTAATTGAAGAATCTCATGTTGTGGGATTTGATCGTTAATGAAATTCAATGGTAAAAAAAAGTGTAAGTAGATTTTGTGTAATTGAGGTGCAATAAATTTGATTTTAAACCTTTGTATAATCGAAGCGCAATAAATTAGATTTTACATTGTTTTTAAAATCTCTTTCTTCCAACAAAATTGCTTTCATTTTGCATCAAGATTATCAACATTGGTGACTTATTTCAGGTAAATTTTATATATATATAGTAGTACAACTTTTACTCCAGTTACTTTTTTATGAACTCATTTGATATTACACACGCAGGCGTGGAGCCATGACGTGTACAAGAGCGTAGAACACCGGGTTGTCCCCAATCCTCTACTGGGAAGGTTCTCCACGGCGCGCATATTTCTTATGTCGCATTGGAATTCTTTATTTCTAAAATTTTAAGAATAGTTAACAACCCAAATAATGTCGGCAAGCCAGTTATATGCATTTCAAGTTTAAGGAATCCACATATATTAAGTACAGCAAAGTCGGTTAATTCAGATCCTAAATACTTGGCTGTCAAGGGAGTTATAAATTTAGAATAATATATATAATAAGAACATAAATTATGCAAACAAATAATATTGTCTGCAAGCTAGTTGTAAGCATTTCAAGTTTCTTGAATCTTCTTTATAAATTTAGAACAAATTAATTCAGTTGGTATCAGATTTTAAGTGCCCTAGCAACATCAATTGGTACCAAGGCGTAGTTGTGCCACCTCAATCGGTATTATAGCATTTTCTTGGGGTGACTTTTAATGAGCTTTCATGGCCGGTGGTTGCGGCCAACATGAATAGATTTTGAAGGAGGGAGTCCTTACCACAACATCTTTCTGAGGAATCTGAGGATTATGGCATAAGTTTTAAAAATTATTTTTGGAATAATATTTTTTTGCGTTGTCTATAAATATTTTGCCTTGTTTTAAAGTAGCTAGTTTGCTTTGTCTCCATGTTTGAGGATTATATTTATGTACTTTTTTTTTTTTTGTTCTCCAAGTAGTTTGCTTGGAGAGAACTCAAATTAGCCTATATAAAGGCATATGGCTTGTGTTATTTTTCTATTCAATTGTGGAGTATTAATCAAAGTCTAATCAAAGTGAAATTATTAATAGTGAGTGTTCACTTTAGAAATTCATCATGTAGATCCCAAATGTCTAACCAAATTGAAATTATTAATAGTGAATAATTTAATGTTATTAACTTACAATGAAATTTACAGGATTAGAATATTCTTCAAGTACCCACTGCATGGACAAATTAAGTTTTAAATAATCTAATTTATTTTCAAAGTTATCATTTTTAACCTATTATACAATTAATCATTAAATAATTCGGTCATGTGTGCGTCATTCTTTAATTTTGTCTTTTCGTTTGGGGTTCCCATATACAAATTCTTAATATATCCTTTTAGCCAAATCGACTTTTATATTCAAATTTTTTACGTTTCATTCGAATAAAATAGTTTCTTACGTTTGCACACAAATTTACAAGTGATCACAACTAAACTCCAAAGTTAACAATAAAAAATAATCATAATAAAATTAATCACATAGTCTAACTTTTCTTATATATATGAATATGATCGCCCATTAAAAAAAAAAAAAAAAAATCCTCGTGCTTGTTTTATGCACCGCAAAATAATTGCTGGGATTTTATTTCCGCCGATACAGGGTGACATTTTTGTAGTGTGTTCAAATGTCACACACTAGCACCAGTTTTTTCCTTGCTTACTCAGTTCTGAACTGATGTAGGGCAATATTTATTTTTATTTTTGGTAAAAACAAAAATAAAAAAATATAAAAATAATATTAGAGCAGCGCTGCTTAATTAGAAGTTTACCCATTTTCAGACAATAGAAGTACCAAAAAAAAAAAAAAAAAAGATTGCCATAATTTCTACTGATTGTCAATTTTATATTAGGATTTTATTTTATTTTATTATGACTTTATTTCATTTCCCTAATAGGGTTAGACTTGTTTTAATTATTTTCCTTTCCTTGTTAGGATTATATTTACATTATCTACTAGAAGTAGGTTTACTTTACCATAAGGATTTCTCTTCTATAAATAGGTTAGTTTATTATGTATAACTTAATCAATTGAATTATTATCAAATCTGAGAATTCTCTCTCAAATACTCGATCTATGGAGTTTTATTTGTTTTTAGCCTGTGAGCTTGTTTTATCTTTTGGATAGAAGACAAAGACGCTTCTTATTGCAGCATCAAAGACGATGCTCTTTGGTTAGTTACCTTAGTCTTCTGCTATGCTAGTTAGTATTAGAGTAGGCATTATCTTGATTATGGCTAATCAGTGCAATGATGACAAACTTCTCCAACAACACTGCTTGTTGGAGAGGGGTTCTTTCGAGAGCCAAAATCATGGGGTATCCGAGTTGGCATTATCCGAATTCGATGGCCAACTTATACTGCAACAACAACTTCTATAATAATGCCGCTTGTGAGAGTTTTGAGATTTGATTACCAATGATACATCAAGTGATCAGAGGCTCCTTCGAGAGTTGACTTTGAGGAGTTTCGGCAGGCTGTGCAACAGGAGATACGCCAGTTGTGGGAGACGTTGGAATGCATGCAAATGGGTGCCCTTTGGCATCATAGGGATGCCCAGGATGACTATGGGATTCGAAGGAAACTCATTTAGTATCTTTATGTTGATAGAATCCTTAACGATGACGTAAGCTACATTCGACATGTCCGTAACCATATTCATAAATATCCAAATAGGCATTTTGTCTATGAAGAGAATATTAATTATGGTGAAAAGGATGTTGAGGCTATTAATTTGAAGCAGCCATCAAAGAAATAATTTCCGTAGCCACAACTATTTGTTCAAACAGCTACACTAGTGGAAGAACAACCACCACCTCTTCCATCACAAGTGCAACTCATAAAAAATTTGCGTTTCCTTTGAAGAAAATTGTGAAGTTGAAGATGAGATCCAAGATGAAATCATTGGTGAAATTTTTGTAGAAGTAGATGAAAAGGAAAAATCGTGTCTTGATGCTATATATGTATAATTCTCCAAGTACTTTTCTTGAGAGGAGCCGCATATGCCATGTTTCCAAGAAAACTCGAGGACGAGTTTTTTCAAGTGGGGGTGTCTGACGTAGGATGATATTTGCCTTTATTTTCAATAAAAATGAAAATAAAGAAAATGTCAAAATAATATTGGAGCAGCACCGCTTAATCTGAACTTTATTCGTTCTCAAACAATGAATGTACAAAAGAAAAGGTTGTCACAATTTCTGCTGATTGTAAATTTTATATTAGGATTTTATTTTATTTTATTATGACTTTATTTCATTTTCTTTATAGGGTTAGATTTGCTTTAATTATTTTCCTTTCCTTATAAGGATTATGTTTACTATTGCTATTAGGATTAGATTTACTTTATCTACTAGAAGTATGTTTATCACAATTTATGCGGAATTAATACTATGATGCAATGAACAATTCAATCACCAAAATATATAAAGCAATAAAGAGCCAAATACATATATTTTGGTTATGAAGAGGAAACCTTTTAGAAACAGATCTAAAAGTAAAACCTTTACGGGGTAGCCAAACCTAGAAAATCACTATCAAGAGATTATTCAGAGATTACTGTGACAACCCCGACCGGTAAATCAATTAACTAGTAATTGATCCCTCGGCTTGCCATCCCAGTCATGTCCCTCGCGGAACACAACCCCAAGGATTTCACCTTTCGTGTTGTAACGAGAAAGGTGTAGCAGAAGACTTTACTAAGACTATGGGAATTAGAGATAGTAAATGAGACATCACACAATAAATACGATAGATAAAATACTACATCACCATAATATCATAGATCGTCATCAGACCATCATCAGGAAAATAGATACAACCTAGAATAAGAAAACATCAACATAGTTCTCAAAAGGATTAACCGATAACAGCCTAGACCTAAACTTAAGAAGAGCTAATAATATCAGGATCTCTATCATGTCTGCACGAGTAGATCCTCTAGTCTCTCACATCGAACGCAACTAAACAGGATCTATATCTTCAATGATCACACGGATCAAGTCCTTAGCTAGCACCCAAGTTTGCTTCGATAGCATCCTTTTCTAAAGCGGCTAAACCATATAACAATCGTAATGAGAGATGAACATAAAAGAAAGAGTAAGTCTAAGACTTAGTGATTTTTAACACAGATAATGCCCATGCCAGTATAGTAATGAACTTAGATGTTTATAATTAAGAAAATAATAGTTCCATCATGACAGCTTATATTATGAGTGATATACATATAGTAGATGGTATATGCATATGATGTAAACAACAGTTATAGTTCAACAGTATGGTCTATCCGAGATTTTACTCATTCTCAACAAGGTTGGCGTTGTCCTGAGGGACCTATAGTACAATGCCAATGCCTCAACCATTGCACAATATACCGTACGTAACACATTAGTGGCACGACTGAGTTCGACCTTGGGTGGCCCACTCTAACTAATGACGTTTGTCCTATAGTGACCAAGTCATTGGGAATGGTTGCACCGTGGTCACGAAACCAAAGGATCCAAAGCCCTTATATAACACACATATTTGCCCATAAAGCTAACATGGATAGTACGCCCATGGCCATTACTACCGCACGTACCGGTGTACCATGTCATACGATGTAAATTATCTTGTTTGTATTTTACATGCATGTCATTTTACAAGTCTCACTTGGTTAACATGTTCAATACAACGTTTTTCTCAAAATGCCAGAGTTCATATGCAATAAGTATAAACTGTGAGAGTTGTAAAGTAAGCATATTTTCTCGATATACAAAATAAATGTGCAGTGCATAGAAAATAACAACGAGCATTATGTGAGTTAAAGCACACCTGGATCGAAAAGCGTCTATGAATACTCCGAAAGATCCGGGTTCTCCAAATCTGTGGAAAACCTTCTATTAGTCATAATTCTATTAAAACAACTCTAAAGTAAGGAAAATAGGAGCTATGGGACGGTTTAGTGAAAATAAAGTTCCCTGTCACACACTAACTATACGTCTGGGCTAGGGGCTGTACCTTCACCGTGTCACAACAGGCCGTACATCCGGTTATGATACCGCTTGTCCACTTTGAGGGATTTTAGGGAGAACCTCATTTTCTCTCCATTGTCTGCCTATTCTCTGACTCCTAGGGCTACTAGGAACACCATAAAGCCTCCTAACCTAGATCACAATCTCCATGCAACGTAACAACGTTAAGCTTAACAAAATGCTAACCTAAACAAGATTCAAAGCGTATATAAGCTAACAACTACAACTAAACAGAAATTGAGCAGCATAATGGCGTTATTAAAAGCTAAGGATCGAATGTTACCTCCTTGAAGCAAAACTGTAAGAGTTCTGCCTTACAAACACTCCGTAACACACGAACACTCCACCAATGCTCACAAAACACTCACAAAGCACATTCAAAACACTTTCAAAATACTTTGGTAGCCTGGGGGTATCTGAAAAACCATGAGAAATGGAGGGGGTAGGGCTATTTAGAGGATAGGGCCACCAACTCCTTGTCAAAGCAGCGGATGTCCAACCTAGCGTATGTCCGGTGGTTCTTACCCAGTGGTCCAAAGGCTGCCTTGTACGTTTAGGTTTAACTAGAGGTATTCCAAAATGTAGCGTACGTCTGCTGGTCCCATGTACATCCTCTTGTACGGTTTGCAGAGCGTACGTCTGATGGTCCCCTTATGTCTGCATTACAGACAGTAATATATGTCTGCAAACCTAGCATACATTCACCTAAAGGCCCAAATTGCTATTCTAGTGTCCTTAATGACCTAAAGCCCAAATTAAGTCTCCAAACTAAGCTACTTACGCCTAATTAATAATTTGGTCACTACATTCTCCCCTCCTTATAAAAATTTTCCTCATCGAAATTTCTAGACAAATACCAAAAGAACAACACTTAACGAGGAGTAAAATGTTATCTTTCATCCATAGAGTTTCCTTCATCATGCTCAGTGGGTTCCTGGACCATCTCATCCCATCCGTTAATTGGTAATTCATCCTCTTCGAACAGCTGCGGAAGATCGCATCGTAAGTTGTCAAGTGCATCGTACTAGATGTTGCCCACGCTACACCAATCTTTGTCATTCTCTATTCCCAAGTCTATCCACTCACAAAAGGAGTAGTTCCACATACAGTCTGGGTCGATAGGTATAGGTGCCATAATCCTGAAGTGAAAACAACCATTTATTAGTCAACTATTCCCTTACGCAAAATAGAAATAGGTATATTGTCCAAGTATAATCTTAAAAAAAAGAGAGTTATACACAATCATTCAAATAAATACGGATAGCGACTTCGCATGTCGTGCTTTGCTTTCCACAACGCTTCCTCAACTCCATGATTGCGCCACAATACCTTAACGATAGGAATCATCTTGGTACGCAGAACCTGCTCCTTCTTATCCATGATCTTCACTGGTTCCTTAATGTAGGTCAATCCCTCATGGATTTCCAACAGCTCATACTCCACAATTACATTGGGGTTAGCGATGTACTTCCTCAGCATAGATACGTGAAAAACGTCATGTATTCTAACCAAATTTGGGGGTAAGACAATCCTATAAGCCAACTTCTCCACTCTCTGAGTGATCTTGAATGATCCAACAAATCTGGGGCCGAGCTTCCCCTTCTTCCCAAACCGCATCACTCCCCTTATAGGTGATACCTTTAAAAACACACGATCCCCCACTTCGAATTCCAAGGGTTTCCTTCGGTTATTAGCATAACTCTTCCCTTACTCTGAGTTGCACTAATTCTTTCCTTGATGATACGCACCTTGTCACGAGTGTCTTGAATCAACTTTGACCCTAACGTCTTCCTCTCACCAATGTTGTACCAATACAAAAGCGACTGACACTTTCGTCCATAAAGTGCTTCATACGATGGCAGTCCAATAGTTGCCCGATAACTGTTGTTGTAGAAACTCGATCAAAGGCAAGTACTGAACCCAATTATCTTTGAATTCCAATACACATGCCCGCAACATATCCTTTAGGATCTAGCTCATCCACTTAGACTAACTATCTATTTGACGGTCTCGATGCTCTTGCCTTCACTTGTTGGCGGAGTTGACCATTGGTCCTAAACTTTGCAATGTCCTTCCTCATATTGTTCCACCAATATGACCTCTTCACATCACGGTACATCTTGGTGCTCTAAGATGCACAATGTATGGAGAATGATGAGCCTCACTCATTATCTCCATCCTCAGTCCTTTATTCCGCACACACACTTGCTTGAAATGGGTGAGCAACCCGTCCTCCTTAAAACAAAACTTCTTTGCCTTACATTCCGCAAGTAATTGCTTGGTTTTAGCACACTCAGGGTCCTAAAGCTGAGCAGCCTTGATTCTTGCAAGCAATTCTGACTAAACCATTACGTTAGCTAGGAGTACAGGCATACCTTCGCCTACTACTTTCAATCCTATCCCTTCAAATTCCTTAATCAACTGTGGTTTTGCTCCTACGGCTTCAGCTGACGTGAAGCATAGGAAATAACATTGCCATTCTGCATCAGCACACATCCTAAACCCTTCTTAGAGGCATCGTTGTACACCACGAAATTACCAGAATCCGTAGGTAATGCTAACACTTGACCAGTCACCAGTCTCCTCTTCAGCTCTTAGAAACTTTGCTCACACTCATCTGTCCAAATGAAACGAGCGTTCTTCCTAGTCAAAGAAGTGAGTGGTGATGAGTGCTAATTAGTGCTTATTTGGACCCCTTAATTTATGTTTGTTAAGCCTTTAGTTTTGTTTATATCTAATATTTTGTGATATTTTAGTGTGTTGTAGGTTCTTGGTGCAAATTGGGATTCAAATGGGTGAAATTAAGCAAACGATAGAAGTTTGGCTACCAATACAATCGAGCGATCGAGCGCGATCGAACGTATTACCATGATCGAACGTAAGCCATGTTAGTCGTAATCCCCGCATTGCCCTTGCCGGCCCTAGCCTTCATTGCTTCAACACTTGAGCCGTGGGGAAATCTGAGAGTTATGCGCGATCGAGCTAGATGGTCGAACGCACAGTTTGCGGTTGAATGCACATCAAATGATCAACGATGGGGCATGCGCTCGAGCGCTATCTGTGATCGAGTGCACCCTTGACTGGCAGACACTTCATTTTGTCTATAAATCGGAGCTTGTGTAATTTTGTTTTTCCTACGTTTTGAGAGACACTTGGGCGCTTAGTGGCTAGAATCCTCCGTTTCTTCTTCATTGTAGACACTCCTAAATGCCATTTAATCATTTATTGCTTATTTCTTTGGTCGATTGTGTTTCCCTTTAGCATGGGAGGCTAATCTTCAACTAAGGTTGAAGATGAAGCCTTACCATTTATTTATGTTCATGTTTTTATGCTTAGTTTAATGCTTATTTTGTCATTTAATTTTATGCATATTCGTTTCAATACATTTTTGTAATAAAAATGTGTTGATTGTTGTTTACAAATTGTTAAACGTCAATATTCGTTGTAATTGGAAGTACATTGGATGATTCGTCTTCAGACCAATATCCGTTGTGACTTTTTAAACAGTGTATGCATCATTAGTTCGACAAGATTTTGTAATAACAATAGGATATGCATATGTGCTTTATTGATAGACGAAAGTATGAACAAAGTGTTAGCGCTCAGAGTATGCCTAGTAGCATAGTCGTTTGTGAGTATGAACTAAGCATGATCATATGTTCATTAATGTGGTGAGGTAGATTCTAGACCTTAGGCTTTTTATTTATTTGTTTTTATTGCATTTAATTTAGTTTATATTTTACGCACGCTACCTGTTTGATTTTGGAACTAGGTTAAGGTAATATTAGTTTAGGCATAGAATTAATTATCACAAACCCGATTCTCTGTGGGTTCGACACTCGCACTCACACAGCCACTTTATTGCAAAATGATTCGTGTAATGGATGAATACTATTTTTAGTACGATCAAATTTTGGCGCTGTTGCCGGGGAATTCGGTTGTTTTGTTAAAATTAATTTTTTGTCTAGATTAATTTTATCTTTCTACTAGTTATTTTAATTTCAGTAATTATTTTATTTATTTCATGCTTTTGTATAGAAAAAAAATCCAAAAAAATTAGTGTTTGGCTATTTTTCTTAGTTTATTTAGTTTATGAAAAATCAGGCACTGATAGTGCGATCGATTGCATCCCTGTTGCAATCGAGCGCACTTGAGCCTATTCCATCCTGTTCACGCATGCGCCGCTTAGTACAGTGTGAACACGCCTTTGTCGATTAACAGCAATGATGATACGCCGATCGCCTCTATTGTGATCGAGCACACTTGCAGAGACTGCTATATTGAGCTGTTTGCGATCGATCCCATATTCCTGCGTTCGAACGCATCTCTGCTGGCTGCACCAACATACCCAAGGCAGTGTATTTGTTTAGTTTTTAGTTTATTTGTTGTTTTGTTTAATTATTAGTTTGTCTTTAATTATTTAGTTATTTTGCTTGTTTAGCTAGTTTTAGTTTTGGTTAGTTTATTTTTTTTTAATTGTTTAATTAGTTTATTGTTTAATTAGTTTATTGTCTAGTTATTTGTTTAGTTTATTAAGTTTTTGTTTGTTTTTTTTTTATTTTTGTATTATGGTTATTGTTTCATGTGGGATATTTTGAACTATTTGGGTGAAGCATGAGTCTTCTGTTCGATAAATTTGATGTTTTCCCTAGTTGTAGGATACTAAGTCCTACCAATTTTCACCCACATAAACCATGTTCACACTGCTCCAGCTCTTACCATAGTTTAGGTGATTGTCCACATTGGGGACAATTTTCTAATTTTTCACATGAGAAGTTGAGAATCAAATTCAAACTGCGTTGTGCAAGTACCGAGATCGAACCACAAAGAAGGGAATTTCTCTAAAAAAAACTAATATTACTCTTAAATTAAATATATTTTAACCTAGTCCCAAAGTGAGTAGTATTATCAAACATAAAATGTGCAGAAATTAAACTATTCTAAAAACGTAAAGGAATGGATAAAATTAACTAAGGTTAAAGACTAACCTCACCCAATATAAAGAGTTAGCCTAAACATAAAACACACCCACTTTCCGCCTATCGACTTAAGCCCCTTAAACACACTCTATTACCGTTATTGACACAAGTAAAATCAAATGGTGTGTTTACCGTTGAGGAGCTACAACGAGTATTGATTATTGATAAAATCATCCACTGTATCCTTGGATCACAGTGGATATTAAATCAATCATCAATCACTTGTTGTGCACCCTGCTTGGAACACAACAAAGGATGACTATCGATGCCTCAAAAAATGACAACCACTTAACTTTTGTCACAGAAATTAAATGAATGAGTATGGAAAAATTAAAAGACGGAAAGTAAATGCGTTTAATGTAAAGGCATGAAATAAACTAAGGGTGAGACTTCGTCTTCAACCTTAGTTGAAGAGTTTAGCCACCCATGTAACAATAAAGCAAAGAAAGAGTAAAAGAGTGCATTAAAATAAATTAAAGTAAAGGATTACAATTAAACAGGACAGAGTAGGGCCTACAATGGCAAAATGCTCTTAAAAATTGCCCAAAAGAAAAGCTCTCGAAAATGCACTAAGGCACCTATAAGGATGGACTCAATTGCATTCAAACGCAGCAAGTGCGTTCGAATGCACTGTAAGAACTCCTTCACTTCACTTGGTCCATTTTGCTCCTTTTTTGCCATGTTTTGATGTAAGGACCTGCACATCACAAAACACTAAAAACACATAAAATTGTTAGATATTAACAGTGCTAAAGGTCTAACAAACATAAATAAGAGGGTGTGAATAAGCACTTAACAACACTTATCAAGTAATCATTTTGATTTTTCGTGGCATGCTCATGCTACAGAAAATTATGCTCCCCAAGTTGACGAACTGCACCATCCTGATTATCCGCAGTTCGACAACCAATTTTCTTCCCATCCATCATATGACTATCCTCCTAAGCAATCTTCTTCGAAAGAAACTCTTAAGAAATTCATGGAACTAGTTGGCCAACCCACCATTCCTGTGTCACAAGAACTATCATTAGAATACACACTTAAGGAATTCATGCAAATAATCAACCAACCTTGTCAAGAAATCACAGAAGCCACGGTGGCAAACACTAAAGCAGTTGTAAGGTTGGAAGGATAGCTTGGTCATCTAGTTTCTGAATTCAACATAATTGAGGAAGAGGATTTTCAAAGTCAAGAGATGGCGAGGAGTGAGGAAATTTTCAAAGAGACTGCTAATGAGCCAAGTCTAGAGTACCCTACTCTTGAGGTGCAAACGGAGAAGGGGGAAACCACTGAGATATCATTCCTTAACTCATTCTCATTTGAGCCTTTCATTTTAGATAACCACTTTTCCTTGCCTTCATCATATGATCATCCTCCCCAAGAGTCATTAGTGCAACATTTTCCAACCACTAATTTCGATGACTTAAAGGAAAGGGTGAACCAACTCATGGCAGCCAAGAGTGCCCATACCCAGCCTCCTCACACTCATGCACCTCATCAGTCATGTGAATATTGTTATCATCTTTCTCACCAGTTTGATGATTGCCCTTTCATAAATCATTACATGATTGAAGATAACAAGTCTACACATGAGAATGCCCAAATCACCACCAAACTTGTTAGTAAGGAAAAAGCTGTCAACAAAGAGGAAGAAAAAAGAGGAGCAAGTTGAGCAATTTGAGCCCCCGCCAAATCCGTCTAATGACAAGGAAGTGAGTACTAAAGCTCATTCCTTTGTCACAATCCCTCTGGAGACATATCATTCACCACATGTTTCATCTTTTCAATGTCTCAAGAACCATCTTATATAGCAATCTTTTAGGATTCACACATACAAGATCATAAATCTAGAAATCGTGGTCCTAAGAGAAATTTTAAAAGCAAGCTTTTAGGCTACATAAGATGGTGGAACATCCTTCCAGAGGGATATTTAATTCTTTAGAAAAAAGGAGGGAAGGGATTGGTTGGACACCCATATGAACGGGGAAGGTGCATTATTTTTTTCATTTTTTTATTTCTCGCATTTTATTTTTGAGTCATTTTATTGCTTGTTCTTTTGTTTGTTTTTGTTGTTTGTATAATTGTTTGTATAAAATTGTTTTGTTTTGATTTTGTGTATTGTTTTATTTTGTATACCATGTGATCAGCACCACTATGCGCTCGATCGCATACATGGCTTACGTTCAACTCACTCACGCGTGTTCAAGCATAGAGGCCCACATTGCACACACACATCGCATCTACATGCAATGAACGCTCACGATCGATCAATCGTAGCACTTATTTAGAGACCTCATGTGACCTCTTTTTAGGTCACTTTCCTCTTCCCCATCTCATTTCTTTCTGCGACAACACCTCTCCTTTTTCCTCTTATATCCCACACACCAAACCCCAACCACCAACCATCACCACCATCTCACACTTTCCATCACCACCATGCTCCATCACCTCCGCCGCCTTCCCATCACCCTCATTTCTATATTCTCCATTTCTTCCTGTTTTTTCCTTAAAACCCATTTTCCACCAAAAAATTTCATTTTGTCCCCATTTTGAATTTTCCAAAGGCACAAATCCATCTCGGATTGTGCCTTTACGTCTGTGTTGGTCTATCTTTCATTTTGCAAGGGGTTGGGGTAGATTTAGAGGGTTTTCAAACCCTTGATTTTAGAACGCCCACCACGTGTTCTACAAATTCCCCAACGAGTTCCAACATGCCTAGAGGGCAAGTTTCAACCTCTCGGTCCTTCACCCAAGCCATGGTAGCTAGGCCCTTTTTGAGAGTCTTGAAGTTGATATTGGAACATTTGTTGTCAAAGACTTCTCAAGAATTTGATGCTACAAAATGGGCGTTCAAGAATTGAAGAGCGGGGGTTTGAAGTGACTATGTTCAAACCGTCGCCTCCACCGCATATGAACGCTCTGGTCCGATCTTTTATGAAAATTTAAAATACGACTACAACTGGACGGATGTTCTTTCTCTTCCATCGAGATAGAGCGTCGAGGTGACCATAGCCAACATAGCTACTACCTAAAATGCCATGAGCCACTTGAAGTGGACAGAACCATGGATTGTCTCCCTCCATGCTCACCACAAAGGACATTGTCTCACATGTGTGAGTATGTAGATAGGCAAGAATGCCGCCACCAAGTCAAGATGCCTTTACAACTTTGGTTTGTGGATGGTGCTACAAAAGAAGGTGTGTCCCTTGGGACACAAGATGCAGAGATAGGACCTATTCTTAATGCCTGTATTCATTCTACAAGGGATATTGGTGTCCATACCCAATATCATCTAGATTCATAAATTTTGGGAGGGTGCACCACCAAGTTGAAACATCACAAGAACTTGGGGATTACCATTCCATTTCTTATCACGCATATATCTCAAAGAAGGCATTAAAGGCAATGCAGAAGATGGGCCAATCATTGAGCATCCAGGTCGATCAAATATAGTGGAATCAGAGTTATTCACATGCCTCGAGAGCACACTGAGCGAGCCTATGGACATAGAGATGCATGAGAGATGGAAGAACATGAAGAAGAGGAAGGACAGAAGAAGAGGCATGAGATGAAGAAGAATATGAAGAGACAATCACCCTAGAGTTGCAGATGGTTTATGCCTTGCAAGATACCTTGGAGGACATGCAATTTCAAATTTTGGATATATAGAGAGATGCACACGTGATAGGTCCAGTTACGAGCCATGATGCAAGACATTTTATCAAGATTGCCACTGCACAAGGGGACATTTCCACCCTGTGGACTTTTTTCAAGATTACCTCAATGATTTTGTCAAGCACTCTAACCCTTGCATTACTTTTGTATTTTCTATATCCACACATGTGGACATTGTGAGTTTTAGTTTGGGGGTATGTGTGCACATTTTGTTTTCAATTATGCAATTCATTATAAATTATGGTTTTATTTTCTTTTGTGAGCTTAACCAGATAAACACATGATCACTTTGTTAAGGGAATTTAAATTGTGTTACTTTCTTTGGCATGAGAGATATTACATTTTCAATTTGATTTTCACAAACACATTGGCACATAGTTTGTGAGGTATAAATTCTGATTTTAATCATGTTGTTGTTTTGTAAGCTTGGGCAATTGGGAAACCCATTGGAAAGATAACCTTGTTTGTTAAAAAGAAATCATCATAATAAGTTGAGATTTTCATTGAGTAAACCTCTGCCAAGCAATGAATGTTGTAAAATGATAGTAATTCCCTTAGGGATGTCTCTACATCTAGTACCCTAATACCGCTTGGTTTGGGAGTCATTGGCCCAACACTCGTTACATAGGTCATTTAGAAGCTTAAGAGAGTCAAGCATTGCACAGCCATTATTTGTTTTGTTTTGTTTTTTTGTTTTTTTTTATTTAAAAAAAAAACTTGGTTTGAGTGTCAAATCATGCATGATTAAGATTAGTTTTGAAGTCCCATAATTAAGTGCTAATTTCACTTTCACTAAATTTGATTCATGTGATGTCTCATAATGCCACGTTAGTAGCTTAATTGATAATTCCCCGAAAATTGTGAAGATGGTGTTTGTTTGGTTAAGGTTGCTCATGAATAAGAACCATGATTTTTATATTGTTGCATTGTTGAGAATAAAATGATTGTACAATATTTGTGGGTATCATTCCTGGAAAACCCTCACGAGACTTCACTCGTCCTCTAGGAAATCCCTAGGCGTTTAAAAGGCTTGTTGTATATGGTAAATGCAACCATTCTCCCACAAAAGCAGACTTATGTTTTTATTGTGTTTTTTATTTTGTTTTACTAAGGGATTAGCAAAATATAAGTTCGGGGGTATTTGATGAGTGCTAAGTAGTGCTTATTTGGACCCCTTAATTTATGTTTGTTAAGCCTTTAGTTTTATTTATATCTAATATTTTGTGTTGTTTTAGTATTTTAGTGTGTTGTAGGTCCTTGGTGCAAATTGGGGTTCAAATGGGTGAAATTGAGCAAAAGATAGAAGTTTGGCCCCTGCCAGTGCGATCAATCGCACTTGGTAAGATCGAGCACACTGCGATCAAATGCATGAGCCATGATCGAGCGTAAGCCATGTCAGCCATAATCCCCTCATTTCCCTAGTGACCCTAGCCTCCATCGCTTCAAATTTGAGGTTACTTGCGATTGAACGCACACCATGAGATCGAAAGCAGTACGGTCGAATGCACATGGATTTGCGATTGAACGCACGTCAAATGATAGAACGCATGGGGGCATGCGCTTGAGCGCCTGCACTCGATCAGCATCTTGACCCGGCGCACATTTAATTTTGTCTATAAATAGGACCTTGTGTAATTTTATTTTTCCTACATTTTGGGAGAGGCTTGGAGGTGCCCTCAGTGGCCAGAATCCTCATTGTTCTTCATTGTAGATACTCCTAAATGTCATTTAATCATTTATTGCTTATTTCTTTGGTTGATTGTGTTTCCCTTTAGCATGGGAGGCTAATCTTTAACTAAGGTTGAAGATGAAGCTTCACCATTTATTTATGTTCATGTTTTTATGCTTAGTTTAATGCTTATTCTATCATTTAATTTTATGTATATTCATTTCAATACATTTTAGTGACAAAAGTATGTTGATTGTTGTTTACAAATCGTTAAACGTCAACATTCGTCGCAACCAGAGGTACATCAGATGATTCGTCTTCGGACCAATATCCATTGTGACTTTTTAAACAGTGTATGCATCGATTAGTTCGACAAGATTTTGTAATAACAATAGGATATGCATATGTGCTTTATCAATAGACAGAAGTATGAATAAAGTGTTAACGCTCAGAGTATGCCTGGTAACATAGTCTTGTGAGTATGAACTAAGCATGATCATATGTTCATTAATGTGGTGAGGTGGATTCTAGACCTTAGGCTTTTTATTTATTTGTTTTTTTTATTGCATTTAATTTAGTTTATCTATTTGTTTGATTTTGGAACTAGTTAAGGTAACTAGGTTTAAGCATAGAATTAATTATCACAAACCCGATTCTTTGTGACTTGCACTGTACCCACTTTATTGCAAAATGATTCATGCAATTGATGAGTACTATTTTTGGTACGATCAAGTGGTTCCAATAGCTTTGAAAAATATTCAATGAAGCGTCGATAATAACCAGCGAGTCCTAAGAAATTTGAATCTCGAACACGCTAGTTGGTCTTGTCCACTCCACCATGGCCTTCACCTTCTTCGGGTCAACTGCTGCTCCTTTACCAGAAACCACGTGTCTGAGGAAAGACATGCTATCCAGCCAAAACTCGCACTTGTCGAGTTTAGCATAGAGCTTCTCCCTTAGAAGCCTCTCCAATGCTTTCCGTAGACGCTCCTCATGCTCCTTCGGCGTCTTCAAGTAGATCAAGATGTCGTCAATAAAGACAATGGTGAGCTGATCCAAGTAGTCATGAAAGACTCTATTCATCGTGTCCATAAAGACGACTGGCGTATTAGTTAGTCCAAAAGACATAACTAAGAACTCATAGTGTCTATAACAAGTCAGAAAGGCTGTTTTAGGAATGTCCTCTTTCTTCACCCTCACTTGGTGATAGCCTAAGCGTAAATCAACCTTAGAAAACACACATGCCCCTTGTAGCTGACCCAACAGGTCGTCAATCCTTGGCAAAGGATATCGGTTCTTAGTCGTCACCTTATTCAACTCTTGATAGTCAATGCACATCCTCATTTACCCTTCCTTCTTCTTAATGAACAACACCAGCGCTCCCCACGATGATGTACTAGTGTGAATGAAACCCTTATCCAAAAGCTCCTAGAGCTGTTCCTTTAACTCCTTCAACTCTGACGACGTCATCCTATATAGTGCCTTAGAGATAGGATTAGTGCATGGCACACACTCAACCCCAAACTCCATTGTGGTGGTAATCCAGTAGTATGTTGAAAAGACATCCTGGATACCGCACACCACAGAATATCTTCCAGATTCTCTTGCTTGCTTCCAGCAGTGTGAGTGACTGACGATAAGCTTCCTAGCCCGCACGGCCAAATCATTGGAGGTAAAGACCTTGCTCGCAATCCAACGCATGTAACTTTTCCTTCTCCCCATAGCATAAGTGTCACTTGCTTCCGAGTGCAGTCGATGACAACCGAATGCCTCGTTAACCAATCCATTCTAAGAATAATGTTGTAACTAAACATAGGGAGAACAACTAAGTTTACGGGAAGTACTCTTCCACAAATGCTAACAGGCCATTCATAAACTATACGCTTACAGACCACAGTTTAACCTACGGGAGTAGTTACAGCTAAAGCAGGTTCCAAAGTTCTCAC
Organism: Carpinus viminea; assembly: GCA_013348765.1. NCBI lineage: Eukaryota > Viridiplantae > Streptophyta > Magnoliopsida > Fagales > Betulaceae > Carpinus > Carpinus viminea. The sequence continues at coordinate 19,088,325 of CP054670.1, read as the reverse complement.
AACAAGTCTAAACAACCTTATAAACACAATAGATACAAAAGAGTGGGTAGCCCCCGAATCAAACAAAACTAAAGTTTCAAATCTAAGTATAGGGGCAGTACCTGTCATTACTTCCAATCCTCCTTCTGGCTCTCCTTGAACAAACGCGTAAACTTGAGTTGGCGCTAACGGATTTTGAGCAACTCCCTTGCCCAATGAATCCTTTGATGAAGTGACCAACTAGCCAGACCGATAGCAAGTCCCGATTGCCATCCATGGTCCCCAGCACACGGGTTACACTTCTTACATAGCTCAACATCCGATTCCTTAAAAAGGTTACCAGAGGTACATCCTTATGACCTTTGAGGTGGAAAACTCCCCATCGCCATTCTCTTACCTGGCCCAGCTCCTCCGACCAAAGTACCAATTCCTTAAGCCCCTCTCTTCTGATCCGTGTACTTAGCCACATTCTCATTAGACTTTTCTTATAGATCGATGCCCAATCAACTAACTGAGAGAAATCTCGAATGTCGAAATAGCTATTCATGATCCGAATACGAGAGTTCAGACCCTATTTGAACTTCTTCGCTTTCTTTTCCTCAGTTGGGATGTGGTACAACCCAAAACATGACAGCTACAGAAACATCGCGACATACTCAATCACTGACATCCCTCATTGGACCAAATCCGAAAACTCTCATGACTTCACCTCGTGCATGACTCGGGGAAAGAAGTGCTGGTTGAACTCGTGGTTGAAGACTTCTTAAGAAATGGCAGTCTCTAAACCCAAGTAAGTGACAAGCACCACTTTCTTGTCCTACCACTAGTGCTTAGCTTCTCCAGTCAACTTGTAAGCAACATAAGCCACTTTCTGCTCATTCATACATCCAAGGGTAGCTAACAACTCCTCCACGTTGTTTAGCCAGTTCTCAGCATAGATGTGGTCGCCTCTTTGATAAGCTCCGAATGTTGCACATTCAAGCCCTTTAACTTGCATTTGTTAATACCTTAGCATTGCTATTTATTTGATTTTGTTTTGTTTAGTGTTTCAAGTCAAATACGTGAGCCTAGTTGGAAAGTGGGATAAAAAGGGCAAGAAAGAACTACTGTCTTTGTCTGCAAGCGATCGCCAGCGCGCTGCGATCGTGCGCTAAAGCGTGTAAGCTCGACGAACATCTTGTGGCGAGCGATCGCGAGCGTGACGTCTTTTCGGGTTTCACTTAACCGGCGGTAGCGTGGACAAAATTTGCATCTTAAAGTCTCTAAGTTGAAGTAGGAAACTAACCTCACGCCATGATTAGGGTTTTAGGGTTTCTAGGGTTTCCTAGTGTCTATAAATAGGCCTTTATACAATGTAAAGGGACGGTTTTTTGAGTGCGAATTTTATACAAGTTTATGGAGTTCATCGGCATGAGCGGCTAAACCCCCATTGTGGGGTACCGATGTAACCCTCTCCAACACACAATGGTGATTGTATTTGATTCATTAGTTTATATTACATATGTTGATTACATAAGCTGTGAGGATTGCAATCCTTGAATTTCTATTCTTAAATATAATGCAATTGTTATTCAATTCTAAAATCAATACTTGCAAAATTCTTATCTTGTCTTAGAATTTATTTTGCATGTATTGAACTCAATCGATTTTATTTTACGTGATCATAAAACCGATGGTTATGCAATGGTTTAATATGCATGTGATTAATAGGATTAGATAGACCATGCTTAGGAAGGCGAATGGTACTACGCCCTAGTTTAGAGTAGGCGAACCGTGCTAACCGAAGATGGGTTATGCTATTCCATTGATCATATAAAAGCATTAAAGATTTTATAGTTTATACCTAGGGAAGGCGGGTCGTGTCCGCATCTTAGTTGGTTAGGTGGACGATCCGTACAACCAAAGATAAATTATTATTATCCCTTAATATGAATTTTCTTGTCTTATAACATATGTGATTATGAAATTTGTTGAATCGAATTACGGTTACTATTGTGTATGATTGCGGTGAATCGGTACCCTACTCTCTCTCTCTCTCTCTTATCATCAATTTAATATTACGTTTAATTTTATGCACTTTAGTTCACAACAATCAATCTTGCTTCTTAATTAGGTTAACCTTGATCTTCAAATTAATAGCATTCCTTACATCCTTGTGGTTCGACACCCTCAATATAGCCCTATCCTCTGGGATTCGTCTATGCAGTGGTATTTTTATTATTGATATTTGGTCAAATACCACATCAATTTTTAGGCGCCGTTCTGGATTTAACGGTTTGTTATTAAATTTTAAAGGATTAAGTTTAGCTTAATTTTTATTTTTATTTTAGTTTTCATTTCTTTTCTTATTTTCAATTTGTGGATTTTAATTTTCTTTTCAAGTTCACGTTGCTCTTGTAGGTGCTCATTGACTGCGAGCGATCACACCTCTAGCGTCGATCGCGAACTCTTCGACTCTCGAGAAGCCACCCAAACCTCTCTGAGTTTATGACGATCGCACCTCGCGATCACTCGTTCGCTCTCTCTGCAGACACTCCATTGCACCAGGGCGTTTGTGAGCGTTTCTTTTATTTTAAGCAATTTTTGTTTGTTATTTTCTGTTTTGGTCTTTAGTTTACGCTTTATTTTCAATTCTAGTTTATGTTGGGTCGCCGATCTTTGTCTTTGCCTTAGTTTCTTGTGACCCGACATTGAACACACTCTTAGACAACTTAGAGGCGAAAGGAAAGCTAATTTGTCTAAGGAAAATACCATTGACACCATGGGGCATGACCATTACATTCCACCCATACACTACTCCTCATGTCTCTATGAGATCAAGCCTAGCACCCCCATGAGAATCCTTATGAATTCCTCGGTGAATTCACCATTCAATTGGGGATTCACGAGGATGCCCTAAAGATCGTCTGTTTGTCTTTGACATTGGTTCCACTCTATCACTTCTTGGGATCAACTTCAACAAGTTTTTCTCAAGCAATATTTCCCCATAGGAAGGACAAATGATATTAGGCGATGATTGAAAACTTGAGTAACAACTCTCGCCAAGAAGCTTCCAATAGACGGAGGGAACCTATACCTAAGGCACCAAAGACAGAGAGCATTTGTGAAGTAGGACCCTCTGCAGACATGGCCACTCAAGTAGTTGATGCCATCACGAAGAAGCTGGACCAATTGATGACTGGCTTTGCTCCTACTGTTGCTCATATCAACTTTCAACCTAAACCATGTTCATTCTGTTCCAGCACTACGCATCAGGTAAATAACTGCCCTTCTGCTGTCCATTATACTGATATTTCCAACGAACAGGTCAATGCTGCTTTCTCCCGACCGAGTAATGATCCATACTCCAACACTTACAACTCGGGGTGGAGAAACCATCCGAATTTCTCATGGAAGGGTCAGAATGCAAAGAACTCAACTTTGGGACCACACAATCAAGCTCAGTCCAACAGACAACCCTACAACTCATCTCCCACATATAGACCTCCACATAAGCAATACCAGGCTGCCCCACCGCAGCGAGCAGAATCCAATGATGAACGAATTCTGAACTTGTTGGGTGAGGTGAATGGAAGAATTGGTGCGATTGATGGAAAGTTTGATGAGATGTCCCGCACAGTAAACTCCCACTCTCAATCCATTGCAAAATTAGAGACTCAGATGGGACAGATGGCAAACACCCTCAACAAGAGGGAAGAAGGGAAGCTTCCAAGTCAACCAGTGACCAATCCCAAGGGGCTTTACATGATAGATGAAGAATCCTCACATCAGCATGTGCAGTCCATCACCACTTTGAGAAGCGGGAAAATAGTTGACAATCAAGTGGAAAAGAAGAAGGAAACACCTACTGATAAGGGCAAGCAAGTGATCACTGACACATCTACTTCAGCCGACCCCAGTTCAGATATGCCATATGTACCCCGAGCCCCATTCCCAGAACGGCTCAAGGCACCTTCTCACTTTGGAAAACAAGGAGAGAAAATACAAGCTATGATGGAGATGTTCAAACAAGTGAAGATCAACATTCCTCTCCTTGATGCCATTCAGCAAGTACCGGCATATGCAAAATTCTGAAGATCTCTCAGACTCAGAGGAAGTCCAGAAACCACATTCCTAAGAAGGTCCTCCTTACTGAGCATGTAAGTTCTTTGATTCAGCACAACACCCCTCCGAAGTTCAAGGACCCCGGAGCTCCCACCATTTCATGCATCATAGGACAGAAAGAGATTGACAAGGCACTCCTTGATCTAGGAGCTGGAGTAAATCTACTACCATACTCAGTATATCAGCAACTTGGTCTAGGGGAGCTGAAACCTACCACGGTAATTCTGCAGTTAGCTGATCGGTCCATTAAGAAACCTAAGGGGATTATCGAAGATGTTATCATAAAGGTGGACAAATTCTTTTTCCCAGTGGACTTCATTGTTCGACATCAACCTTCCACATCCGAGAAGTGATTTTGGTCATCCTTGGCGTCCGTTCTTAGCCACGCCAATGCATGCATCAACCGCCGGATCGGGTTATGGAAATCTCCTTTGGCAATATGAAAGTGAGGTTGAACATCTTTAATGCATTCCAACATGCTCGGATCGAATGAGTGTTTCTTTGTGGACCACATTGAAGAATATGTAGAAGACTCACTCCTTGGTTTTATTGGTTGAGGATCCATTGGAAGCCTGCTTAGCCCATTTTGGGTTTGAAGATTTTGACAGACCAATACATTGACGAAGTCCATGAATTGCTAGAGCAATGACGGTGGACTTTCACCCATGGAGATCGCCAAAGAACCCCGCCATTGACATCAAGCACTCCCCTATTCCCTCTCTTGAGTCCCCACGAAGCTTGAGTTGAAGCCCCTGCGGACAAGCTAAAGTATGCCTTTCTTGGTGCCAAGAGACTCTTCCAAATCATAATTGCTTCCGATTTACGAGACCGAAGATAATCATTAGAAGTCCGAAGGAGCACAAGGAAGCTATTGGGTGGGTGTGGCAGACCTAAAGGAATTGATCCATCCATATGCATGCAGATCCATTTAGAAGAAGGATCAAGACCTTCCGTGAGGCACAACATGAAAGAGGTTGTGATGAAGGAAGTGGTCAAGCTGCTTGATGGCATCATCTACCCCATTTTCAGACAACAAATGGATTAGCCCCACTCAAGTTGTACCAAGAAATCTGGCCTTCTGAGTGGAGAATGCAGCTGAGAGTTGATTCCTCAACGCACTACCACCGATGGCGGTTGCATTGACTCTGGAGCTCAACTCCCACACTAGGAAGGATCACTTTCCACTACCTTTCATTGATTCGATCCTAGAGCGTCTAGCTGGCTAGAGTTACTACTACTTCCTTGATGGCTACTCCGGGTACAACCAGGTAGCTGTTGACCCCCAAGACCAAGAGATGACGACATTCACCTGTCCCTTTGGCACTTTTGCTTACAGGCGCATGCCCTTTGGCCTATGCAATGCACCTGCCACCTTCCAGAGATGCATGATGTCAATCTTCTCCGACATGGTAGAAATATTTTTGGAGGTATTTCTGGATGACTTTTCTGTTTTTGGGTCTTCCTTTGATAAGCATCTCCATAATCTTTCACTTGTGTTATGCTGCAAAGAGACTAACGATCTTGAGTTGGGAGAAAAGTCATTTTATGGTGCAGGAGGGTATAGTTCTGGGGCATATTGTATCCAAAAGAGGCATCGAGGTGGATAGAGCAAAAGTAGAACTGATTGAAAATCTGCCGCCGCCTACCTCAGTGAAGCAAATCCGTTCATTCCTAGGGCACGCCGGGTTTTATCGGTGCTTCATCAAAGACTTGACAAGGTCTCAAGGCCGTTATGTGCTTGTTTGCCAAGGACACTCCATTCAATTTCGATGAAGCGTGTCATGAGGCATTTCAAGCTCCGATCCCTCTATCCTCCGCTCCCATCATGAAACCTCGATGGTCCCTCGCTTTTGAGATCATGTGTGATGCATCCGACTTTGCTATGGGTGCGTCTTGGGACAGCGTGTGGGCAAACTACTCACGCCATTTACTATGCTAGCAAGACCCCGATGGATGCTCAAGTAAATTACACCACAACGAGAAAGGAGTTGCTAAGTAGTATTTGCCTTGGATAAATTCAGATCATATCTATTGGGATCCAAGGTAATCATCTATTCGATCATCTTGCGCCACTTGTTGGCAAAGAAGGAAGCAAAACCCGTCGATTCGATGGATACTTCATTTGCAAGAATTTGACATCGAAATCGGGACAAGAAGAACCTTTGAAAATGTTGTTGCCGATCACCTCTCTCGAATTCATTTGAGACGTTCACCACTTCAGTTCATGATTCCTTCCGGATGAGCAACTGTTTGAGATAACTCCAAGAGAACCACCATGGTATCGACATCATCAACTACTTAGCCACAGATCAGATACCTCCCCATTGGTCTAAGCAAGACAAGGACCGCTTCTTCAAGCAAGTCTGATTCTACTTTTGGAAAGACCCAAAATTGTTCAAGTACTGCGCTGATCAGATAATAAGACGTTGTGTCCCAGAAAGTGAGTTCCACAGTATCCTTTCATTTTGCCATTCTCTAGCCTGTGGGGGACACTTCAGTGCTAAGAAAACCGCAGCCAAGGTTCTACAATGTGGTTTCACTTGGCCAACTCTGTTCAAGGATGCGTACGACTTCTGTCGGGCTTGTGAAAGATGTCAGCGGCTAGGAGCTATGTCCCGGAGAGATATGATGCCACTTAACCCCATCCTCATCGTCGAAATTTTTGACATTTGGGGTATTGATTTCATGGGCCCCTTTCCACCATCTTTTGGGTATGAATACATTACGGTAGTGTAGACTATGTCTCCAAAGTGGGTTGAAGTGTAGCCACCAAGACCAATGATCACAAGGTGGTGGTGAAATTCATCAAGCCAACATCTTCAATGATTTGGTACTCCCAGAGCCATCATCGATTTGAGGCAAGCACTTTTGCAACCGGTTTTTGAAGACCATCTGCTTCTCAAGTACTCCGTTACTCATAAGATCGCCACTCCTTATCATCCCCAAACCAGTGGCCAAGTAGAGGTCTCCAACCGGAAATCAAGCATATTTTGGAGAAGACGGTTAGGCGAGACCGCAAGGATTGGTCTTTGCGCCTTAATGATGCATTATGGGCCTACCGCACAGCCTACAAAACGCCGATTGGTATGTCACCATACCGGCTGGTTTATGGAAGGGCATGCCACCTCCCTGGGCTGGAGCACAAGGCTTTGTGGGCAATCAAGCAATTCAACGACATGCAAGCGGATCTCACCAAGGCTTCAGCTGATGAGTTGGAAGAGCTGAGGAATGATGCTTATGACACCCAAAATTTACAAGGAGAAGACAAAGGCTTTCATGACCGCACATCGCCTAAGACATTTGAGAAAAAGTATGGCTTTTCAACTCCAAACTCCGGCTCTTCCCTGGCAAACTCCGCTCCAAATGGGATGGCCCGTTCACAATTATTTCAGTATCTCCCCATGGTGCAGTGGAGTTGAGGGACCCAAAAGATGGGCACATTTTTAAGGTCAATGGTCAAAGACTAAAGCCATGTATTCAGAACCCCGACCTAGGAAAAGATGTGGAATCCGTTGGTGGATCCCACCTACTCATTTTAAGAGGACATGCAGAGAACATGAAGGCGTTTGGATGGTCCTAAATCTCAAACGTCTTTATTGAGGTCAGTGGTACTGATGCCACTGAGAGGTACAATTTGTTGTTTTCATTTTACTTTTATGTTCTTATTTTGTTGTTTTCATTGTTGTTTTTAATTTTGTTTTAGTTTCATTTTGTGGTTTAATTTTTTTGTTTGTTTTATTTGGTTTGACTGTACATAATGAGAATTAGCATATCGAGGAAGTGAACGTTAAGCATCTTGGCGATCATTCGTAAGTCCTCTCAAAGTGCTAAACATTATGAGAAGCGTTAACGCTCGCCATCCTGGCGATCGTTATCGAAGTGCTCCCAATAGTGCTGCAAAAACTGATGAAGCAAATGTTCGCCATCATCGAGGCGATCGTTCGCTCTACTCGCCAGCGCCCGTGGACGAACGTTAGTCCCGGCCACACACGCACATCGCACGCAGTGAACGTTCACCCAAAGCGTCGATCGCCCTAGGGGTAACCATCTCTCACGTGACCTATTTAGGTCACGGTCCCCACTTTCCATCACTTTCCATAACTAGCACCCACAGCCTCCCTCTCACTGAAAAGCCTCCCACCTGCACTTCATCTCAACTCACACAAATCACTCTCCCACCACCACAATTACCTCCCATCATCACCCACGCAACCACCACCCAACACCATCTCTCCACCCATCCCTTTTTTAAAACCCATTTTCCATTTTTCCTTTTCCATAAAATCTCTCCCAACCTTCACAACCCACTTCATAAATACTTTGTTCTTGCATTTGTGATTGGGCGTCACAGTTGAGTTTGTGGTGCTGTTGGGTTGGTTGTTTTTATATTTTGCAGGGGGTTGGAGTTGTTTGAAGGTGGTTTTCACAAGGAGACTTCTAGACTGCCCACCACCGCTCGACAAAAGGCTTGAGCTCCAAAATGCCAAGGACCACTCCTTCCACCTCCCAAGCGTCAAGCTCCGTGCCCAATCCTCCCATCCAACTATTGAGCGAGGAGATCCTATTTGAGACCGAGTTCGACATCAATGGTGACTTCAAAACTTTGAAGCCACCCAATGGGCAATCCAAGAGTTTTAGCGTCGGGGTTGAAGAAATTGTTCAAACCTGTCACCTCACGGCATATACCAAGTTGATCGTCCAGTTCTACTCCAACCTTTCCCGGGATTGCAATAAGCCGGGTACCCTCTCTTCTATAGTCAAGGGGAAGCCATTGGACGTGACCACCGCCGACATTGCCGCCGCGCTGCATTGCAACGATGAGCACCCACCGGCCGATGCCCAACTTGATGAACAGCCGGATACCCTCTATGTCTCAGATCATTGAAGACATGTGTGCCGGCCAATATGCCGATGAGAAGCGGAATGCAGGCAGCCGGTCCAAATTGCCACAGCCACTCTTACTTGTGGATTATGTTCTGTACCGGAATGTCTGTCCACTGGGGCACAAGTCACAAAGGCGTGACCAATTCCTACAAGCCCTGTACGCCTTTCACAAAGGCCACTGGTATTCAATCCCATCCATTATCTCGAACCAAATTCAAAAATTTTGGGATGGTGCAATTAGCAAGGCCCTAACACAAAGTCATGGGGCTTCCATTTCCATTCTGCTCACTCACATTCTCAAGAAGAAGGAATAAAGGGCACCCCGAAGATGGACCGGATCGAACACCACGCTCTTTGGCGTGAACAGTGGAACCACAGCCAATCCATATGCCCGGAGAGTTGAAATACCGGTGAGGAAGGTGGGAGGAAGTGAGCATATGGAAGAAGATGCACCGCTCCACAAAGGGGAGAGTGACATGTCATCATCGGCCGCTGAATATGAGCTCTTGAGTGGTGCACATCAACGCCTGGAAAAGCTGGAACAACGCTTCACCAACATCGAAGCACAAACGGCTTCTCATACTACCCTACTCCGGGACATTTTGGATCGACTACCACCAGCAGCAGGGGCATCATCTTTCATTCCACCTGGGGAGCAGCAGTGAGCTGCTGCACCGTCTGGCTGAAGACGTTAAACTTAGCGCTCATGGGAGGCACCCCGCAGTACATCCATTTAATTTTGTTGTCTTAGTTTTTACCGTTATTTTTTTATTTTATTTTATTTTCGTTTCTTGTATTACTTTTGGGTTTTCTTTGCAGAGACAAACGGTTTGTTCAGTTCAAGTTTGGGGGTGTGCTATGAGCCACGCCAGTCCAACAAGTTCTCTAACTTCCATTCCAGGTCAGCTCATTCCATAATTTCCACATTGGGGACAATGTTCAGATTAAGTTTGGGGGTATGGGAACACAGTTTCACACACCGTGTCTTGTTTAAAAAAAAAAAAAATTTGTATATTCATGTTGTCCTTAAATTTTGGTTGATCTAAACCATGTGATTGATTTCATTAGTGAGCTTAAAATGTTGAACACATGATCTGATGTTGGAATTTCTAGTTTATTACTTGCTTTAGGCAATTGAGATTTCACTGGTTTGATCTGCTCTAACACAAGCACATTAGCACATGATTTGTGGGGTATAACATGTAGGTTTAATGTGTATGTTTTTATGTTTTGAGTGACACTGGGTGACTTATTGAGTGGATACATTGGCATAAAATAAAATAAAAATAAAAATTTGACCATTGATAAATCCTTTATTGAGTAACTGGGCCTCTTGCCTCAAAGCAGTGAGTGCTCACGTCAAAAGATGAGGAACTTTGATGTGGTTAATTTTGTTAAAAAAAAAAATGGTAATAATCATTGATAAATTGTTCACCGAGTAATCGACCTCTTGCATCAAAGCATTGAGTGTTCACGTCAAAAGGTGAAAAGTTTTGATATGGTTAACATTACGGCTAGTTTAGTTTAAGTAGCCTTCTTGACTCGAGTTAGTAAGTCCTCAGGGGTGTCTTTACACCTAATGCCCTAAAACCATCTGGTTTGGGAGTCATTGGCTCAACACTAGCTACATGGGTCAATTAGAAAGCTTAAGGGAACTAAACACTATAGAGCCTAATAATAAATTAAAATGCTAGAAAGATATGCCATTGTTGTTCACTCTGATAGGACTTCTAGTGAATCTTGAATTATGGACACAGTGCACATTGAATTTACTTGGAAGCTTCATAGTCTTGTGCTAATTCAATTTACACCATTTTGAACTTGTGATGCCTTAATTCTTGTAAGTAATTAGACTCTAATTTCCAATTTATTGTGAAGATGGAGTTTAATCTTTTAAGCTTGCTAATGAATGAAGATCATGGGTTTGAGTGATGCCTTACTTTTTGGATAACATGAATTGTGCACAATGTTTGTGGGTACCATTCTGGAAAACCCTCACGAGACTTCACTCGTCCTCTAGGGAATTCCTAGGGGTTTAAAAGGCTTGTTGCATATGCTAAATGCAACCCATACATCCACGATTTATCTTTTATATTGTTCATTTCATTTTTGCTTTCTATTGCTAAGAGACTAGCAATATGTAAGTTTGGGTGTGATAAGCGCTGAATGTTGCACATTCAAGCCCTTTAACTTGCATTTGTTAATACCTTAGCATTGCTATTTATTTGATTTTGTTTTGTTTAGTGTTTGGTCAAATCGTGAGCTTAGTTGGAAAGTGGGATAAAAAGGGCAAGAAAGAACTACACTGTCTTTGGAAAATGATCGCAAGACGCTGCGATGTGCACCGGAGAACGCCCCAAAGCTCAATCTAACATGCGTTGGGACGATCGCCCAGCTCATGAACGTCTTTTCGGGTCTCACTTAACCGGTAGCGTGATGACTTAAATTTGCATCTTAAAGTCTCCAAGTTGAAGTAGGAAACTAACCTACGGCCATGATTAGGGTTTTAGGGTTTCTAGGGTTTCCTAGTGTCTATAAATAGGCCTTTATACAATGTAAAGGGGACGGTTTTTCCTGGAGTGCGAATTTTATACAAGTTTATGGAGTTCATCAGCATGAGCGGCTAAACCCCCATTGTGGGGTACCGATGTAACCCTCTCCAACACACAATGGTGATTGTATTTGATTCATTCAGTTTATATTACATATGTTGATTGCGTAACTGTGAGGATTGCAATCCTTGAATCCTGTTCTTAAATATAATGCAATTGTTATTCAATTCCAAAATCAATACTTGCAAAATTCTTATCTTGTCTTAGAATTTATTTTGCATGTATTGAACTCAATCGATTTTATTTTCTATGATCATAAAACCGATGGTTATGCAATGGTTTAATATGCATGTGATTAATAGGATTAGATAGACCATGCTTAGGGAAGACGGGTCGTGCTACGCCCTAGTTTAGAGTAGACGAACCGTGCTAACCGAAGATGGGTTATGCTATTCCATTGATCATATAAAACGTATTAAGAGATTTTATAGTTTATACCTAGGGAAGATGGGTCGCCACATCTTAGTGGTTAGGTGGACGATCCGTGCCAACCAAAGATAAATTATTATTATCCCTTAATATGAATTTTCGTGTCTTTATAACATATGTGATTATGAACTGTTAGAATCGAATTACGGTTACTATTGTGTGCGGATTGCGGTGAAGTCGGTACCCTACTCTCTCTCCCTCTGAATTAATCAATTTAATATTACGTTTAATTTTACGCACTTTAGTTCACAACAATCAAATTGCTTCTTAATTGGGTTAACCTTGATCTTTGAAATTAATAGCATTCCTTTACAGTCCTTGTGGTTCGACACCCTCTATATAGCCCTATCCTACGGGATTCGTTCTATTGCGAGTGGTATTTTTATTATTGATAAATTTGATCACAAATTTACCACATCACTCTCCCTTCAAAACTTTTTGAGTGATGACTACAAAAATCCTTTAGAGAACATCCAGTCCTTTAAGCTAGTTGTCTCACAACCCTATCGCGATCTAAGGCCAAAACCAACTAGCCAATCGCATCCATCACTTGGCTTCCTGGGAGTACTGCTTCATCAATGGGAATGTCCATAGGCTCAGGGTGAACATTTCCCTTAGGACCTCCGATCTCGAGCGCTTTAGGTCTGGTTGCAGGGTTCCTTTGGGACAACATTCTCTGCAGTGAAGAGTAGAGTTAGAATCAGTTCTACTAGAACCAAGCGACCAAGCCTAGAGACTAAGCCTTAGCTGCCTTTCTAACCTATTCTCAGGTGTGATCATGGCCTAGGTTCTTTTTTCCCTCTATCCTATAGTCCTTTAGAAGCATAAGGCTCTGATACCAACTATGACGACCCTGACGGGCAAATCAATTAATTAGTAATTGATCCCTCGGCTTGCCATCCTAGTCATGTCTATCGTGGAACACAACCCCGTGGATTTGACATTTCCCATCATAACGAGAAAGCTGTAGCGGAAGACTTTACTTTGACTATGGGAATTAGAGATAGTAAATGAGACATCATACAACAAATACCATAGATAAAATACTACATCACCATAATATCATTGATCGTCATCAAATGTACTGGTCATCAAACCATCATCAGGAAAAGAGTTACAACCCAGAATAATAAAACATCAACATAGTTCTCAAAAAGATCAACAGATCACAGCCTAGACCTAAGCTTAAGCAGAGCTAATGATATCAGGATCTCTATCATGTCTGCACAGATCCTCTAGTCTCCCACGTCAAACGCAACCAAACAGGATCTATATCTTTAAAGATCACATTGATCAAATCCTAAGCTAGCACCCAAGTTTGTTCTGATGGCATCCTTTTCTAAAGCGGCTAAATGGTATAACAAATGTAATGAGAGTTGAACGTAAAAGAAAAGGTGAAGTCTAAGACTTAGTGATTTTTAATACAGATAATGCTCATGCTAATTTAGTAATGAACTCAGATGTTTATAATCAAGAAAATGATAGTTCCATCATGCAAACTTATAGTATGAGTGATATACATATAGTAGATGGTATATGCATATGATGTAAACAACAATTATAGTTCAACAGTATGGTCTACCCGAGATATTACCCCTTATCAATAGGATTGATGCTGTGCTTAAAGACCTATAATACAATGTCAGTGCCCTAGCCATTGCACGACATACTGTACGTAACATTAGTGGCACGACCGAGTGGCCCTATAATGACCTAAATTATTAACTAAGCGTAAGTAGGTTAGTTGGGGGCGTTAATTTGGGCTTTGGGTCACTAAGGACACTATAGGGGCAGTTTGGACTTTTGGGCAGACATACGCTATTGTCTGTAATGCAAACGTACAGGGGGACCAACAGATGTACGCTCTGCAAACCATACAAGCAGACATATGTGGGACCACTAGATGTACGGTACTTTTTGGAATACCTTCTGGTTAAACCTAGACGTATGAGGCAGCATTTGGACCGCTGGACAAAAACCACCGAACATATGCCCCTTTGGCCAGATGTTCACTACTTTCTGATCCTATAAATACCCCCTATCCCCCTTCATTTCCCACAGTTTTTCAGATGCCCCCAGGCTGCCAGAGTTTTTTTAGAGTGTTTTGAGTATGCTTTTGTGAGTGTTTGTGAGCGTTGGTGGAGTGTTCATGTGTTTTGGAGCGTTCGTGAGGTGGAACTCTTGAAGTTTTATTTCAAGGAGGTAATGCTCGATCTTTAGCTTTTAATTACATCGTTATGCTACTCAGTTTCTATTTGGTTGTAGTTGTTAGCTTAGATACGCTTTGAATCTTGTTTAGGTTAGCATTTTGTTAAGCTTAGCATTGTTACGTTGCATGAAGGTTGTGATCTAGGTTCGGAGGTTCTAGGGTGTTTCTAGTAGCCCTAGGAGTCGGAGAATAGGTAGACAGTGGAGAGAAAATAAGGTTCTTTTTGAAAACCCTCAGAGCAGACGTACGGTATCGTGATTGAACATATGGCCCATCGTGACGCGGTGGACGTATGGCCAAGAGCCCGAACATACAATTAGTGTGTGATAGGGAAACCATATTTGCACCAGCCGTCTCATAGCTCCTATTTTCCTTACTTTAGAGTTGTTTTAGTAGAATTATGACTAATAGAAGGTTTTTCATAGATTTGGAGAACCCGGATCTTTTAGAGTATTTAGAGACGCTTTTCGATCTAGGTAAGTTTTAACTCACATAATGCTTGTTGCTATTTTCCATGCATTACACGTTTATTTTATATATTAAGAAAACATGCGTATTTTACAACTTTCACAATTTATATTTATTGCACATAAACTCTGACATTTTGAGAAAAACGTTGTATTGAGTAATGGCCATGGTACACTGGTACGTGCAGTAGTAATGGCCATGGGCTTACTATATATGTTAGCTTTATGGTCAAATGTGTGTGTTATATAAAGGCTTTGGATCCATTGATTTTATGACCATGATGTAACCATTGCCAATGGCCTGGTCACTATAGGACATACGTCATTAGTCGGTGTGGGCCACCCGTGGTTGGACTCGGTCGTGCTACTAATATTATGTACGGTATGTTGTGCAATGGCTGGGGCACTGACATTGTACTATAGGTCCCTCGGGATAGTGTCAACCCTACTGAGAATGGGTAATATCTTGGGTAGACTATACTTTTGAACTATGACTGTTGTTTACATCATATGCATGTATCATCTGTTATATATATATCAACTATAATGTAAGCTGTCATAGTGGAACTACTTTTCCTTATTAAACATCTGAGTTCATTATTAATTTGACATGGATATTATCTGTGTTAAAAATCATTAAGTCTTAGACTTGCCCAGTTTTTTTATGTTCATCTCCTATTATGATTGCTATACGATTTAGCCGCTTTAGAAGAGGATGCCATTGGAGCAAACTTGGGTGCTAGCTTAGGACTTGATCCATGTGATCTTTGAAGATATGGATCTTGTTTGGTTGCATTCGATGTGGGAGACTGGAGGATCTGCTCGTGCAGACATGATAGAGATCTTGATATCATTAGCTATGCTTAAGCTTAGGTCTAGGCTATGATCTATTGATCATTTTGAGAACTATGTTGATGTTTTGTTATTCTGGATTGTATCTATTTTCTTGATGATGGTCTGATGACCAGTACATTTGATGATGATCTATGATATTATGGTGATGTAGCATTTTATCTCTAGTATTTACTGTGTGATGTTTCATTTACTATCTCTATTTCCATAGTCTTAGTAAAGTCTTCCGATGTAGCTTTCTGGTTACAACGAGAAAGGTGAAATCCCTAAGGTTGTGTTCCGCGACATGACTGGGATGGCGAGCCGAGTGATCAATTACTAGTTAATTGATTTTTCCATCGGGGTTGTCATAGGCCCACACCAACTAATGACGTCTGTCCTATAGTGACCAGCCATTGGGAATGGTTGCACCATGGTCACAAAACCAGTGGATCCAAAGCCCTCATATAACACACATTTGACCATAAAGCTAACATGTATAGTAAGCTCATGGCCATTACTACCACATGTACTGATGTACCATGTCATACGATACAAATTATCTTATCTGTATTTTACATGCATGTCATTTCAAAAGTCTCACTTGGGTAACATGTTTAGCACAACGTTTTTTTTCAAAATGCCAGAGTTCTTGTGCAATATGTATAAACCGTAAGAGTTGTAAAATATGCATGTTTTCTTAATATACACAATATATGTGCAATGCATGGAAAATAGCAACGGGCATTATGTGAGTTAAAACTCACCAGGATCGAAAAGCGTATTTGAATACTTCGAAAGATCCGGGTTCTCCAAATTTGTGGAAAACCTTTTATTAGTCATAATTCTATTAAAATAACTATAAAGTAAGGAAAACATGAGCTATGGGATAGTTTAGTGAAAATAATGTCCTTTGTCACACACTGACCATACGTCCGGGCTCGGGGCGGTACGTTTACCGTGTCACAATGGGCAGTACGTCCAGTCACGAAACCATATGTTTGCTCTAAGGGTTTCAGGGAGAACCTCATTTTCTCTCCACTGTCCGTCTATTCTCTGACTCCTAGGGCTACTAGGAACACCCTAAAGCCTACTAACCTAGATCACAACCTCCATGTAATGTAACAACACTAAGCTTGACAAAACGTTATCCTAAACAAGATTCAAAGCGTATCTAAGCTAATAACTACAACCAAACAGAAATCGAGCAACATAACGACATAATTAAAAGTTAAGGATTGAACGTTACCTCCTTGAAACAAAACTGTAAGAGTTCCGCCTTACGAATGCACCAAAACACACGAACACTCCACCAACGCTCACAATACATACTCAAAACACTCTTAAAACTCTTTGGCAGCCTGGGGGCGTCTGAAAAACCATGAGAAATGAAGGGGGTTCGGGGCTATTTGTAGGAGAGGGCTGCCACTAACTCCCTATCAAAGCAGCGGATGTCTGGCCACCCTAGCGTACATCTAGTGCTTCTTGTCCAACGGTCCAAAGCCTACCTCGTACGTCCAGGTATTAACAAGAGGGTATTCCAAAAAGTAGCGTATGTTTGGTAGTCCCATGTACGTTCACTTGTACGGTTTGCAGAGTGTACGTCCGATGGTCCACTCCCCATACGTCTACACTATAGATAGCAGCGTACGTACGCCCAAAGGTCCAAATTGCTCCTCTAGTGTCCTTAGCCAACTAAGCTACTTATGCCAAATTAACTCTTTCAAATACTCTGCAAAGTTTTATTTTTTTTTTCTTTTAACTTGAAGACTTGTTTTATCTTTTGGGTAGAAGATGAAGAGCTTCTCTTTGTAGAATCAAAGACGCTATGTCATAAACTTATCAATCCACTTATAAACTTTGTTCACAAAGGCAGGACAAGTCGGTATTAGACGATAGGACATCGACAAAACATCAAGAGAGAACTAAGAATAATAAACCTAAAGGAATAAGAATATATAATTGATTGCCATGTAAATATATTAGTGTTCTTGATATATTGTTAATATATTATCTGGATCTACTGCATATGATCATAGTTATCCATATTGCCTTTTACTGGAATTGAATGCGTAATACTTTTTTGGTTTTTTCTAGAAGAACATTACAATTTACAAGATCTCCTGCAATATTCTACTTTTGTGCGAGTTTGAGTCACTTATATTTTTTATTTTAATATATTTTTTTATGTATTAATGTATGCGACGGACTAATATTTTGAGATTTGTTTAACAACCCAAATAATGTCTGCAAGCCAGTTATATGCATTTCAAGTTTCTTGAATCCACTTAAATTTACAACAAAGTCAGTAAATTAAGAACTGCTTCCAACAATTTAAAAATTAAGAAACTATATTGAATATTTTTTATATATGCAGTCTCAGTTGGATTGTTTATTTATTTATTTCAATGTAAAATATTTTGAAATAATTGGCTGTGCATGTTTGGGAAATGAGGCCAACCTAAAGATTTTCTGTTAAGTGCAAAATACCATCTCTGTTTTTAATGATTATTTTTTTTAAGGCCTAACATATTTTGATCCATAATTTATCATTTTTGTTGGAACAAGTGGCTCATATTCTAGTAC
The DNA here is from genome assembly GCA_013348765.1 of Carpinus viminea. Lineage (NCBI taxonomy): Eukaryota > Viridiplantae > Streptophyta > Magnoliopsida > Fagales > Betulaceae > Carpinus > Carpinus viminea. Next base: position 19,070,224 of record CP054670.1, on the reverse strand, counting down.
TTGCCCATTGGGTGTAGTTAGTTTTTGTGGACCTGGGGACAAATAAGTTATAGGGGTATTTTAGGGTGTTCCAAAATACTTATAATTAAGGTTTGACTATAAATATGTTATGTTGTAACCTTAAATCATTGAATAGAAAAATATAGCCACTCTCTCCTGTGAACCTAGACAAATTGCCGAACTACGTTAAATATATGTCTAGACTCTCTCATCATTGCTCTCTTTTAGATTCCATATTTTTTATCATTGTTGTGTATGGTAACACCAATTTTAAATCCCTTTGTCCAAAATTTTGCTTCAATAATAAGTACTATACTTATAAACTAATTATTGGAATGGGATCTTCTCCGATTGAAAATAGACTGGAGGGTATCCAGTTCATGGTCAAGATTTCTTTAAAGAGATCTAACGACCACAAAGATGCCACGTCTTATTTATTTAGAAATAATAAAATATTTTTTAACATTTTTTCAAAAATAATAATTTTTTTTTTTTTTTTTTTTTTTGATGTGGCCCTTGGGGTGGTCCGGCCACCCCCAAGGCCAAACCAATTTTTTTTAAAAAAAATTTGCTTTGGCCATCGGGGGTGGCCGATCCACCCCCAAGGGCCATGAGGGTGGCCAGACCGGCTGGTTGGAGGTGCCCGACGCCACCCCCATGGCCCTTGGGGTGGATCGCCATCCCCGATCAAAGCAAATTTTTTTTAAAAAAATTGGTTGGCCCTTGGGGTGGCTGACCTCCCAAGGGCCAATTTACAATGGGGTGGCTTCGGCCACCCTAGACTTGCCGGCATGGGTGGCCGAAACCACACCCAAGGCCAAACAGTGGCCCTTGGTAGTGGTCCGTCCGCCCCAAGGGTCATATTAAAAAACAAAAACAAAAAATTGTTATTTTATTATTTATTTTTTTAATATTAAATAATATTTTATTATTTTTTAATAAATAAGACACATAGCATCATTGTGGTCGTTTGATCGCTTTAAAGAGATCCTGATCGACCATGAACTGAATACCCTCAAGACCGGAGAGGATCTCATTACCTAATTATTAGAATAAAATATAGTTGGTGAAATGTCTTAATTAAGAGTTCTATATGATATTGATTCAAAAAATGTATTCTTCTCCTTATTTATTTGTCTATGTCTATTTTTTTTTCTTCAGCACAGCAGCCCGTGAGACTATGTTGTCACAAATAGCATGTGGCTATCTGTTGGGCAAATATATTTGTTTTCATTTTTAAATCCACAACGTTTCCTTTTAAATCCCTTTGTCCAAGCATTGACTTTGTAATAACGATGGGGTCTTTGGTTTTTGTTATAAATATTCCTCGAGGCCTGACAGAAACTGCATTGCACTCCTTCAGCTTGGATTGATTTGTTCGGAAAGAGTGTAGCAGTACTCTATTATTCACTGGTTATCTTATCTATTACAGGTATTTGTTTGTCTAATATCATCACCATCATCTATCTTAAATTGTCTGATTTATCCAAGCTCATGCACCAATTATAATATTTCATGCATTTGAGTCAATTACTTGAAATTGCTTTGATTTATGATAAATATCATTGCTAATCAAATTTTCTTTCGGAAACCCAAAAACAAAAAAAAAATGTTACTGATTTTTTGGTTCCAGTTATTTTATTCAGGGAGCTAGATATGGAAGATTTAAACGTCCCCAGCAGATTTTATGGAAGTAAAATTGCATGTTGAAATTTGTCCAAGGATTATAAATGTTTGATATAGAACAGTTTATCCATTGCATCCAGGTCAAGCGTTTCATATGATCAAATTCTCATACAGAATATATATTTTTCTTTCTTTGCATTCTGTGTTAATCATCTCGCTTATATATATCTTTATTGAGTTGGCATACTCTATCCACCATTAATTTTTATTTTTATTTTCTTTTAACTAAGGGTGGATGAAGCATATCAATTCAATAGAGATGAACTCGAAATGAGTACCTAAATGCAAAGAAACATTTATCTTTTTTAACGGCCAAGAACTTTACAAAGAACCAGAAAATAGTCAAAACAAAAATAACTTTTCTATATTTTCTATAATTTTCACACACACACAAATATATATTTCAGTAGTATTTCACCTGAAAAATAGTTCCGTAGTATGTCATCTTCTTTTGTTAGATTATATTTGAGATTGTATTTGAAAAATAGAATTTTTAAGTCCAAATAATTTAGCAAAAGTTTTATTTGTTTATTTTTTTTCAAAAATGCATTTTAGTTATTTTTAAAGTAAAAAAAAAAAAAATCAAAGAAGTAATTTTAAATTTTTTACCAAACATATCTTTTGGTTAGCAGAGCTTTTTACTTACTTTTTAAAATTATTTTTTAAACTCTAACGTAATATTAAATAAGCTCTTGTTGTTGTGAAAAAAAGGGTCAGTGAGGTCATGTGTGAAATTAGGGCTAACAAAACGGGTTAGCAGGTTGACTCATTTACGAATCCGTGGGGATCTATGACCCATTTTAGGTAAACCCAAACACAATCCATTTATGTGAACAGGTTAGGTCCAGACACGACATGATACGGTAAATTTTATGGGTCGCCTAACATGACCCGTGAGACCCGTTAAAAAAAAAAAATAATAAAATATATACATTTCTTGAAACTCTATTGCTCTCTTTAGTCTCCGTCTGTGTCTAGTCCGTCTCTCTCGAAGGTATGGCAGAAACCCATTTTTGGGAGCAAGAAGAAGGATGCGTCCATGTAGCTGTGTGGGTAATAGGTCGTGAGAGGGAGAAATAGAGAAGGTGGGAGCAAGAAGAAGGATACGTCCTCTTGAGTCTTGACTGAGTAAATTTGTGAGAGGGAGAAAGAGAGATCAGAGAAGGTGGGAGCAAGAATAAAATGGAGAAAAAAACAAGAAAGGAAAAAGAAATGAAGGGGATGGGGAGGTTGTTGCTGTCGGTAGAGGAAGAAAACTTAGAAAAGAGAGTAGAAAAAAATAAGAAAAAGAAGAGGAAAAAGTGATGGGAAAGTGTGAAATTGCGTGAGTCAAAGCAATTTAGAGTTTCTCCTTTCTAGGTGCAATAATGACAAGGATGAGTGAATGACTGAATGAGTTCAAAATCAAAAATTAATTTTTATTATTTTATTTTTTAAATATCATAAACGGATCTGACGGGTTACCTACGGCACGACCCATTAAGAGCAAATAAGCGGATCATGACGGGTCAACTTATTTACGACCCAAATCCGTTTAAAGTAAACTTAAACCCATTAATTTTGTATCATGTTGTCGGATCGTATCAAAATTGCCAACTCTATGTGAAATTAGTACTTAATGTTGACTGTGATGAAAGAGGTTCACAATTTTTTTTATTTTAATTATGTTGTAACTTTTATATTTAATTTTTGAGAAATACTATTCACCAGTTTTTAAGTATACATTTCATAGTATTCACTTTGTTTTTTGTTTTGTTTTTTTTATTATTTGTGTTTTTTTTTTAATTTTATTTTTATAAAAAAAAAGTGAATGTGCCACATAGACAAGAATGCTAAGTAGTATTTCTCGTAATTGTTATATAATTATAATGTTATTGAATAATTAATTAGATAAGTAATATTATTTAGTAGACTTTTATATGATTTTTTTACAATTTGATGATGTGACAATAAAAATTAGTCATTAGACCAGTACTTGTTAAAAAAAAAAAAAAAAATGAAAGTCTAATTTTTACTCCACATTATCCCAATTATATGACAATTGTATATGAATATACTAAATAGTATTACTATTAAATAGATTGTGCTAGAGTTTTAATTATCTATTTACCTTAATAACAATATTATAGAAGAGAAGTATGGAACCGTACATGACAGAGTTTATATATATATATATATATATGTATATCTCTTATTATTAAAATCATATGTTTATATATATATATATATATATATATATTTAAAAAAAAAGTGTTTCTTCCATATTTAAAAGACACTAGTCATTATTATGAATTAAGTTGACGAACTTCCACCAACTTAGGTAGGAGAATAACTTTGTCCACGCTTGTGTTTTTAATTTTTTATTATTGGAATTATAGATGGTTGCGTTTTTTAATTGGATGATGCAAAAAAAAAAAAAAAAAGTACCATTAACTTTTTTAAAAAAACAATTCTGTCCACAAACATAACAATAATTTTTTTTTTCTTTTACATTTTTAGTTGTACACGAATTTTAATAATGAGAACGAAAACTAGGAAGAAAAATAGAAAAACTAGATATTATAATAATCTTTTTTTTTAAAAAAAAAAAATTAAGGCTCACATCGAACTTCCTTATACATTTTAAATAGAGGAAATTACATTTTACCCCCTAAACTATCTACTAATTTGTACTTTTATCTCCAAAGTTTTAAATGTGACACTTAACCCCTCTCAAACTCTCAAATTATGGCAATTCGACCACTTTGACTTTTTTTTCTTCCTAAATGCTCTCATCACATATTTTATTTTTTGTTTTTTTAAAAAAAGAAATATGTTGGGGAGCCACCCCTATGGGGTGGTTACTACCTAGCATTTTTTTTTTTGGATTTTTAAAATAAAATATGTGATAAGGGCATTTTGAAAAAAAAAAAAAGAAGTCAAAGTGGTCGAATTGCCACAATTTGAAAGTTTGGGGGGTTAAGTATCACATTTGAAACTTTGAAGATAAAAGTGCAAATGGATGGATATAGGGGAATAAAGTGTAATTTCCCCTTTTATATATCTTATCAAACTTTCGCATGTATTTTTTTTTTTTTTAATATCTTATCAAACTTTCACATGTATTTTTTTTGTTGTTTTTTTTCTGTTTTGTTTTGCTCATTTTAAATTTAAGTAATCAAATTAACGTTGTAAATTTTTATATTTGGAATTTTCTTTTAAGTTAATGTACGTGTTGATGATGAGTATGTTTACAATCTTTATATATTTTAATTTTGTAAACTATATTATTTTAGTTAATGTGTTGATGATTATATAGAAAATTCAAAATATAAAGAATTTTCTAAATCAACTAAATAAATTAACGTAAAAACAAATCACAATTTACATTCATATATTTTAAATAGTAATTAAGTAATTTTTCGTTATAGCATTTCTATATATACTTCATAGAGATATATATCATTGAGTTGTTGAGCATTCTTTGGTGCCATTCGTGCAGAAGCTGGGCGTTTGTGCCAATTACACTTGCTGATTCTACAAGGGCAAAATGGCTCAACCTTTTAATCGTAACAGCCGACGCCTTACACCAGGTTTTTTCCCTGCAATCATCAGCTATCTATCTATATATAAATATATATATATATATATATATATGTATATGTCGTTCAAGATGTCAGTCTAAAGAAATGACGCTTACACTAATTTGTTATTGAATATTGTACCAGCGGAGTTGATGGTGCGTTTGGAGCAACAGGCTCAAGCGATAAATGAAAGGTGGCAAAGCATGCAAACTAAGATGGGCGAACTCACAGGCACTGTGGCGGCATTGCGTCGTGCATCGTCTCCAAATGCAATGGGTACCAACCACTGATGAGGATTAGACTTGGAAGATTGAATTATACTTGTGCTGCATTTGCTATTTGGGGCACTGTTATATAATTAACCAAACAAATCTATCCTGTTTATTTGAGTTTCTATATTATATGTATTTGGTTGGATTTTAATGCATGTCTTATCTTTATTACTATATGTCATGTTTACTGTCTAAAGAAATGACGCTAACATTAATTTGTTATTGAATTTGCAGCGCAGTTGATGCGGCGTTTGGCAGAAAATGATCGGGACTTCAGGGGTTTGTCGCAAGACATGCAAAGAAGGATGGGTCAACTCACTAACACTTCGGCGGAATTGCTTGATGCATTGGCTGGAAATGCAGGGAGGGCGCGTAGAGATCGATGATTGTATTATACTTGTTCTATATGGCCTGTATTTGATGTCTGTTGCACTGTTCTATAACCAAACAAATCTATCCTGTTTCTTTTAGTTTCTATGTTTGTGCTGTATTCTCTCTTTGGTGCGCACTGTTTTATAACCAAACAAATCTATCCTTTTTATTTGAGTTTCTAAGTTACTTATTTGGTTGGATTTTAATGGCACGTGCGGTATAAAAAAATTTGGAAAAATTATACTTTACTGATCAGTGTCAAATTGTGTATATTTGACCCCTTTAACTTATATTTGTTAGGCCTTTAGCTTTGTTAATTTCTAATTATTTTTAGTGTTTTCAGTGTTTTGAGTTGTGCAGGTCTTGACAACAAAAGTTGGCCACAAGAGAGCAAAAAGACACTAAGTGAAGAATTGGATCCCTGCCAAGTGCGTTCGACCGCACTTGGTGCGTTCAACGCTTCGACGGTCAAGCAGGAGGACACGGTCAAGCAACGCATCCCGTCATCCCGCATCTCTGGGTGCCCTAGAGTCTTCGCTTCAAGCTGCCGTTACTGATTTTCTACGGTCGAGCGTACATTGTGTGGTCGACGCACAAATCAAGATACGTTGAGCGCACCTCATGCGTTCGACGCACTCTAGATTTTGTAGTCTATAAATAGGACCCTAGGTCCATTTGGTCGAACACACTTTCTTTGGGGCGTTTTTAGAGAGCATTTTGCGTCTGTTTGCCTTGCTCCGCCACTTTTATTTGTAAGCTTTTCCTTTTATTTTAATTTTAATGCATTCTTTTACTTTAATTATGCTTTGCTATTCAATGGGTGGCTAAAATCTTCAACTTAGGTTGAAGATGAAACCTCACCTTAGTTTATATTTCTTGCTTTTACATTTTATGCTTTATTTTCCGTTATTTAATTCCTTACTCGTCATTTAATTTCTGTGACAAATAATTGAATGGTTGTGTGTTGTTGATACATTGATAGTCATCCTGTGATGTGTTCCAAGGTGCACCGAGTTTTTGGTTGTGATTCAATATCTCGTGATCCAAGGATACGTGGATGATTTTATCCATAATCAAGACTCATTGTCGCTCCTTAAAGGTAAACACATTCGGTTTGACTTGTGTCAATAATCACAATAGAGTGTGTTGAAGGGTTTAAAGTTTAAAAATAGAAAATTGGTGTTTAATGTATTAAGTTTATCTTTATTGGGTGAGGTTCATCTTTAACCTTAGTTATTTTTATCCCTACATTTTCACTTTAATTTAATTTCTGCACGTTTCATGTTCGACATCAATTCTCTTTGGGACTAGGTTAAGATACATTTAATTTAGGAGTCGTGTTAATTTTAATTACAAAACTCCGTTCTCTGTGGTTCGATCTCGGTACTTGCGCAACGCTATACGACCTAACGGTTCGTTCTCTTGCGAGTACCCAAATTTGGTACGATCATTTACCCTCCTGAAGTATCCACCAATTTGCACTTTTGCCTTCAAAGTTTCAAATATGACATTTTACTCCCCCAAACTTTCAAATTGTGACAATTCAACCACTTTGACCCCCCCCTTTTTTTTTTTACAAAATGTCCCCATCACATATTTTATTTTTTTGAAAAAAAAGAAATCGAACCACCCCAACATATTTCTTTTCTTTTTTTTTTTTTTGGTTTTTGGTTTTTTGTTTTTTTTTTTAATTTTTTTTAAAATAAAATATGTGATAGGGGCATTTTGGGAAAGAAAAGATCAAAGTGGTCGAATTGCCACAATTTGAAAGTTTGGGCGGGTAAAGTGTCACATTTAAAACTTTGAAGGCAAAAGTGCAAATCGGTGAATATTTCAGGGGGTAAAGTGTAATTTCTCCAAAAAATTGGGATAAGTATAAAATCAGATCATGTGGTTTCCCTAAATTATAAATCACTCCATATCGTATGAAAGTGAACTCAGAGATTGTTGTGATATGTCAAAATAATAATAATTATAATTTAGTTCCTGGAGTCAAATTTCATTAAAGCATTTGATGAATTCTATTAGATGTCACCTCAATACCAATAAAATGGCACTGAAAGATTTTATTTAAAAAATGAAAAAGAAAAAACCCAAATGTATTAATTACAATTTGTGGAGAAAAATCATGACAATTGGATGCATTCTAAGATGTTGACCTATACATATGTGAAGCAAGTGGAATTTTGTCTTGTTCTTTTTTCCTTTGTGTTTGAGCATATGTGTTTCTAATTGTTCTTTTGCTTCATTATTTGTTACTATTGTTTTGGCCTATGGAAGGTAACACTTTGGCCTAAGATAAATCAAAATCGGTGCATGCATGATGCATATATATATATATATATATACATGTAGAAGGTGTCCTTAAGAGAAAAATTCACAATGTAGGTTTTGCAAGACAACATGGTACGTAATTACGTATAAACACAGAAATTTTGGGGTACCGAATCTTTTATTAAGATATAGGAAAATGATAAAGTCACAACCTAGACCTGATAAGTGCTTTTTAGTGCTTTTTCACACCCCTTTATTTATGTTTGTTAGACCTTAAGCATTGTTAATATCTATGCATTTTACTTGTTTTGCTTGTTTTGTTATAAACAGGCCCTTACATCGTGTATTGATTGAGAAAGCAAATGGATATGAAGTGTAACACCCCGAGAATTAATTAACTTGTAATTAATTGAACGGTTCGTCTCCCAGCCTTGTTCCACTCCGAATAAGACCTCCGGGACCTCTACTCCTCAAAAACAGAGGATACTAAAAAGCGTGAGTAATAAAATCGTAAACATAAATCGATTATAAGAGCATCTAGCCAAAGATCATCAAAGCAACGTAAATCATCGATATACATCAGTACAAGGGATCCATGCTAAACCTTAATATGCAAGCAAGCATGCATCAAGCCCTAATGTCTACAACATAACTCAAAAGTACTAGTTACTATGAGTACCCGCTTAAGCTTGTAATAAGTCTTCAAGCATATCCTGGATCGAATCCTCCACAAGAATCGGATGCTTCACAGTATCCACTATCTAGAATAGCATAATCGTACATATGAAGAAAAAAGAGAAATAATACAAGGGTAAGTCCGACGACTTAGTGAGTAGAAATCCACATGTACCGTCATTAATTTATGGATTCTTTTATTTATAAAACACATGCAACATTATGAGATAGCGGTTATCATGCGGTGATATATATATATATAGATATAATATATGCTTATAATCATGAGTAACAGTAATAGTTCAACAATATGGTCTACCCGAGATATTACCTCTTCTCAGAAGGGTTGATGTTGTCCCGAGGGACCTGTAGTACAATGCTAGTGCCCAAACAATTGCACGAAACATACCGTACGTAACACTAGCGACACGACCGAGTTCAACCCTGGGTGGCCCACACCACTAATGACGTCCGTCCTATAGTGACCATCCATTGGGAATGGCTGCATCATTGGTCACGAGTCATTGGATCCAAAGCCCCCACACACGCACACATTGACCTAAAGCTAACCCGTATAATAAGCCCATGGCCATTACTACCGCACGTACCGGTGTACCATGTCTTACGATGCAATTAGTCTTATCAATCTTTTACATTTATAGTTTTACAAGTCTTATTATTATCTTGTTAACAGACACACGTTTTCACAAAAGAGAGTTCTCCGTAGTTCCAAAATGTATTTCATGAGAGTTGCAAAACATGCATGTTTGATATATACAAAATACGTGTAATGCGGAAAAGTAACAACAAAGCATCCATGTGAGTTTATACTCACCGTCAAAGCTCCTCCATGTAATTCCCTTGAGGCTCTATAACCTCGAATCGAGAAAAGACCTATCATCAGTTTCTATTAAAGCACAACTCTATAACAAGGAAACAAGAGCTATGGGACGGTTGGTGAAAATAGGGTTTTCCAGCCACACTCTAGTCAGACGTCAGCTCGATCTTCGTCCATTGAGTCTAGCAACGGGCGTCGTGCAGTCACGAGACCGTGCGTTCAAGGAGAACCTTATTTTCTCTCCACTGTCCGCCTATTCTCCGACTCCTAAGGCCAACAAGGCTTCCTAAGGCCTCCTAACACAGATTATAACCTCCATGCGAAGACAACAACGCTAAGCTTAACAAAACGCTAGCCTAAGCAAGATTAAAAGCATAACTAGGCTAACAACTACAACTAGCAATATAGAACTATAATCGAGCAGTATAACGACGTATTAAAAAGCTAAGGAAACTGAGCATTACCTCCTTGAAGCAAAACCTCAAGAGTTTCTTCCTCTGGCAGCACCGAAACCTCACAAACACTCACGAAACCTCACAAAATACTCACAAAATGGCTATTTGCGGCCCTAAAGGCGAAAGATGGGGGAAATGGGCGAGGGGATGAGGGGGTATTTATAGGGCAAGAAAGCAGCGGACATCCGGCCAAAGTGGCGTACGTCCGGTACCTTTCCACAGCGGTCCGAAGACTATCTCGTACGTCTAGGTATTACCCGAAGGGTATTCCAAAAAGTAGCGTACGTCCGGTACTTTTGGCGTACGTCCGCTGTACTATTCACAGAGTACGGTTGTACTTTCTGTCAGTGGACATCCGGTGGGGGACCACTGTACGTCCGTACTATAGACAACGGCGTACGTCCGCCAACCCTAACATACGTCCGGCCCAGAGGTCAAATTCCCTAAAATGCCATTCTAGCGGATCCTAGTGACCCAAAGTCCACATTAACCCTTTAACTAAGCTACTTATGCTTAGTTAAATATTTGGGTCACTACATGAAGTGATGAGAAGATACCTGAAGTGCGTTCGAACGCATGGTCTGCGTTCGAGCGCAGATGTGGTCGCACGCAGAGCTGAGGTCAAATGCAGTCCATTCAGCCCGTGTCTCACGTTGCATGCGGTCGGCCCTAGATTATCTGCAGTCAGCAGGTAATGGTACAGTTCACCACAAATAATCGGTATGCGTAACGCAGCCTAAATCCAAAGATGTCTATAAATAGGTCCCTTGGTCATTTTGTCGAGGGAGTTTTTCTTTGGGCGATTTTTAGAGAGTGTTTTGCCATTGTTGGCCATACTCTACCCATTTTATTTGTAAACACTTACTTTAAAGTTTATTTTATTCAATCTTTTATCTTTATTTCGCTTTATTATTTAATGGGTGGCTAAACTTTTCAACTAAGGTTGAAGATGATGCCTCACCCTTAGCTTATATTTCTTGCCTTTTACATTAAATGCTTTTATTTTTCGTCATTTACATTTCTGCACTCGTCATTTAATTTCCGTGACAAATAGTTAAATGGTTGTCATCTTTGATGCAATCATAGTCATCCTACGATGTGTTCCAAGCCAGGTGCACGACAAGTCAATAATTATTGATTCAATATCCACTGTGATCCAAGGATACAGTGGATGATTTTATCAAAAAGCAATTACTTGTTGTAGCTCCTTAACGGTAAACACATTGTTTGGGTTTGACTTGTGTCAAATATCGACAATAGAATTGTGTTGAAGGGTTTTAACTACTAAGACGGAAAAATTGGTATTTAATATATTAAGCTAACTTTTGATCCGGGGTGAGGCTAATCTTTAACCTTAGTCGTTTTTCCATACATTAACCTTTCCTTAGTGTAGCTTTTAATTTATGCAAATTTAGTGTTCTTGAAACTATTCAGAGCTAGGTTAAAGTAGAGTTAGTTTAATTGCGATATTAATTTCTTAAGCATTCACTCCCTTCCCTGTGGATTCGATCCTGCACCTTGCACACTATACGACCTAACGGTTCGTACTATTGCGAGTGCAAGTTAATTTGCACATCAAGACCCAACTTCTCCCTTTAAGTGCCAACTTAAAAAAAAATTAAAAAAAAAAAAACTGTTAGTGGAGGAGAGAGAGAGTTTTAAACTAGAAATTAAGTCTAAAATAAGAGAGAAGTTGGGTTTTTGTTGGATCTATATTGTGGCTATATCACATCTCTGAGATATAATAGTAAGATGTTGTGCATATTCATTGGAAATGATCAAAACAATTAATAGGATTTCTCTAAATGGATTTGCAACACTTTTTCCTACATGAAGCTGAGAATAAATAAGATTGTTCTGACAACAAATAATAACTTTAGAAACAAAATTAAAAAACACATGCATAAGTAAAATAACACTAATGTTGGTTTTGTTATGAATGCATTTATGCATTTAGTGGATGACAATTTAGTTCAGTTTCTTAGAATTCTACACATTCATGTCATCTTTTAGAATTTCTATAGCATTCGTATAATACATTGATGTAGCCTTTTGATTCATGTAATACCATTTCATATTCCTTAATGTAATTCCCTAAGAATTAATTAACTGGTAATTAATTTTACGATTCGTTTTTCAGCCTTATTCCATTCTGAACAAGACTCAAGGACTTCTACTTCTCGAAAACAGAGGATGCTAAATAGCGAAAAGTAATTAAGTTCTATAAATATTAATTATTACAACTAGGGCATCTACCAAAAAATATCAAAGTAGCTGAAATCATATTATATACATTATTGTTACAAGGGATCTATGCTAAACCTTAATATGCAAGCATGCATCAAGCCCTAAGTTTACAACATAATTCAAAAGTACTAGTTACTATGAGTACCCGCTTAAACTTGTAATAAGTCTTCAAACATCTCTTGGATCGAATCCTCCATAATAACTTGATGCTTTGAGGTATCCATTATCTATAACATCATAGTTGTACATATGGGAAAAAAAAAAGAAAAAAAAAAAAAAGAGAAATAATACAAGGATAAGTCCAATAATTTAGTGAGTATAAATGCACAAGACGTACCTGTCATTAAATAGTGAATTTAGTTATTTATAAAGCATATGCAACGTTATGATATGACAATTTATCATGGATATGATATGGATATAATATATGCTTATAATCATGAGTAACAATAATAGTTCAATCATATGGTCTACCCAAGATATTACTCTTTCTCAGTAGGGTTGACATTGTCCCGAGGGACCTATAGTACAATACCGATGGCTCGGATATTGCATGGCTACTGTACATAACATTAGCGGCACAATCGAGTTCAACCTCGGGTAGCCCATACCGCTAATAATGTCCATCCTATGTAACCACTCATTGTGAATGGTTGTACCTAGGTCACGAAACCATTAGATCCAAAGCCCACAAATACACACACTTTGACTATAAAGTTAGCCCTTATAGTAAGCTCATGACTATTATACCGCATGTACTGATGTACCATGCCATACAATACAATTAATCTTATTAGTCTTTTACATGCATAGTTTTACAAGTCTCATTATTATCTTATTAAATAATACATGTTTTCACAAAAGCTAGTTTCTAGTAGAACCAAAATGTATTTTATAAGAGTTGCAAAATATGCATGTTTGATTTATATAAAATGGATATATAATGCAGGAAAAGTAACAACAAAGCATTTATATGAGTTTGTACTCACCCGTGTGGACATAAAGCTTCTCCATGTAATTCCCTTAAGGCTCCATAACCTTGAATACTGTGAAAAAGGCCTATCATTAGTTATAAATCGACCTAGACATAAAGTAGCAACTCCGGCCTCTGTTGTTTGCCCTCCAAGGTGTTGTGCTGCCCTTCTCCTCCGTCTGCTCCATCACATGCAAATGCTAGCTAGTGCTCATCTTCTCTTTCACTTTGGTCGTAGTTGGTTTGATGGTTGTCTTCCTTGTTTTGTTGTTTTTTAATAAGAGTTTTTCTCCTTAGATTTGCTCTCATGAGCGATCTACGAGGAGAAAGTTGTAGATCTAGACTGCCTAGGATCAGATCTAAGTCTTTAGTGGCTGTTTTTTCTACTGGTGTTGGGTTTTTTGTTTTATTTATTTTTGTATCTTTGTTTCAATAATGTTTGTCCAGACCTTTGGGTTGTGGATGTGTAATGTTTCGGCATGGGACTTCGTCTCCCGGATCGAGAAATATGAGCTACCTATACACTAAATTGAGTCTATTAGGAATATATCTGTTGTTATAATTGTAGATTTTTAGTCATGGGTTAACGGAGATTAGTGTCATAGATAAGTTTTAAATTTTAGATTGATATGTATATATTTATGACTTGGAACCTAGTAGCTTCAGTTATGATTTTCTCAGAGTTTTTGTTAAGTGATGTAAGAATGTTTTGCTCGTTGATGAGTGCCAAATGGTGTGTATTTGGACCCCTTAATTTATATTTGTTAGGCTCTTAGCTTAGTTAATTTCTAACATTTTAGTTTGCTTTAGTGTTTCATGGTGTTGTAGGTCCTTGCTTTCAAACCACGGTTACAAGGGTGAAAATGATTTAAAGTGAAGTTTGAGTCTTTGAGCGTGCGATGGAGATCGAGCGCCGTGTTCTCGAACCTAGGGGCGTAGATCGAGCACTCCATGTAGACCCACATTTCACACGTTGCCCTAGCCGCCATCGCTTCATTTGATGTGCTGTGGAGATTTCTGAGTTACGTGCGATCGAGCGCATCTTCTATGATTGATCGCATACATGCCTGCGCTCGAGCGCAATGCCTGCGATCGAGCGCATCCCTGTGACCTGGCAGCACATTAGTTGTCTATAAATAAGACCCTTGTGTAATATTTTTAGCCTAACGCTTTGAGAGCACCAAATTTCGCATAATCGCTTCCCCATTTTAATTGTCAAACCTTATTGTTTAATTTATTTGTATGCTTTATTTTATCTTTCTTTTGTCTCCCTTTAACATGGGAGGCTAAATCTTCAACTAAGGTTGAAGATAAAGCCTTACCATTAATCTTATGCTAGTTTTTATATTGAGTTTATTTAATTCCGTCATGTAATATCGCTTTCTTGTTTCAATTTGGTTTAGTGACAAAATCGAGTTTGATTGTGCCGTAGTTGTTTATTCATTGTCTTTCGTCCAATAGATACACTTCATCATTCAATTTAAGTTTATTTATCCATTGTCGTTTGTGTTAATCACATTCACTTTGAATCATTTGGACTAAATTATTTATGTTTTGTCTTTCGTCAAAAGGACGGATTCTTTGAATCCTTCAATAGGCACAATAGAGTATGCATTCATTTAATCAATAGACGGATTAATTAACTTAGTGTATTTAACTTGTGTTTTTGATTTGGTGAGGCGGAGTCTTTAATCTTAGTATTTCTTTTGTTTATTTCATTGCACTTTATTTAGTTTATGTTTCCTTTATTTCAAAAACACCCAACTCGAAACTAGGTTAATTTTTTAAACGAACATGATTCCCTAAGGTTCAACCTTGCACTTGCATAACCACTTTATTGCCAAACGATTTGTGCTATTGCGAGTACTAAATTCGGTACATCACTTGTGATCCTTCAATTAATGATACTGGAATATTTTTCCTTAAAAAAAAAAAAAAAAGAAGGAATGATTGAATCAAGTTTGTATATATAGGGAAAATCTACTTTACCCTTCTGAAGTTTCAGGAGTTTTTTCAATTTGAATATCGAAGTTTAAAAATTGGCAATGTACTCCCCTAATGTTTAAAAAATTTTCAACTTAAACCTTCCTTTACTAATTTGAGTCAATTGGACATAAGTCTATGAAATTACATAATTATCATTAGTTTTTTTTTAAAAAAATTTTTATTTCAGTCCATTTAAACAGAAATATTAATGGAGGGTTTATTGAAACTTTTTGAACTTCATGGAGGTAAATTGCCAATTTTGAAACTTTGGGGTTCAAATTGAAAAACTCCTGAAACTTTAGAGAGTAAAGTGAATTTTCCCCATGTATATATGTAATACCTCGATAAAAATAAACATTTTTATTAAACAAAATCTTTTCCATAAGGGCAATCAACAAAGGTTTTCAATAATAGTGTTTTAATGAGGCCCAAGACCCTTAGCGTTAACCTAATCACACCTTGATCCCTTAGAAAATAGAAGTCAAACACTAACCCTCTAGAGGCGGACGTACGCTAGGTTAGGCAGACGTACACTGCTATTTGTATAGCGGATGTACGTGGGGGGGGACCACCGGACGTACACTACTTTTTGGAATACCCTTTGGGTAGAGATATGAGACACCCTCTGGACCACTGTGCAATAGCACCGGACATATGCTAGGATTGCCAAACGCCCACTGCTTTGTCAGGGAGTTGGTGGCAAACTTTCCCTATAAATACGCATCCCCTCCTCTCATTCCTCACACCCATTTTAGCCTCTTGGCATGCCCCTAGGCGGCCAACATCGTGTGAGAGTGTGTTCTCGGTGGAATTTAGAGTTTGAAGGAGTTTTTGAGGAGAGAGGCCCATGTCCATGTAAGCCTTGTTCCTTTACATTTTGATTCTGTTTTCCCTTTATGTTATTCCTTGTTAAGATTTCCAAAGCATACCTTAAGATTTCTTCAAAGGAGTTTATGTTTTCAAAGGATTTTTCAAAGTTTTATTGTATTGTGATTTCTTGCGTTACATGTGCTCTTTTATTAGCTTAGAGGAGGTTTAGAGGTCTATAAATGTCGTAGGAACCATACAATGTTCGGATCTTAAAACGGTGTGCTTAACACACTGAGTGGATGTACACCATCCGAGCCGGACATATGGTTAGTGGGCAGAGCACTAGTTTTCAAGCTTCGCAGGTATACGCTTTAGCCTACTCACATTTTTAGGTTAAATAGGGCCTAGAATAATGATGTCTTGTATTCGTTATGACAGGACTTAGTTTCGTCGAATGATTCGCTCGAGTGTGCGAGGTAAGTAGACACTTACAACCATTTTACTTAAAATGTGAGATATGTCAGTTGATTGACCACGAGTATGATATGAGCATGCCTACTTCTGTAAATACTTGGAAATTGTACTATTGATGAACTCTTAAGATGCATTGTAAGACATGGTACGCCGGTACGTGTGGTATAAACGGCCATGGGCTTACTATATAGACTTCATACTATGATCAAATGTGTGTGTTATATGATGGCTTTGGATCCATTGGTTTCATGACCACGGTGCATCCATTCCTAATGGACTAGTCACTATAGGACGGACGTCATTAGCAATGTGGGCCACCCGAGGTCAAACTCGGTCGTGTAGCTAGTGCTACGTACGGTATGTTGTGCAATGGTTGGGGCATTAGCATTGTACTATTGAACCCTTGGGACAACACCAACCCTGCTGAGAAGGGAAAATATCTCGAGTAGACCATACATGGGAGTTATGATCTATAATGCATTAGCCTTTTATGCATTAAAATGTTAGGTAGTTATCGCTGGTACTACACCATAAGCTTTGAAAACTCTAAAATCTATTGAATGGTGTATTAATGGATATAATACCCCTTTTTTGGTTATTACTCAAAATATACGTTTACTTTCATTAATTGTGATCATATCATACTTATGTCGTAAGGTTTACTTACTAAGTTGTTACGTGGTTATTATTCTCTAAGTAACTTGATTCATTACTAGGGAAGTGGCAATGGTTGCTACTACCTATTTGGTTAGACTTTACTTATGATTACATGTTTGTCTTTATTGTTTAGCAACTCCATGTTCTTACTTGATGATTATTAGCTATCTCAAATTTATTCACATTCTCAAGCATTTACTCTGATGTTGACAGAAGATTTCCCGTTTAATCACAAGTTGGCTTAAATGAGTTAATTACTAGTGACTTCACTGGATTAGTCGAGGCTAATTTTTGGGGCGTTACAAAATATGAAAGACCTATTTATTTAAAGAGAGACTACTTTTTTATTAAAAGTTGATTTGAGTAAAATTTTCCCAATTATGAGATTTAGAGCAATGATAAAAAAATTTTAAGAATAAAACTTTGGATATTTTTCAAGTAAAGCCTTAGCAACTTTCCAATCACCATTTAGGGCAGCTTGAACAGAAGTGTCAAGGTATTGAAATCTTCTTGTGATATTGTCCCTGGAAATTTGGAACCAGCAGACATATATAATGACGTATATATGAACTCCTATATTTCGGTGATAAATCATACCATTTAGATACTAAAGAAGCAGCAAGATAAAATATCTAACAAGGTAACAAATGAAAACCTTGATAATGCATTTATTAATTCAGGGCATTACTTTATTAATAGTGAAGAATTTAATGTTACGATCTTAGAAAGAAATCTATAGGATTGGAATATTCCTCAAGTACCCACTCGATAAATTTATAACTGTACTTTATTTTCAAATTTTTTTTTTAATCGACCATATATATAATTAAATCTGAGTATGAACAAAGAAACAATGGATAGACAAAGACAAAAGTTTTCAACAAGGAGCCCACTTCTAGGAGTAATGTTATAAGTCATTCTTGTGTTCCTTTTGAATCCTTTCAATAATGATGTGGCTATTAAAATTATCATTGAACTTGTGATTGATCATTATTAAATTTTAATCAAATGGTGATTTAATAGTTAAATCATTCCTGGAGGGACTCAAGAGGGACATAAAAAAGACTTCTAGAATTACTCCACTTCTAGGGTTCTTTGGTTTGCCTTTCTAATTCACTGCCATGCAAATATAATAGTCTTCTTTAGATTTTGTTTTGTTTTTTTTTTTTTTTTTTTTTTCTAATTGAATGCAGGAAAAGGACTGCAAGGGAGGATCATTCCCATTTCTGATCCGAATGGAAGAGAGAATATGGGATCATGTGAGAATACTTCCAAAAACAAGATGGGGAAGCAACTTATTTGGTTAAAGCATGTGCATAAAAATTGGCACATCGAGACACTTTCAAAATACTCCAACGTTGAAAGAAAGCTAAAGCTAAACAATATAATTAGCAAAAGTTCAAGGTGAAAATAATGGAGGGTTGTTAATGGCCAACACCACTAAAAGAGGATATCCTTCCAAGAAAAGACGGTTGCAGCCCAAAGAAGCTGCCAGGCGGACAGCCAACAAGGCTGCTAGAGCTTCCGGCCTTGAATGGCATCTGAAGTGCAAAGCTTCGGAGTGGCTGCTCCAATAATGGAACCACTCTCATCACCAATCACAGTTATTTGTTCTCTACATACATATCCTATCCTAGGTATAGTTATCCATATTGTCCTTTACCGTAAAGAAATACATAATATTTTATGCTTTTTTCTCCACCTTTCACACTCTATAAAATCCTCATCTTAATTGGATAGACACATCTAATGATATGTATATGATTTCAAGGCAGTGAATACTTCTTGATCGTTATCTTGTCCACTTCGATCCTCTGAGAATGATGTCTGACCTCTGAGGTCGACTCAATTTTAGTAAACGTACCAAGTTGTAATTTAATACTGCTAGAAAAACAATACAAGAAGTTCCGTTCCATAATACGCCACCAATATGAATTTGTGTGAGCTTGAGTTAATTATGATCGAGCCATGCATGCGTGTCGCATTGGCATTTTTTATTTCTAAAATTTTGTAATGTATTAATGCATGTGATGCACTAATATTTTATGATTATTAACATTAACCCAAATCATTTCTTGTTTAAGGAATCCGCATAAATTTAGTACAGCTAGCAAAGTCAGTTAATTCAGATCCTAATTAAATACTTCGTTGGCAAGGGACTTATAACTAAGATTAGAATAATAGGTCTCCAAGAGGTAGCTCAATCGGTTAGGACCACGTTTAATGAAGCAGAGGTCACTAATTTGAATCCCCCTCCCCCCTCATGTGTGGACATGTCAAAAAAAAAAACAAAAAAGAGATTAGAATAATAAATATAAAAATAATATAAATTAATATGCAAACTGTTGATGCATTTTTTTAGTCTAACAATCTCCGTTTGGTGTGATCTTCGCGTTCTTCGGGGCTTCTTTGATCATCGATCTTCGGGCTCCTATAAAATAATAAGAGCGTCAAAGGGGTCTCTGGGAAAGTCCCATAGACCCTACGATGCTTAAGATAGCAGTCATATATGGGGTCAAAATGTAGCCAAAACTAGCAATGTATTGAGATAACGTAGGATCTTTTGAGATAATTAAGGGTTGTTGAGAGATAGTGGGACCCATTGTGAATTTTATCCCCAACAGTTATCCCCCAATTCCCATGGCTGACTTGTCCATCTAGTCAGGCATCGCGAATCTTGCGTGTACTTGCGACCGAAGCTTTGGAGCTCCCGAAGCTAGCCCTTCTGAGGCTAAAGATAGTTTTACTTTGTACTGTAAGCATCTATCCGTTATGTAAATATACATTTTGAATCCTTTAATGATAGAACTTTTTGTTAATCAAACTGTTAGTTATTTCATTTCCTTGCAATGAGATTACTAATATAACCTGCTCTTAATTTGCAATTCTAGAAAATAACATAAGTTTAATGTTTATGTAAACACTCCTAGCAATCTTAAAAATAATTTATAAATTACCTGTGATTGCATGGTAGAGTGCTTTTAGCCGAGTGCTGGGCCTCGGAAAAGTGCTTTGAACAATCCTTCTGCAGAGGCTTTATGTTCTTGGTTATATTTTTCAAGGTAGTTTAACCCATGAACATAACTACA
Source organism: Carpinus viminea (assembly GCA_013348765.1). Classification (NCBI taxonomy): domain Eukaryota; kingdom Viridiplantae; phylum Streptophyta; class Magnoliopsida; order Fagales; family Betulaceae; genus Carpinus; species Carpinus viminea. Next base: position 19,049,853 of record CP054670.1, on the reverse strand, counting down.
TGGAGGTTTGACATTCTTTTGTAGGTTAAACTTGGAAAAGTACCATAGTTGCCTTTCTCCGAGTTCAGTCTTGTGAAAGTTCTTTGGTTTTTCTCCAAGTGCTCAGCGTTAGAATTATCCTTCGTGGAGGTTTTTTAATTCTAAGTTATGCTGAGTTTGGAGAGAGCGTCTTTAGCTCTATCTCCTTTAGACTCGGGAAAGCCTCTTCATCTGTATTTTATGAGGAGGCTTTTACGTTCTTTTGTAGGTTAAACTTGGAAAAGTACTACAATTGCGTTTCTCCGAGTTTAGTCTCGAGAAAGTTCTTAGGTTTTTTTCCAAGTGCTTAGCTTAGAATTATCCTTCTTGGAGGTTTTTTAATTCTAAGTTATGCTGAGTTTAGAAAGAGCTTCTTCAACTATTTCTTCTTTAGACTCAGGAAAACCTCTCCAGCTGTATTTCTCAAGGTAATTTAACCCACAAACACACCTACACGGAGGCTTTGACGTTCTTTTGTAGGTTAAACTTGCAAAAGTACCATAGTTGCATTTCTCCGAGTTCAGTCTCGGGGGAAGTTCTTAGGTTTTTTTCCAAGTGCACTGCCTTAGAATACCCAGATTACCAAACATAGAAACTCATTGCTTCCTAGACCAATGATAACCTATGTTGAGTAAAAACTCAACTTCGTACCTTAGATCCTAGAGAAATTAGACTCTAAAAGATCAATTCCTATGATCCATAAAGAAAACATGGCATCACTCTGCAAGAGCCTCATGTTAGTATTGAGGAGACCACATAGGCAATGTCATATTGTAAACATGCACATTTAGCGAATCAACGATGCACCACACACATTCAACAAAATCCTAATCTCATAAAACTTTGGTCTTATTAGATTTTCTTGAAGCTTTTAAGATTTCTATAACTCTGGTATTATCCTTAAACTAACATTAGACTCAACTCTATAAGCTTAATTGCTCATGATATAATAGTTGCTTTGGTAAAAAGTTCCTTAAAGAACTTGATACCATTCGTTCTAATACCATTTTCTGTGACGACCCACTTAGTCAAATATGACTAAATTTTTTATTTTTTAAAAAAATAATAACTCACAAGAAAGCAGATTGTCATAGTGGCATGACGATACCGCAGTATGCTATGAATCCATGCAATAACCTGAAGGACAATATAATATGCCATACAGAGCTACATGCATTATCAATGATTTGTTAAAGTTCATATCTTTGCAGCAAAATATAAATAACGTTAGACATACATATTGCATCAAAGCCGATTAATATATCTAAGTGATTAAAGGTTACACACAAAAGAATGATTATACAAAAGTGTCATATGTAACACGAGCCATTTACAAATTAACAGTGTCTAAGCATATACATGAATGCTGTACAAAAGAGGGCTATCAACTAGTCCAACAAAATAAACACCCAATGTATCCAGGCCTTAGACATCGTGGTAACCTAGATATATAGCCATAAGGTCATCATCTATGGTCTTTTGATAAGTGCTTAAATATTCATATTTAAGCCCCTTAATTTATATTTGCTATGCCTTGAGTTTATGTTATTTTGTTCTATTTTACTTTCTTTGTGTGTTTTCTTTGTTTTGCAGGTCTTTGAAAGAAAATGAGATATTTCTCGAAATCTGGGGTTAAAGAGCAAAAGATGAGAACTAGAGTCAAGGAAGCGATTACATGAAGAAGAAGATCGATGTAGTGAGATCGATCGCACAAGTCGATCGGCCGTGAAAGCCCACTCGACTTTGGAAGTTTTTGGTCCTAGGGTTTTGGCTAATCCTTGTTGCACAAGGATTCAACCTTACATGTTTTAGGGTTTCTAGAATATTCTTGGACTCTATAAATAGGCTTGTAAACATAGAAAAACACACACGCTATTTTGGAGAAGAATTTACTACTTTCAAGGAGGTGATTTTTCGGGTTTATTCTTTTCCTCTATTTTATTTTATGAAGATGATTAGCATCAATATTATGTGTAACTAAACCTTTTAGTAGGGCTAGATTGAAGCCCTAATTATGTTTATATTTTAATTCAATATTGTCACCTTTGTGATAATTGCATGATAGTATTTAACTTGATTAATACCTATTTTCATGAATTCCTCATATGTGTCTGACTGATCAACATATCCATGTGGTATGGACTTGTTAATTAGATCAATTTGGATGACCGAGTCCTAGGGTTAACATAAGTAACAAAAGTAATCCATGCTGGGTTCTTGGGTTAATCAACATGGGAAATCGGGAGTATACACCATGCCCTAGGTCTCATGTGGTTGTCGGTTTTCATAGTTTATATGCTTTCTTAAAGAACAACTTAGTATACACCATGCTAAATCCTTTAAGAAAGAAAATAGTTAGAGTATACACTATGCCTAACTCGTTGCTTAGGGAAACCAATAGCTTAAAGAGTATATACCATGCCCTTAGGTTGGCAACCATTAAATACTCATCATGTAATTTAAGCATTGGCATATTGTTTTATTATATAAACATTATTAGTGGTGGAAATCAAAGCCCTACCTTTTCCTCATTATTTAATCAAACTCAATTTTTCTCTCTTTTATTTTATATTATGAATTTAATTTTAAGAAAAATGTACCAATCCCTGTGGGATCGATCTTGCACTTACACGCTATATTACACCTTTTGACCTTGTGCACTTGCAAGTAAAACGTACAATTATTTGCCTATTAATTTAGGTAGATATTTGCACAACATGTTTTTGGCGCCATTGTGAGGATTGCGTTAAATTCTGTGTAAAATTGTTTTCGTTTAGTTTAATTTAGTTTTTATTTTATTTTAGTTTTAATTCTGTTTTAGTTTAATTTAGTTTAGAATTATCTTGCTTAGTTTGTTTTAAATTCTTGCAAAAAAAAAAATTTATCTTCTCTGTTTCTCTGTGTTGTTTCAGTTCTACAGGAAGTATAGTTTTTGTGATAGCGATCAAGCGCAAGCCGAGAGCGATCAAGTGCACTGCGATCGATCGCACCTCTAGGAGTGATCGAGCGCAATTCCAAAGACCATCCGAACAGCAGCACTGAAGCTACTGTACTTGGTAGAACTTCATCTAATTCATGCAAGGGCTTCGCTCTGTTGTGCCAAATACTACCTAAATTAATAGATAATATTTAGTACATTTAACTCGCAAGTGCACAAGATCAAAACAATAGTATAATAGGCAAATACGAGATCATTCCCATGAGGATTGTTAATTTTGCTTAGAATTAAATAATTAAATTAAAATATCAAACTGTCACAAAATTGATATTATGAAAAATAAATAAAGATAAATTAAAGTGTAGGGCTTTGATATCCACCACTAATTATGCTCAATTAATAAATCAATATGCCAATGATCCAATCATATTATGAATACCTAATGGTTGCCAACCTAAGGGCATGGTGTATACTCCTTAAGCTATTGGTTTCCCAAAGCAACGAATTAGGCATAGTGTATACTTTAACTCTTTTCTTTGCTAAAGGATTTAGCATGGTGTATACTAAGTTGTTCTCTAGGAAAGCATATGAACTATGAAAACCGACAACCACATGAGACCTAGGGCATGGTGTATACTCCCAGTTTCCCATGTTGATTAACCCAAGAACCCGGCGTGGATTACTTTAGTTACTTATGTTAAACCCAGGACTCAGTTATCCAAATTGATCTAACTAACAAGTCCATACCACATGCATATAATGGCCAATCACATACATATGAGGAATTCAATAAAACAGGCATTAATCAAGTTAAGCAACACAATATGATTATCACAAAGGCGCAAATATTGAAATATTAAATAAATATAATTAGGGTTTCAATCCAGCCCTACTAAAATAATTAGTTACACATAATTAAAATAAAAACTAAAAAGAAAAAGGAAAAGAAAGAACCGAAAACCGCTCCTAGAAGTAGCCTCCAAATTCTCCTCTCTGAAATTGTGTTCCTAATTGCGAGGCTTAGAGGTCTATTTATAGGCCTTAGGAAAGTCCTAGAAACACTAGTAAACCTAGGAAATTCGGAATTCCATCTCCTAATCAATTTAGGAGACAATCCTATTACAAATCGGATTAGGATTCGTCCAGAATTATGTTCCTATCTTGCGGGGTGATTTTAGCATTGTGGCGGTCTGAATTAGAAAAATGATATTTCACAATTATTTGTAAAATTTTGAGTTAGATTTCCAATGCCGTTGGAATCACCTCAATATGATATTTGAGATGAAAGTTATCACTAAAATACCGAGACATGTGCAGAATCCAAATGCAATCCGATTTTGACTCCAATTTGATAAATTCCAATTTAATCCTTTCCACATCTTCTTGGTCTTCCCAATTTGCCCTTTAAGCTTGGAACATTTCTAAAAACGCTTCATTTTCTTCCATGACCTACAAAAACACAGAAAACACAAAAGGGAAATAAAATGAAACAAAATAACAAAAGCTAAGAAATTAATAAATGTAAACACGCTCCAAGAATCCAGCTATCCTTCCACTTGATATAGAGATTGAGCGGACCATTCGACAGAAGCCTAGAGACAACGTTGAGGAAGAAGAAGAAGAACTTCAAGAAGAGGAAGCTGTGGCGGAACAGCAGTTTAACCAACCGCTGCTTGTCAACCAACCGCCACCAGAGCGAAGGCCCATGAAACAGGCTTTCATTCCTGACAACCCCAACCAGACATCGTGCATTGCCTATCAACCTAAGGCCGAAGGCAACTACTACATATCTCCACAAATACTCAATGCATTGACACACTTCAGGGGCACACCTATTGAGGATCCAAACTTACACATAAGGGAATTCATTGATCTTTGCAAGTTTCAACATGTTCAAGATCTGGATCAAGAGGGAATTAGGATGATTCTCTTCCCTTTTTCTTTGAAAGACAATGCGAGGTTGTGGTACAACTCAATGCCTTCAAATACCATCCATACTTGGGAAGCACTGTCCAGTAAATTCCTAAAGAAATTCTTTCCAGCTCAGAAGATAAGACAGATGAGGAAGGAAATTCATGAGGGCATTTCAATGACTTGCTTCTGAAGTGTCCACATCACAAGCTCCCTCAAGATGAGTTGGTATAGGCTTTTTATGAAGGCCTAAATGATGCAAATAAAGGAGTTGTTGATTCTTGCTGCGGAGGAGTGCTGATGGAAAATAGCAATGAAGGAGCCATGGAACTATTTGAGACGTTAAGTGAACACTCCCAACAATTCTCATCCAGAGGAAGGCAAGGAGTAAAGAGCAAAGGCTTGTATGAAGTGAACTTAAATGGTGGATCTCCAAGTCACATGTTTGCTGTGGACAGAAAGTTAGACATGATTGTCAAGGCCATGGCCTTACAAAACATCTCACCTAGTCAACAAGCTGCACCACCCCAGGTATGTGCTATTTGTTCTCAGTTTGATCACACTACTGATACTTTCCCTTTGTATTCATCTGAAGATCAAGAGCAAGCAAATTATGTGGAACATAACAATTATCTCCCCAAGAACAACCCATACTCCAACACTTACAATCCAGGGTGGCGAAACCACCCCAACTTCTCATGGAGTAACTATCAGAATGCTCTAAATTTTCAAGGGCAGCAAAGGAATTCCCAACCATTAGCCCAACCAGTTCAAGAGCCAAAGAAAGAGGACTTAGAGAGTCTTGTGATGCAATTGGTGAAGTCACAAGACTAGTTTATGGTGGAGGAGAAACAGTTTAGGAATGAGCAAAGACAAACCAATGCAAAGCATGAACAATCTATACAACGATTGGAAGTACAAGTGGGGCAGTTGGCTAAGGAGATGAATGTCAGAAAGCAAGGAGAACTCCCAGCCCAAACAATACCTAATCCAGGAGGCCATCAACAAGTGCAAGCTGTTACAACTCTCAGAAATGGTAAGACCATAGGAGTGGATGAACCAACACAAGTATCTCCAGATGAAGCATCCACATCTAAAGTAAGTAAAATGGAGAGGGAATATCTACCACCACCCTTCCCTCAAAGGTTAGTAAAGCCAAAGAAGGAGAAGAAATTGTTTGACATTTTTGAAACTTTAAGAAAAGTAGAGATAAACATTCCTTTATTAGATGCAATTCAACAAATGCCTACATATGCTAAATTTTGAAGGATTGTTGCACTCATAAATGGAAGTTCCAGGAACATGAAACAATGGCTTTGACTGAAGAGGTAAGTGCGGTTTTATTAAGAAAACTACCCCCAAAGCTAAAAGATCCAGGTAGTTTTACTATTCCTTGTAGGATTGGTGACCATGATTTTGAGCAAGCATTACTGGATCTAGGAGCTGGTGTCAATTTGCTACTGTACACAGTTTATGAGACGCTTGGTTTGGGGGAGCTAAAACCCACTTCTGTCACCTTGCAATTGGCAGATAGAAGCATCAAAAGGCCAAGAGGTATACTTGAGGATGTTTTGGTAAAGGTAGGCGAATTTATTTTACTTGCTAATTTTATTATATTAGATATGGAAGAATCTCCTATGCCATTACCTCTACCCATCATCTTAGGAAGACCCTTTATGAGAACTGCTGATACCAAAATTTGTGTGGAAAAGGGTATTGTAAGTATGAAGGTAAATGGTGAGAAGATAGAATTTAAAATATTTGATGCATTGAAATTACCTCAAGATGATATGGAATGCTTTAATGTATGTATGGTGCAAGATATGGTTGAGAAAGTGTTTCAGGTCTAGCACATTGATCCAATGGAAGCCACTTTCACCCATAGTCTCACAAAGGCGGACATTGAGTCAGAATTTGAAGAAGTTACTGAGGACATCACCAAAGCTGTTCACCTTCTAGAGGCTTCTCCAAAGTACCCAAGTAGGTATACTCCTCCTTTTGAAACTCTTGTACCTACTAATACTACTCTTGTTCCTTCCATTGTCCAGGCACCAAGTTTGGAATTGAAGCAGCTACCAGAGCACTTGACATATGCCTAACTAGGAGAAAATAAGACGCTACCTATGATAGTTGCTGCTAACCTAAGTTTGGGGGAAGAAGAGAAGCTGTTGAGAGTTCTTAGAGAACATAAGACTGCTATTGGATGGACCATTGCTAACATCAAAGGGATCAGCCCAGCCAAATGCATGCATCAAATCCACCTTGAAGATGAAGCAAAACCCACTAAGGATGCACAAAGAAGGCTCAACCCACACATGAAGGAGGTAGTCAAGAAGGAGGTATTGAAATTATTAGATGTTGGAATCATCTACCCCATTTCAGATAGTCAATGGGTAAGCCCAGTTCAAGTTGTCCCAAAGAAAAGTGGGATCACAGTGGTGAAGAATGAAGATGAGGAGCTCATACCTACAAGAATAACCACTGGTTGGAGGGTTTGCATTGATTACAGAAGACTGAACAAGGTGACCAGGAAAGATCATTTTCCCCTGCCCTTCATTGATCAAGTGCTAGAAAGGTTAGTTGGCCATAGTTACTATTGCTTCTTGGAAGGGTATGTAGTGACCCAAATTACTAACTAAGCATAAGTGGCTTAGTTGAGGAAGTTAATTTGGGCTTTGGGTCACTAAGGCTGCTAGATGGGTAATTTGGACTTTTGAGTGGACGTACGCTAGGTTAGGCCGCTGTTGTCGGTAGTGCGGACGTACGCGGGACCACGGACGTATGCTACTTTTTAAGTATCCTCTGGATAATAGCTGGACATACGAGACAACCTTTGAACCACTGGACAAGAACCACCGGACGTACGCTTCTTGGCCAGACGTCCGCTGCTTTCTGGGCCTACAAATAGAGCCCTACCCCCTGGTTATTTTCACAGTTTCCAAAATGCCCCTAGGCTGCTAGTTTGTTTCCAGAGTGTTTCCAAGCTTGCGAGTGTTTGGTGAGCATGTGTGTGCAAGAGTTTGCGAGTTCGGGACGTTCGTGAAGCGAAACTCTCGCGGTTTTGTTTCAAGGAGGTAACGTTCGATCCATAAACTTTTGTATACATTGTTATGCTGCTTGGTTATTGTTTAAATGTAGTGGTTAGCTTAGTTGCACCTTAAGACCCATTTGGTTAACGCTCGATAAGTTTAGCGTTGTTACGCTGCATGGAGGTTTTAGCTAGACTAAAGGCTTTAGGTAGTACCCAGAGCCTTAGGAGTCGGAGGATAGGCGGATATGGAGAGAAATGAGGTTCTCCCCGAGAACCCATACCGGACGACGTCTGTTGAGACCGGATCTGACACGCTTGTCGTTGCACGGACGACGCACCGAGACCGGACGACGTCACTATGTGGGTGGAAACCCTTTGTTCGCCAAATGTTCCATAGCCCTGTTTTCCTTGATTTAGGGTTGTTATAGTGGGAATAGGACTAATAGAAGGTTTTTCTCATTTTGGAGAACCCGGATCATTTGGAGTTTTCAGAGACACGATTGACCTGGTGAGTTTTAACTCACATAATGCGCATTGTTATTTTCCATGCATCGCACGCCTATTTTGTGTACCAAGAAAACATGCATATTTTACAACTCTCACCGCTTGTACATTGCACATGAACTCCGCTATTTTGGGAAAAATGTTGTGCTAAATCATAACCAAGTGAGACTTGTAAAAGACATGCATGTAAAATACAGACAAGATAATTTGCATTGTATGACATGGTACACGGCACGCGTGTAGTAATGGCCATGGCTTACTATACATGTTAGCTTTATGTCAAATGTTATGTGGTCAGGATCCATTGGTTTCTGACCTTGATGCAACCATTCCCAATGGTTCGGTTACTACAGGACGGACGTCACTAGTTGGTGTGGGCCACTCGGGGTCGGACCCGATCGTGCCACTAGTGTTACGTACGGTATGTTATGCAAGGCAAATCGGCATTGTATTATAGGTCCTCGGGACAACATCAACCCCGGCCGAGAAGGGTAATATCTCGGGTAGACCATATCGTTGAACTATGACAATTGTTGACACCATATGCATATATCATTCTTATACATATATCACGCATAAATAATCTGTCATGGAGGAACTGTTTTGTTCAATAAATACTTGAGTTCATTTACAAAAACTGGCATGGGCATTATCTGCGTTAAAAATCACTAAGTCTTAGACTTACCCCTTTGTTTATGTCTTTCCCCATCATTATGATTAATTGCGCGGTTTAGCTGCACTAGACAAAGATGCCATCGGAGGTTACGTGGGTGATTGCTTAGGACCTGATACGGGTAATTTTTGAGGACATGGATCCGGTTTGGCTTAGGACGATGTGGGAGGATGGAGGATCTGCCCGTGTAGACATGATCGAGATTCTGATCTCGTTAGCTTTGTTAAAACTTAGATCTAGGCTTTGATCTGTTGATCTTTTGAGAACTATGCTGATGTAACATATTTTGGGTTGTATCTATTTTCCTGGTTGACGGCCCCGATGACCGTACATTGATGACTACTTTATTATGTTATGGATGTAGTATTTTATCTCTGGTATTGTTGTGTGAAGTTTTATTTACTATCTCTTAAATCCCATAGTCTTGGTAAAGTCTTCCGCTGCAGTTTTCTGTTCGACGAGAAAGTGATTTCGAGGTCGTGTCTCGAGGACATGGTGGGATGGCAAATGGGTCAATTACAGTTAATTGACATTCCCACTGGGTAGGGCGTCACAATTGGTATCAGAGCCCTTTGCTCTGAGAAGACTATAGGATAGAGGGAAAAAGAGAACTTAGGCCATGATCACACCAAAGATTAGGCTAGATAAGCGATTAGAACTTAGCCTCTAGATTGTTCGCTTGGTTCTAGTAGAGTTGGTTCTAACTCTGCCCTTTGCTGCAGAGAATGCAACCCCGAAGAAACCTTGCATGTGGACCTAATGCGTTGGATATCGAAGAAGGAAGTGTTCACCCAGAGCCTGTGGACATTCCTGTTGAGGAATCAACATTCCCTGGGAGCCAAGTAATGGAAGCAATCGGTCAGTTGGTTTCAGCCATCGATCGCGATAGGGTTGCGAGACAGCCAGTTGAAGGAACTAGATGTTCACTGAAGGATTTCTGCAGTCATCACTTGGAGAGTTTTGACGAAAAAGACGATCACACTAGTGCGGAGAATTGGCTGAACGACATGGAGGAGCTGTTAGCTACTCTTGGATGTACTAATGAGCAGAAGGTGGCTTATGCTGATTATAAGTTGACTGGGGAAGCTAAGCGTTGGTGGTAGGATAAGAAGGTAGTGCTTGTCGCTGACTTGGGCTCAGAGACTACCATTTCTTGGGAAGTCTTCAAGCATGAGTTCAATCGGCACTTCTTTCCTAGAGTCGTGCAGGAGGCGAAGGCACGGGAATTTTTGGACCTGGTCCAAGGAGAGATGTCGATGATTGAGTATGCTCAAAGTTTCTACAATTGTCGCGCTTTGGACTATACCTCATCCCGACTGAGGAGAAAAAAGCTAAGAAGTTTGAACGAGGGTTAAACTCTTGCATTCGGATTATGATGAGCTGTTTCGACATTTGGGATTTCTCCCAATTGGTCGATAAGGCATCAATCTATGAAGAGTGTTTGAAGGAGAATGCGGTGGAATACGCAAATCAGAAGAGAAGGACTCAAGGAACTGGTACTTCGGTCGGAGGAGCCGGGCCAGCTAAGAGGATGGCGGTGGGGAGTTTTCCACCCCAGAGGCCACAAGGACGCACCTCTGGTAACTTTCCAGCTTTATCACAAAGGAATCAGACGCCAGAGCTGTGCAAGAAGTGTAACCATGTGCACTAGGGGCTCTGTAGGATGGCAACTAGAACTTGCTATCGTTGCGGCCAATTTGGGCACTTCAGCAAGGATTGCGTGGGCAAGGGGGTTGCTCAAAAGCCTTTGGCGCCAGCTAGGGTTTACACGCTTGTTCCGAGAGAATTTGAAGGAGGATCGGAAGTAGTGACAGGTACTGTCCCTATACTTGGATTTGAAGCTTAGTTTGTTTGATTGTGGGCTACCCACTCTTTCGTTCGTAGTATTTGTAAGGTTGTCTAGACTTGTAGTGAAAACTTTGGAACCTGGTCTAGTTGTAACTACACCCGTAGGAAAAACTGTGGTCTGTAAGCGTGTAGTTTGCGAATGCCCTGTTAGCATTTGTGGAAGAGTACTTCCCGCAAACTTAGTTGTTCTCCTATGTTTAATTACGACATTATCCTGGGATGGATGGTTGACGAAGCACTGCGATTATTGATTGCTAAGCAAGTGACACTTACGCCTTGGGGAGAAGGAAAGGTGACGACGTTGGAAAACGGCAAGGTCCTTACCTCCAACGATTTCGCCACATGCAAGGAAGCTCATCGGAGGCATCAGGGCATTTTGGCATTCATCGTCACTCCAACGAAGCAAGCAAAGAAGAATCTGGATGATATTCCTGTGGTGTGCGAGTATCCAGATGTCTTTTCGTCAGACTACTCTGGATTACCACCATGGAGGGAGGTGGAGTTTGGGATTGAATGTGCTCCAGGCACTAATCCTATCTCGAAGGCACCATATCAGATGGCGTCTCCAGAGTTGAAGGAGTTAAAGGAACAACTCCAAGAACTCTTGGACAAGGGTTTTATTTGCCCTAGTATATCACCGTGGGGAGCACCGGTGTTGTTTGTCAAGAAGAAAGACGGGTCGTTAAGGATGTACATTGGCTATCATGAGCTGAATAAGGTGAGGATTAAGAATCAATATCCTTTACCAAGGATCGACGACCTGTTAGATCAGCGCAAGGAGCGGGTGTTTTCTAAGGTCGATTTGGCGCCGCTATCACCAAGCAAGAGTGAAGGAAGAGGACATTCCTAAAACAGCCTTTAGGACTTGTTATGGGCACTACGACTTCTTAGTTATGTCTTTTGGACTAACTAACGTACCAGCAGTCTTTATGGACACGATGAACAGAGTCTTTCACGACTATCTGATCAGTTCACCGTTGTCTTTATCGACCATATAATTTACTCAAAGACATCGAGAGGAGCACAAGGAGCACTTACGCAAGGTATTGAGAGGCTTAGGAGCGAGAAGCTTCATACTAAACTCGAGAAGTGCGAAGTTTTGGCTGGATAGCGTATCTTTCCTCGGGCATGTCATTTCAAGAGAAGGAGTAGCAGTTGACCCGGAGAAGGTAAAGGCGTGGTCGAGTGGACAAGGCCAACTAGCGTGTTTGAGATTCGGAGTTTCTTAGGACTCTTGGTTACTATCGACGCTTCATCGAAGGTTTTTCGTAGGCCACTCAACGCTTTGACTAGGAAGAATGCTGTTTTGTTTGACGGATGAGTGTGAGCAATGTTTCCAAGAGTCAAGAGGCGATTGGTAATCGCCCAAGTTGGCATTGCTACAAATCGAGGAATTTCGTGTGTATAGCGATGCTTCTAAGAAAGGTTTGGGTTGTGTATTGATGCAGAACGGCAATGTTATTGCCTATGCTTCACGCCAACTGAAACCATATGAGCAAAACTACCCCATACATGACTTGGAGTTGGCAGCAGTGGTGTTTGCTCTTAAGATTTGGAGACATTACTTGTACGGCGAGCGGTGCGAGATCTACACGGACCATAAGAGCTTGAAGTATCTCTTCACTCAGAAGGAGCTGAACATGAGACAGAGGAGGTGGCTAGAATTGATCAAGGATTATGATTGTGAGATCAATTATCATCCTGGCAAGGCTAACGTAGTAGCAGACGCGTTGAGCAGGAAATCAACGGAGCTTGCTGCTCTAGGGATTTCTCAACCCCAGTTGATTAAGGAACTCACTGGGATGAGCCTGAAGTAGTAGGCAAGGCATGCATGTACACTTGGCTAACGATGGTTCATCGAATTGCTTGCAAGAATCAAGGCTCACTCAAGATCCCGAGTGTGCCAAGATCAAGCAACCGCTTGCGGAAGGTAAGGCAAAGGAGTTTTGTCTTAAGGAAGATGGGCTGCTCACCCATTTCAAGCAAGTATGTGTACCAGAATTGAGGATTGAGGAAGGAGATAATGAGCGAGGCTCATCATTCTCCATACTTGCATCCCGGAGGCACCAAGATGTACCATGATGAAGGGGTCATATTGGTGGAACAATATGAAAAAGGACATTGCAAAGTTTGTAGAGCAAAGTTCGACCGCCAACAAGTGAAGGCGAACATCGAGAGACGGCAGGGACGCTTAAGTCTGTTGCTTATACCAAAATGGAAGTGGGACGAGATCGCTATGGATTTTATTTTAGATTACCCAAGACACCCACTGGGAAGATTCCATTTGGGTTGTTGTCGATCGATTGACGAAGAGTGCTCATTTTATTCCCTTAAAGGTTAAGGATCCGATGGATAAGTTAGCGACTATATGTCCGTAATGTAGTTCGCTTACATGGGTACCATCGGCAATCATTTCGACAGAGACTCGCTTTTACCTTGAGGTTCGCAAAGTCTTCGGGAAATGGGGACGGAGCTAAAGTTTAGTATCGCTTTCATCCTCAAGCAGACGTCAATCCGAGAGGAAACTAGATCTTAGAAGATATGTTGAGGGCATGTGTGTTGGAATTCAAAGGAAGCTGGGTTCAGTACCTACCCTTGATCGAGTTTGCATACAACAACAGCTTATCGTGACTATTGAATGCCGCCATATGAAGCACTTTATGGATGAAAGTGCCAATCACCTTTGTATTGGGACAACATTGGTGAAAGATAGACGTTGGGGCCAGAGCTGATTCAAGACACTCGTGAGAAGGTGCGTGTCATCAAGGAGCGCATGAGTGCAGCTCAGAGTCAGAAGAGTTATGCTGATAAATGGAGGAGGCCTTTGGAATTCGAGGTAGGGGATTGTGTGTTCCTAAAGATATCACCTATGAGGGGAGTAATGCGGTTTGGGAAGAAGGGGAAGCTTAGCACCAGATTCATTGGGCGTTCAAATTACTTAGAAAAGTGGGGAAGTTAGCATATAGGATTGACTTACCCCAGATTGGGACGCATGATGTTTTCCACGTATCGATGCTAAGGAAGTACATCACTAACCCCGAAGTAATTGTGGAGTATGAGCCGTTGGGTATTCAAGAGGGATTAACCTACATGGAGGAACCAGTTAAAATCGTGGACAAGAAGGAGCAAAGTGCTACGTACTAAAACGATTCCTATTGTCAAGGTATTGTATGAATCATGGAGTGGAGGAGGCATCTTGGGAAGCGAACATGAAATGCGAGTCCTACCGCATTTGTTTGAATGATTGTGTATGACTCTTTCTTTTAAGAATTTACTTGGACAAGATATACCTATTTCCATTTTTGGGTAAGGAAATAGTTGACAAGAAAGGGTTGTTTTCTTCAGATTATGGCACCTATACCAATCGACCGGATTATGGTGGAACTACTCTTTTTCGCGAATGGATAGATTTGGGAGTAGAAATCGATGAGGATTGGTATAGTGTGGGCAACATTGAATACGATGCACTCGATTTAACTTACGGGTGATTTTTCACAATTGTTTGAAGAAGAGAATGTACCGATTAATGGATGGGACGAGATAATTCAGAAACCACCGAGCATGGCAAGAATGGCGATGGTCGGAGGTAACATTCTACATCCTTTGAGTGCTATTCTTTTATTTGTTTCGAATTTCGAGGACGAAATTTTATAAGGAGGGTAGAATGTAGTGACCCAAATTACTAACTAGGCATAAGTGGCTTAGTTGGGGAGTTAATTTGTCACTAAGTGCTAGAAGGGTAATTTGGACTTGACGTACGCTTAGACGACGCGTTGTCGTAGTGCACGCACGCGGGGACCACGACGACGCCTGTAAAACGATGCCGCATATGACGGGACCACCGACGACGCTACTTTTTGAGTATCCTCTGATAATACCGGACGATTTGAGAGCCTTTGAACCACTGGCAAGAACCACCGACGCTTCTTGGCCGGACGTCTGCTTCGGGCCTATAAATAGAGCCCTACCCCTCGTTTTTCATAATTTTAACCCCTTAGGCCGCTAGTTTGTTTCAGAGTGTTTCCAAGCTTGTGAGTGTTTGGTGAGTGTGTGTGCAAGAGTTTGCAGTTCAGACGTTCGTGAAGGGAACTCTGCGGTTTTGTTTCAAGGAGGTAACGTTGATCCATAAGCTTTTTTTACGTTGTTATGTTGCTTGGTTATTGTTTAGATAGTGGTTAGCCTAGTTGCACCTTAAGACCCGTTTGGGTTAACGCTTGTTAAGTTTAGCGTTGTTACGTTGCATGGAGGTTTTAATAGACTAAAGGCTTTAGGTAGTACCCAGAGCCTTAGGAGTCGGAGGATAGGCGGACAATGGAGAGAAAATGAGGTTCTCCCGAGAACCCATACGCGGACGATGGTATCGAGACCGGACGTACGGCTTGTCGTTGGACGAGACGCACTCGAGCGGACGACACGGTCATGTGGCAGGAAAACCCTATTTTCGCCAAATGTTCCATAGCTTATGTTTTCCTTGATTTAGGGTTGTTATAGTGGAATAGGACTAATAGAAGGTTTTTCATGATTTGGAGAACCCGGAATTTGGAGTTTTAGAGACACGACGACCTGGTGAGTTTTAACTCACATAATGCGCATTGTTATTTTCCATGCAATCGCACGCTTATTTTGTGTACCAAGAAAACATGCATATTTTACAACTCTCATCGTTTGTACTTATTGCACATGAACTCGTCATTTTGGGAAAAACGTTGTGCTAAATCATAACCAAGTGAGACTTGTAAAAGACATGCATGTAAAATACAGACAAGATAATTTGCATTGTATGACATGGTACATACGTGCGTAGTAATGGCCATGGGCTTACTATACATGTTAGCTTTATGGTCAAATGTGCTATGTGAGGGCTGTGGATCCATTGGTTTTGTGGACCTTGATGCAACCATTCCCAATGGTTCGTTACTACAAGACGGACATCACTAGTTGGTGTGGGCCACTGGTCGGACCCGATCGCGTCACTAGTGTTACGTGCACGTATGTTATGCAATGGCGGGGCAATCGCATTGTATTATAGGTCCCTGGGACAGCATCAACCCCGCCGAGAAGGGGTAATATCTCTAGGCCATATCGTTGAACTATGACAATTGTTGACACCATATGCATATATCATTCTTATACATATATCACGCATAAATAATGTCATGGAGGAACTGTTTTGTTCAATAAATACTTGAGTTCATTTACAAAACTGGCATGGGCATTATCTGCGTTAAAAATCACTAAGTCTTAGACTTACCCCTTTGTTTATGTCTTTCCCCATCATTACGATTAATTGCACGGTTTAGCGCACTAGACAAAGATGCCCGGAGGTTAATGGGTGATTGCTCAGACCCGATACGGGTAATTTTGAGGACATGGATCCGGTTTGGCTTAGGACGATGTGGGAGGATGGAGGATCTACCCGTGTGCATAGACATGATCGAGATTCCGATCTCATTAGCTTTGTTAAAACTTAGATCTAGGCTTTGATCTGTTGATCTTTGAGAACTATGCCGATGTAACATATTTTGGGTTGTATCTATTTTCTCGTTGACGGCCGACGACCGGTACATTGATGACTACTTATTATGTTATGGATGTAGTATTTTATCTCGGTATTGTTGTGTGAAGTTTTATTTACTATCTCTTAAATAGTTTTGGTAAAGTCTTTTTCTTACACAAGGAAAGTGATTTAGGTCGGTCTCGAGGGACATGGTTGATGGCACCGTGGGATCAATCATCGGTTAATTGATATTCCGCACAAAGTGTTATAACCGATTGCAATAGCACCAGAGGACCAGGACAAACCACCTTCACATGTCCCTTTGGTACATTTGCCTCCGTAAGAATGTCATTTGGATTATGCAATGCACCGCCACCTTCCTAAGATGCATGGTGAGCATTTTCTCCGACATGGTGGAGAAGTTCATTGAGGTATTTATGGATGATTTTAGTGTTTTTGGTTCTAACTTTGATGAATGCCTCTATCATCTAAAAGTGTCCTAAAGAGATGTGAAGAATGCAATTTGGTGCTAAACTGGAAAATGTCACTTCATGGTACAACAAGGCATTGTGTTGGGTCATTCTATTTCCAACAAGGGTATTGAGGTGGATAAGGCCAAGATTGACATCATTTCAAAACTTCCCTCCTATGACAACTAAAGAATCTCCATGACAAAGACACATTTGAAGAAATGCCTCATCAACTTCCCAATAATGATGGCACCTAATTGGAGCCTTCCTTTTGAGCTATGTGATGCTAGTGACTTTGCCTTGGGAGCTGTTTTGGGCCAAAGAATCAATAAGGTACCCCATGCTATCTATTATGCTTCTAGAACTTTGAATGATGCCCACTAAATTATTCTACCACGAGAAAGAATTGTTAGTCATTTTTTTGCTTTGGAGAAGTTTAGATCATACCTAATTGGCTCTAAGGTTATTGTATTCACTAACCATGCTGCTTTAAGATATTTGTTTGCTAAGAAAAATGCAAAACCAAGATTGATCAGATGGGTACTCTTACTGCAAGAATTTGACCTAGAAATTAGAGATAAGAAGGGTAGTGAGAATGTTGTTGTAGATCACTTATCCAGGCTGCTTCATGAAGAAGAAGAAGATGATGAGCTGCCATTGAATGAAAATTTTCCAGATGAGCAATTGTTTGCAATAGAGGTACAACTTCCTTGGTATACAGATATTGTTAATTATCTAACTACCAAAGTTTTTCCTCCAGGTATGTCTAGTCAAGAAAGGAAGAGGTTGATGTCAATTTCTAGACATTACTATTGGGATGAACCATATCTTTTCAAATTCTGCCCTGATCAAATCATCAGAAAAAATGTGTCTTAAAGGAGGATCAATTGAGCATATTGCAGCATTGCCATCAGTTTGCATGTGGAGGACACTTTGGAGCCAAGCGAACAGCTCTTAAGGTATTACAATCTGGTTTTTATTGGCCTAATTTGTTCAAAGATGCCTTTTTGTTTTGCAGCTCTTGTGATAGATGCAAAAGGTTAGGAAACATCTCATCCAGAAATTAGATGCCCTTGCAAAATATTCTAGTGGTGGAACTCTTTGATGTCTGGGGTATTGACTTCATGGGTCCCTTTCTTAACTCATATGGAAATTTATATATTCTTGTGGATGTGGATTATATGTCCAAATGGGTTGAGGCTGTCCCCTCAAAGACTAATGATCACAAAGTTGTTGTAAAGTTTTTGTAGGATAACATCTTTACTAGATTTGAGACTCCAAGGGCAATAATCAGTGATGGAGGAAGCCACTTCAACAATCATGCCTTTGCTTCTTTGATAAAGAAGTATGGGATCACTCATAAAGTTGGCACTCCCTATCATCCTCAAACTAGTGGCCAAGTGGAAATAAGCAACAGAGAAATCAAGGGAATCCTAGAAAGGGCAGTGAACACCAGCAGAAAGGATTGGTCGCTACGTTTGAACGATGCACTTTGGGCATATAGGACTGCATACAAGACCCCAATTGGTATGTCTCCATACCGATTAGTCTTTGGGAAAGCAAACCATCTACCAGTGGAATTGGAGCACAAAGCGTATTGGGCCATCAAGAAATTTAACTTTGACATGAAGGAAGCAAGTGATAAGAGGAAGTTGCAATTGAATGAGCTTGAAGAATTGAGGCATGATGCATATGAGAACGCCAAGCTCTATAAGGAGAGAACCAAAGCATACCATGATAAACAATTGGTTAGGAAGGAGTTTCGTGGGGACAAAAGGTGTTGATCTACAAGTCAGCAAACTCAAGTCCCAATGGTTTGGCCTTGTGTTGTCACCAAAGTATTCCTCATGGTGCATTGGAGGTTCATAGTTTAGAAAACAATCGACATTCACTGTGAATGGACACAGAGTAAAGCCATACCATGAATTTAAATTGATACCAAGAGATGAAGATTTGGCACTTGAGTTCCATATGTGCAGACACCAAGAGCACTTGAGCCACATCGGTGGATTTCAAGTGCACCTTTCCAAAGGAGTAGCATTGCAACTCGTGGAGAGCATTTGAGCAATCTTGAAGCTCAAACGCCTTTGTGAGATCAATGGTAGAGGCCGTTGAATGGGGTAAATCTTTCTTACTTTTCTATACTTTCGTTATTTTTATGTTTTTATTGTTTTGTTTGTAAATTTTCCTTAAGATAATTTCTTGGTTCGATCAAGGAAGGAAATTGTAGCGATCGATCAGTGAGAACGAAACAATCGCTAAACCCCTTAGTTTGTGTTGTGCATTCTATGGAAGTGATCGAGCGTGAGAATGCAAGCGATCTAAACCTCCTCTTTAGTGCTAAACATCGAGGAAGCGATTGCTATTTTATAGCGATCGATCGCCATCTTGCTATGTGACCATTGGCGCTGACGCCTCACCACTATACACATTCATGCACAGTAAGTTTGATCGCATGCCAAGTACGATCGAACGCACTCGTATTAGAGGGTCACATGACCTACTTATAGGTCCTTTCTCCCCCATTCCCCCACCATTTTTCCCTCCTCGCACTCATCCACATATTGGGCTTCCATCCCACATTCTCACATTGCCAAAACACCTGCATACCACCACTTCATCCACCGTCAATCATCACTCCCACCACCGCCGGCCACCATAAATAACCACTAGCCATTTCTCTCACCAACACTGCACCACATTTCCATCTTCGTTATTTTTCACCATTTCCAAACCACCTTTACAAACCCAATTTTTTTTTATATTTTTGACAACTGCAATCTGCTTCAACAGATTGGAGTTGTCCTCTGTTGTTGGGCTATCGTTTTTTTCTATTTTGCAGGGGGTTGGATATCTTTTGGGTTGTTGTTCTACCCTCATATTGAAAGCTGCACCCCATCTGTTCGATAGAAGTCCTAAACCAAACTCAAGATATCTTAGACCACTACTTCTACCTCTCAAGCTTTTAGCTCCCGTGCCCAATCCTCCCAACCAACGTGTGAGCAGCGTGAGATCATTTTTTAGACCACTTTTGATATCAATGGTGACTTCAAAAATTTTGAAGCCACCCAATGGGCAGTCAAGAGTTCACCCGCCATGGTTTGAAGAAGTTGTTCAAGCCCACCTCCATGCATAACAAAGCTAGTTGTCAGTTCTATAGCAATCAGATATCGATTGCAACGGAGGAGGTGTCTTATTCTCCACCAAAGAAGCGATTGAGGTGACAACCGCTGATATTGCTGCCACATTAAAATGCAATGATGAACACCCTTTGTGGATGCTCAAATGGATGCACAGCCGGAGTCATTTCACATCTCTGAAATCATAGAAGACGTGTGTGTGGGATAGTATGCTGATAACAAGAATAATATAGGCAGTTGGTCCAAATTGCTTCCACAACCTTGGCTTGTGGATTCCATTCTATATCAAAATGTGTGCCCCTTGGGACATAAAACTCAGAGGCATGACTAGTTCATCCAGGCATTGTATGCCTTTTATAAAGGCCACTGGTATTCCATCACCTCCATGAACCAAATTAACAAGTTTTGGGAAGAAGTGATTTGGAAAAAGACCACTACTGCCAATTCATGGGGGTTACCTTTTCCGTTTCTACTTACACATATCATGAGAAAGAAGGGCATTAAGGGGACTCCTAAAGATGAACTTGTCACAGAACACCCTTTCTTTGGCAGAAACTAGTGGAACCATAGTCAATCACATATGCCAAGGGGTCTTAGGGTGCAAATACCTGCTGAGGAAAGAGTGGAGGAGGTGGACAATATGGAAGAGGATGCACCTGCACCTCAACAAGGTGGGAGGAGAAGATCTGTAGTCATTAGCCAAACTGAGTATGATTTCTTGTGTGGTGCCAATTAGCGCTTGGAAAGGATAGAACAGCGTTTTGCAAATATGGAATAGCAATTTACTACACAAGGTGAGATGCTCAAAGCCATTTTGGATAGACTACCACCAGCTGCTGGGGAATCATCAGTCCCACATGAGGAACATCAGTGAAAGGACACAAAGTCTGGCTGAAGATGTTAAACTTAGCGCTCATGGGAGGCACCCCACAACATATCCTTTTTATTTCTTTCTTTCTTTGTTTGTTTATTTTATTTTATTTTATTTTTGTTTTCCTTTGTTATTTTTGTTTTTTTTTTTTGCAGGGACAAGTGTGCTTGAGTTCAAGTTTGGGGGGGATGCTTTGAGTCATACCTGCTCTAGCCAGTTTCTCCAAACCCTAGGTCAGCTCTTTCCATGTATTTGCACATTGACGACAATGCACAATTTAAGTTTGGGGGTATGGGAGACACATTTATATACACTGTGTCCCATTTTTCCGTTTTGATTAAAAAAATAAAAAATAAATAAATAAATAAAAATTTTGCATGTTCATGATTGTCTTGAAATCTTGGTTGATCTAAGAATTATGATTTGATTTCATTGGTGAGCTTAAAATTTTGAACACATGATTTGATGATTGGATTTTTTCTAGTTTGTTACTTACTTTAGGCAAGTAAGAATTCACATGTTGATCTGCTCTGACACAATCACATTGACACTGGTGGGGTATGACATATGGTTTTGATGTGTATGTCTTCATGTTTTAGGTAACACTGGATGAATTATTGGTTGGACACATTGGTATGAGAATAGGAAAAAAAAAAAGAAAAAAAGTGAAATTTGATAAACTTTTCATTAAGTAACTGGGCCTCTTGTCTTAAAAGCATTGAGCGTTCACGTCAAAAGGTGAAGAGAATTGATTTGGTTAACTTTAAGAAACAAAAATGATGATGACCATTGATAAACTTCTCACTGAGTAACTGGGTCTCTTGCCTCAGTAAGCATTGAGTGTTCATGTCAAAAGGTAAGGAGATTTGATGTGGTTAACATTATGGCTAGTTTAGTTTCGTAGCCTTTTTTACTTGAGTTAGTAAGTCCTTAGGGGTGTTTTTACACCAAATGCCCTAAAACCATCTGATTTGGGAGTCATTGACTCAACACTCGCTACATGGGTCAATTAGAAAGCTTAAGGAAACTAAACATCACTGAGCTTAATAATAAATGAAAAAAAAAGAAAAGAAATTATGCTAGTGTTGTTCATTCTATTAAGAAGTTCAGAGAAGCTTGAGATGTTGAGATATTGCACATTGAAATTATTTGGAAACTTCATAATTTTGTGCTAAGTTCACTTTACACTATTTCAACTTGTGATGCCTTAACTTGCTTGTTGTACGTGATTTGACTTTAAAGTCCAATGCATTGTGAAATGGATATTAACTTTTTAAGCTTGCTAATGAATGAAATTTATGGTTTTGAGTGATATTTTGATTTTTGGATAGCATGAAATGTGCATAATGTTTGTGGGTAACATTCCTGGAAAACCCTCACGAGACTTAACTCGTCCTCTAAGGAATTCTTAGGGGTTTAAAAGGCTTGTTGCATATGCTAAATGCAACCGTTCATCCCACAAAAGCTGGATTTATCTTCTGGTTTTGCACTTAGTTTTTAGATCTATATTGCTAAGGGACTAGCAATATGTAAGTTTGGAGGTGTGATAAGGGCTTAAATATGAATATTTAAGCCCTTAATTTATATTTTCTATGCCTTTAGTTTATGTTATTTTGTTTTATTTTACTTTCTTTGTGTGTTTTCTTTGTTTTGCAGGTCTTTGAAAGAAAATGAGATATTTCTGGAAATCTGGGCTTAAAGAGCAAAAAGAGGAGAAACTGGAGTCTGAGGAAGCGATCAAACGCAGAAGAAGGAGATCGATCGTAGTGAGATCGATCGCACCAAGTGCAATCGAGCACATTTGTGCGTGAAGCCCACTCCAGCCATAGCCCTGTTTCGAAAGTTTTTGGTCCTAGGGTTTTGGCTAATCCTTGTTGCACAAAGATTCAACCTTACACGTTTTAGGGTTTCTAGAATATTCTTGGACTCTATGAATAGGCCTGTAAACATAGAAAAACACACGCTATTTTGGAGAAGAATTTACTGCTTTCAAGGAAGCGATTTTCTGGATTTATTCTTTTCCTCTATTTTATTTTATGAAGATGATTAGCATCAATATTATGTGTAACTAAACCTTTTAGTTGGGCTAGATTGAAGCCCTAATTATGTTTATATTTTAATTCAATATTGTCATCTTTGCAATAATTGCATGATAGTATTTAACTTGATTAATACCTGTTTTCATGAATTCTTTATATGTGTTTGCCTGATCAACATATGTATGTGGTATGGACTTGTTAGTTAGAACAATTTGGATGACCAAGTCCTAGGTTTAACATAAGTAACAAAAGTAATCCACACCGGGTTCTTAGGTTAATCAACATGGGAAACTGGGAGTATACACCATGCCCTAGGTCTCATGTGGTTGTCGGTTTTCACAGTTCATATGCTTTCTTAAAGAACAACTTAGTATACACCATGCTAAATCCTTTAAGAAAGAAAAGAGTTAGAGTATACACCATGCCTAACTCGTTGCTTAGGGAAACCAATAGCTTAAGGAGTATACACCATGCCTTTAGGTTGGCAACCATTAAATACTCACCATGTAATTTAAGCACTGGCATATTGTTTTATTATATAATCATTATTAGAGGTGGAAATCAAAGCCCTACCTTTTCCTCATTATTTAATCAAACTCAATTTTTCTCTCTTTATTTTATATTGAATTTAATTTCAAGCAAAATTTACTAATCCTCGTGGGATCGATCTTGCACTTACATGCTATACTACACCTTTTGACCTTGTGCACTTGCAAGTAAAACGTACAATTATTTGCCTATTAATTTAGGTAGATATTTGCACAACATCTTTGTACCTGCATCAACAACATCGTCTGTACCATGGGAATCACCAACACCCACGATACAGGCGGAATTATGAGTCTGCCATCTCCATAAAAATAGAGACGCATAGCATTATAGAACTCACTAGTTTTATCCAAAATAAATCATTTAACTTTGTTTGCACTTACAGGATACATAGCTCAACAATAAAACATATGAGGAGTCATCATGTTGTTTTGTCCCATACCAGTCACATATGTATACTGATACATCTAGTATAAAAAATCATACAAAACCAATCATCATCATCATACAATCATATGCTATGCATGCTCATGCTCATGCACGTCATTTTGTGCCATTTCAATTGTGAGGCTAGCTCTGTGGTAGTGAGACCATACTCAATCATCACCGGGAACCATCACCTCATTTCCACTATGCATGAGGCCAGCTTTGCAGTAGTGAGACCACACTCAATCACCACCAAAACTATCACCCCGTTTTCGTTATACATGAGGTTAACTCCATGTTAGTGAGACCAAAGTCAATTACCACTAGAGTCAACATGTGGCCAGCTCTAAGGTAGTGAGACCACACTCAATCACCACCAGAGTCATACATGAGGCCGCTCAATGGTAGTGAGACCATACTCAATAATCGCCAAAGTCAAAATCCCATTTCCTTTTCATTGCTCATGCATATTCAAGCTCATGTTAACAAACTCATGTACTATCATGGCTCATATCATAAAAATCATAGAATCATGTCATCAACCATGTGAACCCTACAATGTTCATAACAACATAATCATCACATTATCTTGTCACCCATAAAGCTTATAGAAACATTTCATCAAACATTCATCTAACACATCTCATGAAACCTCATTAAATAGACATAGTATCACAAAACACGTTACATCAATCATTCACCCAAGCAGAGTTGCTAGTGAGGTTGCCTTGTTCAAAAATTTTGATGGGTATGATGTAGCCTCCATGAACATTTGAGCATGAGTTTCAGATAGTTTAATATTGCACGGAAGTTCATGGGGCAAATGGTCGACACTGTAGTTCATGGGGCTAGAGGTAGTTTCATAATTATTATTATTATTATTAGAGAAACTACCTCTCCCCATGAAGCGGTGTCGTCCATTTGTCCATGAACTTCTGTGTATCTGATCAAACTACCTAACCATAGCCAATAGCCCTGCCGTCAGCTTCCATTGAAACTCACTGCAACCATGCTCATGTTACGCTCATCGATTAGAAAGTTGACGTGAGTTTCAAACGGTTGACTAATGGAAGGGAGCTGTTAATAGGTTAGGTAGTTTGAGGGGGTCAAGGATTGCACTTGGAAGTTCATGGAGGCAAATGGACGACACAATAGAGTTCATGAGCTAGAGTTAGTTTCCCCTTATTATTATTATTATTTATGCTTTAGTTCTCCTTTTCCAATTAGATTTGTTTTTTCCTTTTCCTTGTTAATTTAGGAGATGCCTAGCCTATATAAAGGCATCTAGTCTTTGTTATTTTTCAATGCAGTTTATATTATCAATTAAATTTAAGTCTTTCAGAGTAACTTCTCTGTTTGCTTATTTGGGGCAATTAGGGACTTTTTCTTCCCTATTTGTTATTTTCTCTTTTCCTAATTTTCCTTTTCTATCTTCAATTATTAGTTTATACTGCTATTATATGCTGTCAGAACAATCTTAGTTATGCTCAACGTCAGTTCGTATTAGAGCTTAGTGTCTTCTTGGGATGAATTTTTACCATTAGTTTTTCATGGCTGGTGGTCATGGTCAACTTGGACAGGTTCTGAATGAGGAAGTCCCCTACCATGAACACAATGTACAAGATGTGACAATTGAAGATTTGGAGAGGTAGGTTGCAGAGTTAACCTAGCATCTAGAGGCGCAAAATTTGGAGAGGGATCACGAGATGGATGATTGCGATTCAGAATCCAATTTTGAGAACTCATATCACAATCTTGTTCTAGGTTGGGAACAGCGTGTTTGGGATTGGCAGCATGGAGAGTTTGGCTTCAAAGTTGAGCTTTCAAAATTTTTAGGCACTTTACAAGCCGAAGGCTTCATTTATTGGCTACATGAGGTAGAGAGGATTTCAAATCGTATGAAGGTGATGCTTGTTGCCATCAAACTAAAGGGTTATGCATTTTCTTGGTAGGACCAGTTAAAGCGATCGCGAGATAGACAAGGCAAGCCAAAGATTTGTGATTGGGAGAAGATGAAGGGACACTTTTTACACTTTGGATATGGGCAGACATTATTTCAGCGGCTTCATACACTGAGACAAAGTGTGAGATCTGTTGATGATTACACTGAAGAGTTCTATCAGTTGGTTGCTCGGAATGACTTGTAAGAGACTGGGGAGTAGTTAATGGCACGATACCTGGGCAGTTTGCGATAGTCCCTACAAGATTTCCTTAGTCTCCACTCAATTTGGATGGCTTCTGAAGCCTACCAACGTGCCTTGACTGTAGAAAAGTAGCAAGCCAGGAATAATACCAGATCTACACCAAGAGGAGATCAAAATACACGAGGAACCTGTCCTTAAGAGCCTCATCCTAATCCTCAATCTACACAAGGTCAGAGTTTCAATTCCAACATTCGTTGTTTCAGATGTGGGGAACTTGGTCATCGATTGACAGTTGCCGAAAATCTGCTAGCAAAACGGGTAAGAATCTCTTAATTGAGGATGAGACAATAGAAGAGCAAATCAACATCGGAGATCCTATTTTTTATGAAGGTAATGAAAGGGATATTTTGTATGGAGATGGGACGAGACTCTTGTTGCCAGAAAAAGCTTGCTTACTCCAAAAGATGATTTTGAAGAAGACTGGTCAAGATCCAATATTTTTCATACCACATGCACAATCGCAGAGTAGGTTTGTATGCTTATTATTGACAATGGAAGTTGTGAGAATGTGGTGTTAGAGGAAGCCATTAAGAAGCTTTAGTTGAAGATTGATCGCCATCCAAAACCATACAAATTGTCATGGTTGAAAAAAGGGAGTGACGTAACAGTAGATAAGAGGTGTTTGGTTTCTTTTTCAATTGGTAGAAAATATTTTGATAATGCATGGTGTGATTTAGTGTCTATGGATGCGTGTCATTTATTATTAGGCAGGCCTTGGCAGTATGATCGAAGTAGTATCTATGATGGGTGATGGAATACTTATACCTTGTGCATTAGGGGAAAGAAGGTGGCGTTAGCACATCAATGAGAAGTACTCACTCATGCACCAATGATTGAAAAAGGCACTAATCTCCTATCAATGTCTTGATAGAAGAAGAAGGAGTTGTATACACCTTCATGCCATGTGAAGAAGGAGTGAACATAGATGATGAAGTGTCAGTGGATTTACAAGAGGTGCTTATAGAGTTAGTCTAAGGTGACAACAATTCTGGAATGGCCAACACCCAAGAGTCTACACGATGTCAAGAGTTTCTATGGATTGGCGTCATTTTATAGATGGTTCATTTGAAATTTTAGTGCATTGATTGCACCAATCACGAAGTGCTTAAAAGAGTCGAGCTTTCCAATAGACTGATGAATCCATTGCAAGCTTTCAATTGGTGAAAAAGAAAATGATAGAAGCACTTATTATCGCTCTTATAGACTTCAAGAAGATCTTTAAAGTTAATTGTGATGCATCTGGCATTGGCATTGGTGGTGTCCTAAGCCAAGAGGGGCGTCCAATTGCCTTTCTCTGTGAAAAGTTGTTGGGGTCCAAGAAGAACTATTCCACCTACGACTTGGATTTTTATGCCATACAATTTTTGAAACATTGGGCGTCATTACACATGGTGTATGAGTTCATCCTTATCCGATCATGAGGCCTTCAAGTATATCAATGGCATTGTGCTTAGTTGTAGACATGCCAAGTGGGTTGCTTACCTTGAGTTCACTTTTCTTTATAGCTCCTCGATGCCAAATATTGTATGATTGACCCTTTAACTTATGTCAGTTAGACTCTTAGTTTTGTTAATATCTAATGTTTTTGTGTTATTTTAGTATTTTAGTGTGCTGTAGGTCATTGGTGTAAAATGTGGTTTAAAGGGGTGGAATTGAGCAAAGAAGGAATCTTGGCCTTTGCCAGTGCGATCGAGCACACTTGGTGCGATCAAGCCCAAAGGGCATGATCGAGCATATGCCTTGTCAACTCGTGAAGCCCGGGAATTTTGGAGCATACATCGTGATTGGCGCATGATTGAGTGCATAAATAGAATCCATTGTTTATTTGTATTTTTACGTTTGGAGGCACCCTTAAAGGCATAAAACCTCTCTGTTCTTCACTGTAAACACTTCTAAACGTTATTTAATTATTTATTGCTTTTATTTCTTTGTTGACTGTGTATCTCTTTAGCATGGGAGGCTAAATCTTCAACTAAGGTTGAAGATGAAGCCTCACCATGGATTTATTTCTATGCTTTCATAGTTAGTTTGTACGTTAATCCGTCTTTTAATTGTCATGTGTGTTCGTTTCATTTCAATTTTGTGAGAAGATTGTATTGATTATGTAGTAGTTGTTTATTCATAGTGTTTAGTGCAATGGATACATTTCATCTTTCGATTTAAGTCTATTTATCCATTGTCATTTGTGTTAATCACATTCACTTTGGATCCTTTGGACTAAATTGTCTATGTTTTGTCTTTTGTCAGATGGACGAATGCTTTGATTATTTCAATAGGCACGATAGGACATACATAGGGTGTAAGGATATATGAACTAGCGTGACACTAGAACACACATCGCTTTTAATCGATAGACGGATGTATAAATTAATTGTGTATTTTAATTATGGTGAGGTGGATTCTAGACCTTAGTTTTTTTATTTATTTGTTTTTATAGCATTTAAATTAGTTTACATTTTATGCATGCCACTTGTTTGATATTTGGAACTAGGTTAAGATAGGATTCGTTTAGGCATCTAAATTAGTTTTACACAAAACTCGATTCTTTGTAGGTTCGACCTCGCACTTGCACACCCACTAGACTGTAAAACGATTCATGCTATTGCGAGTACTATTTTTGGTACGACCAAATTTTGGCGCCGTTGCCGGGGATCAAACCTGGGTCACCCGCGTGACAGGCGGGAATACTTACCACTTATAGATATTTTATTTCCTGTCATTTTATTTTTATTTTATTCGAGTTTCTAACAGCAATTAACCTTTTGAGGCTTATGCTTATGAGAAAAGATTGCTGTTAGCTTTTGACAAGTGTTTTGGTGTTCAAGTTTGGGACACACTTTGACCTTTACACACTCCGATTCCTCATCCCACTGTATTGTATTTTTTGCTACATTACAGACAATGTGACATTTAAGTTTGGAGATGTGGACAAACATTCTATCTGTCTGTTTGCTTGTTTTATTTGTTTTTTTGTTGGTTTTTGTTTGTATATAAAAATTTTTATTTTTGTTTGTTGCTATGTTGTTGATTTGGCATAACTTACATCATAACTATGGATTGAATGTCACTGGTGTGTTTAACTTGTTTGAACATTACATATCATTAGAAATTCCGGTTTTTTATTCATGTGTTAAATTAGAGAAACTCCACTTGTTTGATTGATATTTCACATGCACACTAGCATTAGGGTTTGTGAGGTATGAGATTTGACTTTGAAGTGTGTTTCTTGAGAGTTTTAGTTTTTTGCGATATGATGATAAAAACCTTGGTTGTTAATAAAAAAAAATCATAAATAAGTTGAGCTTTTCATTGAGTAACTGGACCTCTTGCCTCACCAAGCATTGAGTGTTCGCGTAAAAAAACGAGAAATTACAGCTAAGTAATTGTATGGCTAGTTAGGTTTCGTAGCTCTTTTTGACTTGAGTAATTAAACCCCTAGGGATGTCTCTACATCTAATGCCCTAAAACCGTCTGGTTTATGAGTCACTGGCCCAACACTCGTTACATAGGTCATTTAGAAACTTAAGGGAGTCAAGCATTACACAGCCCACACAAAAAAAAAAAAAAAAAATTGCATCTTTCGATTCAAGCTTTAGTTGTATTTATCACATTGTTTTCCTTTGAATTTTGGGATTCACCTCTTTGGAGAATAATTGAAACCCTATGATCTTGTGTTAGTTCACTTTGTACTTTATGGAACATGTGTTGTCTCAATTTTCCAACCGTGTGTGAAATGATGTTTGGATGTCTAAATGATGTGGTTCGTATGTTTAACATGTTAAATTTGCTAATGATGTATGAAACATGTGTTTGTGAAAGGCTTTGTCTGTCAATAACATAATGCCAAATAATTATTTGTGGGTGTCATTCCTGGAAAACCCTCACGAGACTTCACTCGTCCACTAGGGATGCCTAAGGGTTTAAAAGGCTTATTGCATATGCTAAATGCAACCGTTTCTCCCATGAAAGTGGATTTATGTTTCTTATTTTAAATTGTATTTTCATTTTTGTTTTGCTAATGGACTAGCAAAATGTAAGTTTAGGGGTATTTGATCGGTGCCAAATATTGTATATTTGACTCCCCTTAACTTATATTTGTTAGGCTCTTAGTTTTGTTAATATTTAATTTTTTGTGTTATTTTAGTGTTTTAGTGTGTTGTAGGTCATTGGTGTAAAATGTGGTTTAAAGGGGTGAAATTAAGCAAAGAAGGAATCTTGGCCCCTGCCAGTGCGATCGAGCGCACTTGGTGTAATCGAGCGCACTGCGCTCTAGCCCAAAGAGCGCGATTGAGCGTATGTCTCGTCAGCCCGTGAAGTCCACATTGCCCTAGTTGCCATCGCTAACTTGCTTGTGCCGTGGGAATTCTGGAGTAGTTACGTGTGATCAAGCGCATACCCCGTGATCGAGTGCATGTCCTACGATCGCTCGCATGCAAGGATGCGCTCAAACGCAATGCTTGTGATCGAGTGTACCCCTGACTTGGCAACACATGAATTTTTGTCTATAAATAGAACCTCGTTGTTTATTTGTATTTTACGTTTGGAGGCACCCTTAGAGGCCTAAAACCTCTCTGTTCTTCAATGTAAACACTTCTAAATGTTATTTAATTATTTATTGCTTTTATTTCTTTGTTGATTGTGTATCTTTTTAGCATGGGAGGCTAAATCTTCAACTAAGGTTGAAGATGAAGCTTCACTATGGATTTATTTATATGCTTTCATAGTTAGTTTGTACGTTAATCCGTCTTTTAATTGTCATGTGTGTTCATTTCATTTCAATTTTGTGAGAAGATTGTATTGATTGTGCTGTAATTGTTTATTCATAGTGTTTAGTCCAATGGATGCATTTCATCTTTCGATTTAAGTCTATTTATCTATTGTCATTTGTGTTAATCACATTCACTTTCGATCCTTTGGACTAAATTGTTTATGTTTTGTCTTTTGTCAAATGGACGGATGCTTTAATTATTTCAATAGACACGATAGGACATACATAGGGTGTAAGGATGTATGAGCTAGCGTGACACTAGAACATGCATCGCTTTTAATCGATAGATGGATGTATAAATTAATTATGTATTTTAATTGTGGTGAGGTGGATTCTAGACCTTAGTCTTTTTATTTATTTGTTTTTATAGCATTTAAATTAGTTTACATTTTATGCACGCCACTTGTTTGATATTTGGAACTAGGTTAAGATAAGGTTAGTTTAGGCATCTAAATTAGTTTTACACAAAATTCGATTATCTGTGGGTTTGACCTCACACTAGCACACCTGCTACACTGCAAAACGATTCATGCTATTGCAAGTACTATTTTTGGTACGACCAACAGCACCAATCAAGGAATTTGAATTGAGTTGCTGATGCTCTGAGTAGGAGGGTTGCACTCTTTACTATTGTGCATACCAAAGTTATGGCTTGATAAGTGCCGAATGTTGCACGTTCAAGCCCCTTAATTTGTATATGTTAATTCCTTAGCATTGTTATTTGTTTGATTTTGTGTTGCTTTTGTGTTTTCAGGTATTTAATAAAGATACAGAAAAACCATTGATTTTGGGCTTAAAGCACATTTTGAGAAGATCTAGAAGATATGGTTAAGCTTAACCAATTATAATAGAGGACATTTATGATGTTAAGTTTAATCAAATCAAGGAAAGAATAAAATCAGAATTTCTCCAATTGGAGTCAAAATCGAATTGGATAGAATTTCAGATTCTGAACACGTCTCAGTATTTTAGCCATAACTTTTAGCTCAAATATCGAATCAAAGTGATTCTAGTGGCATTGGAAAACTAATTCAAAATTCCACAAATGTTACTGAAATAATATTTTCCTAAATCAGACTCCCGCTATGCCAAAATCATCTTGCAAGAGAAGAAGGCAAATCTGGACGAATTCTATTCCGATTTGTACATGGATTGCTTCCTAATTTGACTAGGAGATTAAATTCCGAATTTTATAGGTTTCCTAGGGCTTATAGGGCTTGTTTGCTCCCTATAAATAGGCATCTAAGCTTCAAGAGAAGGATACTTACTTTTAGACAGAAATTATTTCTTGGAGGCTTTGCAGAGTCATGAGCGGCTAAACCCCTTTGTGGGATGTTGATATAACCTTATCTAAGCACAATGGTTTGATTGTATTTAATTTCTAGTTATTCAATTTATGTATGTTGATTGCATAACTATGAGAATTGCAACCATTGATTTCTGTTCTTAATATTAAATGCAATTGTTCTTAATTTACGAAATCAATAATTGTGAAATTCTTTTCTTGTCTTAGAAATTATTTTGCTCTTCTTGAACTCAAATCAACCTTATTTTTTGTGATTATAAGATTGATGGTTATGCAATGGGTTTTAATAGACATATGAATAATAGGATTAAGATAGGCCATGCCTAGGAAAGACGAGTCGTACTACACCCTAATTTAGTCTAATTTAGGTAGACGATCCGTGCCAACCGAAGATGGGTTATGCTATTCCATTAATTATATGAAACTTATTAAAGGATTTTATAATTTATACCTAGGGAAGATGGGTCGTGCCGCATCTTAGTGGTTAGGTGGACGATCCGTGCCAACCGAAGATAGATTATCCTTATTCTTTAATATTGTATTTTCTTGTTCTTTTATAACATGCATATCATGAATTTCTTGAATTAAATACAATTAACCATTGTTGTGCGGATTGTGATGAAATCGGTACCTTACTTTCTCTCTCTCATATATTTACTTTCAACATTACGTTTATTTTCATGCACTTGAATTTACTCAACCAAACAAATCTTTCTTGTTTAATTAAGTTAAATTTCATCTTTAGATTTAATAACAAAATCCCTATAGTTCTTGAGGTTCGACACCCTCCCTATAGCCGTATTCTACATAGATTCGTTCTATTGCAAGTGGTAATTTTATTATTGATATTTTTGGTCACAAAAATACCACATCATGGCTTTCAACACTTTCCGAGAATTATATACGGAAGATCCTTCATTTGGTAAGATATTTGTTGAGGTTTCTATAGGTAAGCGCAATGATTATGTTACTCTTAAGGGTTATCTATTTTAGAGTTTACAACTATTCATTTCGGATAGTTTGTTAAGGGAGCAAATAATATGAGAGTTGCATGGAGAAAGTCACTTTGGGCGAGACAAAACCTTGGCCTTGGTCTCATTAGGCTATTATTGGCCCAAGCTCACTAGTGATGTGACACATTACATGGAACGATGTTTTATTTGTCAAAGGTCTAAGGGGACCCTCACAAATGAGGGTCTATACACCCCATTACTAGTGCTTGATGGCCCATGGATTGAATTCAACATGGATTTTGTTTTGGGGTTACCTAGCACTCAAAGGAGCATGGATTCTATTCTCGTGGTGGTTGATCGATTTTCCAAGATGGTTCATTTTGTAGCTTGCCGTAAGACGATGGATGCTACCTTAATTGCTCACCTGAATTTTAGGGAGATTGTTCGCTTGCACTGAGTTCCAAGATCTGTTACATTGGACCGAGATACAAAATTCATGAGCCATTTTTGGAAGAGTCTGTGGAAAAAGATAGGGACCAAGCTTAATTTTAGCAATGCCTACTTGTAATGCCCTCAAAATTAACCTCGGCTAATCCGGTGGAGTCACTGGCAATTCACCCATTTAAGCTAACTTGTGACCAAATGGGAAATCATCCTTATAAAACTGTTAGAGTAAATACAAGGGAAGGTGAATAAATTTGAGTTACTATAATTCATCAAGTAAGAACATGGAGCTACTAAAAAGTAAAGACAAACCTATAATTATAAGTAAAGCCTAACCAGTCAGGCAGCAGCATCTCTTGCCACTCCCATAGCAATAAACTAGGTTACCTAGAGAATAATAATCACGTAAGTCTAATGACTTAGTAAGTAAACCGTACAATTTAGGTATGACATGAGCCCAATTAATGAAAGTAAACATGCAATTTGAATATAGCCAAAAAGAGGGCATTACCTTCGCTAATACACAATTTGATAGGTTTTAGGGCTTTCAAAGCTTATGGTGTAAAATTGACGATAATTACCTAATTGCTTTAATGCAGGAAAAAGGCTAATGCATTATAAATCATAACTCCCATACATGGTCTACCCAAGATATTACCCCTTCTCAGCAGGGTTGGTGTGATCCTGAGAGACCTATAATACAATGCTAGTACCTCAACTATTGCACAATATACCATACATAATATTAGTGGCATGATCGAATCCGACCTCGAGTGGCCCACACCAACTAATGACGTTTGTCCTATAGTGACCGAACCATTGGGAATGGTTGTACTAGGGTCACGAAACCAATGGATTCAAAGCCCCGTATAACACACACATTTGACCATAATATGCAGTCTATATAGTAAGCTCATGGCCGTTCATACCACACGTACCGGCGTACTATGTCTTACGATGCATCTTAGCAGTAAATTAATAACACAGTTACC
This sequence comes from Carpinus viminea, assembly GCA_013348765.1. Lineage (NCBI taxonomy): Eukaryota > Viridiplantae > Streptophyta > Magnoliopsida > Fagales > Betulaceae > Carpinus > Carpinus viminea. The sequence goes on along the minus strand of CP054670.1, from coordinate 19,015,271 downwards.
AAGTAATTACAGAAAGTAGGCATGCTCATATCATACTCGTGGTCAGTCAACTGACATATCCCACGTTTTAAGTAAAACAGTTGTAAATGTCTACTTCTCTCGCACATTCGAGCGAATCTTCTGAGGAAGCTAAGTCCTATCATAATGGATACAAGACACCATTATTCTAGACCCTATTTAACCTAAATATATAGCTAGGCTAAAGCGTGCACATGCAAAGCTTGAAAATTAGTGCTCTACCCATTGATCATACGTTCGGCCCCGATGGCGTATGTCTATTCAGTGTGTTAAGCACACCATTTTAAGATTCGAGCAGTGCATGGTTCCTATAGAACCTCTAGACCTCTAAACCTCTGCTAAATTAATAAAAGAGCACATGTAACAAAATAAATCACAACACAATGGGATTTTGAAAGAGTCCATTGATAAAATTATCATTTCTAAGAAGAAACTTGATGAACGCTTTGGAAAACTCAACAAGGCATAAACCAAAGGCTACAACAGTATTAAATGCAAAGGAAACAAGGATTACCCCGAAGCTGAGCATAGGCATGGTCTCTCCTCCTTGGAAACTCCTCTTTGAAGCACTCTTTCTCACCAAATTCTCTCTCAAAACATGGAAAGGGGTTCTGGCAGCCGAGGGGCACACAAAAGGGCAAAAATGGGTGTGACAAATGAGAGCTGGGGGTGAGCATTTATAGGGAAAGTCTGCCACCAACTCTTTGTCAGACTAGTGGACGTCTGGCAACCCTAGCGTACGTTTGGTGGTTCTTGCATAGTAGTTCAAAGGGTGTCTCGTATGTTCAGGTATTACCCAAAGGATATTCAAAAAGTAGCATACGTCTGGTGGTCTCACGTATGTCTGCTTGTACGGTTTGCAGGGCATACGTACGATGGTCCCCCTACATATGTCTGCACTACAGACAGCAGCGTACGTTCGCTAATCCTAGCATAGGTCTACCTCTTGAGGGTCAGTGTTTGGCTTCTATTTTCTAAAGGTTCAAAGTGTCATTAGGTTAATGCTAAGGATCTTGGGTCTCGCCTAAACAGCTTTATAGAAGGCCCTTGTTAAACGCTTTTTATGGAAAGGATTTTGTTTTAATAAAAAGGTTTGTTTTTTATCAGGGCATTACACTACCAACCCCAGACAGATGGTCAAACTAAGGTGGTAAACCGAAGCTTGGGAAACTTTTAAGGAGTTTAGCTAGAAATAAGCCAAAGTAGTGGGACGTGGCTTTGTCACAAGCAAAGTTTACTTACAATTGGTCTAAGAATAGAATGACTCAGTTGAGCCCTTTAAAGATTGTATATCGGCAAAATCCATCAAGAATGCTTGACCTAGCACCTATTCCCCGTATTGGTCGATTGAGTATTAAGGCTGATGAGATAACGGATTATCTTCGAGGAGTCACAACCAGGTCAAGAAAGCGATAGAAGATAGCAATGTCCAGTACAATCCGATAGCCATAGATGCAAGGTAACTTTTGAGGTTGGTGATTTAGTTTGGGTTGTACTCACACGTGATCAATTCCATGTCGGTGAGTATAACAATCTACGAGAGAGGAAGATTGGGCCTTGTGAGATTCTGCAGAAGATAAATGACAATGCATACCAGCTACATCTTCCAAGTCATTTAAAGATCTTAGACGTGTTCAATGTGAAGCATTTGACTCCATGTTTTGTTGATGCGGACAAAGACAACATAAACTCGAGGGTGAGTTCTTTCCAACCTGGGGAGACTGATGCAAGAGAATAATAGTAATAATAAATTACATTTATTATTTATGCTTTAGTTTTCCTTTTTCAATAAGGATTAGGTTTTTCCTTTCATATTAGGAATTGTTGTCCTTTTCCAATTAGATTTGTTTTTCATTTTTCTTGTTAATTTAGGAGATGTTTAGCCCATATAAAGGCGTCTAGTTTTTGTTATTTTTCAACTCAGTTTATATTATCAATTAAATTTAAGTCTTTCAGAGTTATTTCTCTGTTTGCTTATTTGGGGCAATTAGGGACTTTCTCTTCCTTATTTGTTATTTTCTCTCTTCCTGAGTTCCCTTTTCTATCTTCAATTCTTAGTTTCTGTTGCTATTATACACTGTCAAAACAATCATAGTTCTATCCAGCGTCAAGGTATCTTTGAAGCCTAGAATTTGCTCTGAATAGTCCAATGGGTGATACCCCTGGAATTTTATGCCGCAAGTGCAATGCCATTTGGGCATAAGCATTTCTGTCATTAAGAGCGTTTCTGCATCTCTGAAGTGAGTCACTCGGTGGAGTTTGTTTCAGAAGGTTGGGTGCTATACTCTTTCGGGCTTGAGTAGAGGCACAAGATCTGTTCTATACTGCTTAGATTTCTTGTTCTAAATATGCAAGTAGCACTTGAAGTAGAAGCTTTTCATGAGCTGATCGGTTGATTGAGTTCCACCAATCTCGGGATGACATGAAGTGCTTTTTTACTCTAAGCCACATTGTGCTCTTTTTCCTCTCTGTTATTCATGATCATTGGCAGAGTGATGCTTTGGCCTGAATGTGGCGAAGTAAGACTCAGTGTAAAGGCGAAGTAGGACTCGGCCATGATGTGGCGTAGTGATGCTTGCCATGGTGAGGGAAGATTTTTTTCTCCTCAAATTTTATGGGATGACCCTTTCTTGGAAAAATTTCTCTTTGGGAATTTTTATGCACAAAATGAGAAAGAAAACAAGCAAGTGCATGCCTAAGCAACAATAGTGACCCGGCAAAATATGATTAATAGATGCAGTCATAATGAATTAAGCATTGATAAACCTAGAGACTTGTTACCTTTTTGGTTCCTTGAAGCTTAGAACTTGGAGCACCTCAGTAGATGGCTCTGGGATTTTTCTTAATTTTCTCCTCCTGACTCCTTGGATTTTTGTCCTTGACTCAATTTTTCATCTCGAACCTAGGCCTCAGGCCTAACTGTGAGACTTGGGCCTCGGCTCTTAGTAAACATCTTGGTCTTTCCTAGACCTCGTGCCTAGTCTTGGCTCTTTGTAGACTTCGGGCCTCGTGTCTCGCTCTTTTCACAGAGACTTGGGTCTTAATTCTCCTGTCTTCGAGTCTTCCTCTGTAAACTCGGGTCTCGGCTATTTACTTGACTTGGGCCTTAGGTCTCCTTGGGTCTCGGCAGACTCAGATACTTAGGGCCTCGAGTGAGACTTGGTGAGCGAGTCTTCCAATTTTTGTTCCCCTATCAAGGTCTCATACTCCCAAACAGGTGAACACTGATTTTGTGTTGGTCGACACAGTTAATCGTGGACACATGTTATACGAACATATATCTGTTATGTTTGAAAGTGGATCTCTTATGCGCAAATATAAATCTGTGCAAATCCACTTTGAATGATGGTACATCTGCTTATCGGGTAAAGTCTAGCACCAAATTGGTATGATTAAACTCAAAATCGGTGAAGGATGCAGATGTGAGATGTGTATGAGCAGATCCTTGCAGATTTGACAAAATCAAACACTGATTTTGTGTATGTGCATGCCATAGGGTGGATCTGGGATCCATGATTGTAGATCAGGATCCATGACTATAGATCTATGTAGATCTAATCCCGATTGGATGATTTATCGCCTGATTGCTTGATCACCACCATAATGGATTTTGATTTTGCAAGAGCATAGTCATTCCACAAGCAGCGCTAAGCTGTTGATGCATTTTTTAGTCTAATAGTCTCTAGGGTCCCAATAGATCCTCTGATGCTTAAATTAGCAGTCGTATATGTGGTCAAAATGTAGAGTTCCCTTTTATAGGGCTTTATCTATGTAACTGCTTTCTCGATCTTCTCAATTCAAATGATTGAGGGATCATTTGAAATAGTGGAGAGATAATGTGAGGTAGTTGAGATAATGTAGGATCTTATGAGATAATTGTGGGTTGTTGAGAGATAGTGGGATCCATTGTGGATTTTATGCCCAACACAAACAAATAATGTCTGCAAGCCTGTTGTAAGCATTTCAAGTTTCTTGAATCCACGTTATAAATTTACAACAAATTATAAGTGTGCTAGCTACATCAATTGGTACCAACACCTAGTAGTGCTGCATCGGTGGGTATTATAGCATTTATTTATTTATTTTATTTTTGATAGGCCCATACTAGGGGAGAGAAAAGGAGGAGGGTGATTCGAACTAGTAATCTCTGCTTCATAAGGTGTGGTCCTCAGCCTATTGAGCTACTGGCCCCTCGAGGATATATGTTATAGCCTTTCTTGAGCTAACTTTTTTAATGAGTTTTTGTAGCTAGTGGTCGCAGTTAACATGGATAGATTCCCAAGGAGGAAGTCCCCTACCATAATATCTTTTTGAGGATCATGGCATATGGTTTATAATTGTTCTTTTTGTTGGCACAGTTAACCTAAGGGTTATCTTTCTACAAACCAGAATTTAACATTTTAAATGGTTTTAGGGTTGCTGACATTGTTAAATAGGCCAAATTTTTTCAACAGTTTCATACTTGGTAGTAGTTGGTTGCATATTCATTCCATAGTTGTGAAATAATTTAAGTAACAATGGCTAATAAAAAGGCGGTTGAAAAATTTTATTAGAAAGTCATGTGCATCTCACATGTTATTAAAAAAAGTGACACATGTCACTTTTATAGACTAGGATGAATGAAATTCCTCAAACTCAGTTTGGAGAAAAACTGTCCTTAAATTATAATCAAAAGCCCCCACATAGCGTGGGTAATAGGGTAGTATTTACAAACCACAATTAGTGCTGATGGAATACTTAAGATAAATACCAATCAATTGTCTTTACTTGACCTTTCCATTTTCAAGATCACTTGAACCTCTGTTAATTTTCTCTTCGTCTTGTTTGCCTTGCTTCTTCTGCTGGAAAAGTTTATGTTGATTCGGCCGAAAAAGAAATCTAGAATTGTATGTTGAGAGGAATGTATCAACCCAAAGCTTATAGTGTAGCAAAACAAACCAAATAATTGGGATACTAGCCAAAGTGATTACAACAATCGGAGCCCATGCCTTTACGCTTTTATACACCAAAAAGCAAGTTGCGCTGAAGGCTACCATCATGCCCACCATGGAGATGAAGAGTGTGGCAAGTCCAAAAACCAACTTTGAAGGTAATGACTTTAAGAACTCCTCTTCTGTGTAACGTGACGTGAGAATTGACAAGAAAATTACTATTGAAGTTGAAGAGGAACACAATGCTATTGCATCTGATATGAAGAATACCATAAACCAGTTACTTTTCAAAAGAATAGAAGTCCTGTATCTTGATTGCTACCACCTGGTACAGTGAAGCTGCAGCAAAAATCACAGTGGCAATCAATGTTGCAACTAGCATGCAATAGTTTGCTGTATCCTTCATCCACTTTTCACCATCTTTCTGCAAATGAATGTGTCCTTTATAAATACTCTTTAGGTGTTTTCCTTTGAATTCTTTCTGTTCATGCATGACCTGGCACAATCTTTTCTATCTCCTACAGTTGACCAAGTATAAATTGACAGGTAACAGTTGAACCATTATATATGCAATCATAAGAAAAAAACTAATATTATCACTCACCTTAAACCACAACAACTTCCCGTTGCATTTGAAGGGCTGGTCCTGATACGATATTTAGTCGATCTGAAGGAGCCAATTGTCCAGCTAAATGCAACATGTTATCTTTGGTGTCTAAAGTTTCATAGGCTGCAAGGCTATCCTTGTTACCACCTATCTCATATATTAGATTGAACACACTCTCTTGGCGATATAAAACAGCAATGTGAAATATGCTCATTTGATTTTTGTCTTAGTTGCCATAAAGGTCAGGATAAGAGCGTGCAACTGCAATTAGAAATTCAACATTTCCAACTTTCGCTGCTTCAAAAATTAAAGTCACATCAGTCTGAACTAAGTTTGATGAGAACTGTTTCTCAGGATTTGAACACTTTCCAAAGTTCATCAACTAATTGATGATAGTTGCCTCTTTTGTGTAAAATGCTTTGTTATAGATCCCTTTGAACCCTATGGTTGAGAAAAGAATCTATTCAGAAATCAGAGGTCAGAAATAGAATGGTAATAAAGAAATATTAAATCATATAATTATTTTACCAATATCCATAATAAGAAATTATATTGAAATGTTTATAAAATAAAAATGAAGAGATGGCTAAGCATTGATGCAGCTACTCATGTTCTAATTATTGACTTCTTAAGATATGTTTTGTCTTTGCATAACCCAGGCGCTTTAAATCTCTTCTTTCTTTTGAATTTAAAAAAAAGAATGCTAGCTTTTTCCAAAAAAGAAAAACCACCATGTCTTCTGTGTGTATAAAAGCAAAACAGTTACAAGTATTACAATAGATTGAGACTCATAAAATAGAAAAGAACTTATTTATCTCATAGAATTTTCCTTAGATAGATATCATCTAAAGATAGATATATACATCTATCATAATTTTTTCCTATGCCAAGGTCATCAAGTTGTGATTAATGTAATAAAAGAACTTGCGTGTGTGTGTATATATATATATATGCAAATAAAGAAGTTTGGGATGGAGGCAAACAAACAGGAATTTAAGCGACTTTTCCAGAAAGATGGTCGACTTTCGCTGCCAATTGCAAAGGTTTTCTTGGCCAACACTTAAAGCTGTCCACCCATATGGGCCATCTCCATCTTTGCAGTTGCTAAGTCTATATCCTCTTTCACAATTTTCAATGCAATATCTGTCCATAAAAATGGCACATTAATTTCAAATATTTACTATGCAAACTCGTGATTTTTGTTTTATTGGCACCTTTTCAAATGAGTGTTATAGTCAGACGTACGTGGGCTTACCATACATATCAGTGCAAATAGTATAATGAAGCAGGTCAATGCGTTGAACACGATTCAACTCTGTAAAAGTCTTGGAAAATAGATGCGAGACCATCTTTTTCTGTCCTAGAAAAGCTGCAACGTGGAGTGGCATTTCTTTCTGCTGATTAGGGATGAATAGCAGTTTTTTGTTTTTTCCCACCAGCAGCTCAGCAATATCGACGTTTCCTGATTGAGCAGCAGAGTGAAGGGCCGTATATCCATAACTGGTTTCCAATTCTAAGTCCTTCGGCTTCATCAATTCCAACAATTCTTTTACAAAAGTGGTGTGTTGTGCAGCTGCCGCAATGTGAAGTGCCGTCGCGTTCTCTCTCGTTATGGGAAGTCGAACACAGTCTAGGTTTTTCTGAAGAAACTTCTTAGCAGCCGGCCAATCAGCTTTTATGGCAGCTTGAAGGAGGGGAGCACACTTGGCACGGTTTCTAAGTAACCTTTTTTCACCTACAAGTTTTAAATTTTTTTAATTTAAAAACGAAAAAGAAAAGACCCAAATGTATTAATTACAACTTGTGGAGAAAAATCACGACACTTGGATCCATTCTAAGATGTTGGATGAACTAATTTATCTCATGACCTTACGTACGTGCACTAAGTGAAATTTTGTCTTCTTTTTTCCATTGTAATTGTTCTTTTGGCCTAAGATAGATCAGAAATGGTGCATGCAGATATAATATATGGAGAAGGTGTGCTTAACAGAAGATGCAGATAATTAAACTCGGTCACCTGTTATTACCAAAGAGAAAGAGAGAGGTACACTTACTTTCCAGATCTTCATTTGGGCTTGGGGAATTTTCTTTTGATGTCCCAGTAGAATCATTGCTTGCTGGAGATATTTCAGAAGTACTTGACATAGTTGAGACATTAGAGGCCGATGTTTTAGAAGGAGTACAGCTGCAGGTCGCACCTTTTTACATTTTCAGAGACAATAATGATATTAAGGTGTTGTGATAGCTTATTTATTCGAAATGATCAAAACAATTAATAAAAATAAATGTTACGAATATTTATGAATAAGTTGCACATCATTTTGGTATTCATCTCTTGGTAAAAAATTTAGTATCCATAGCATTTTTCTAAAAGCATTCGCAACACTTTTTCTTATGCGACACTGAACAGAGTTAAAGATTATTCAGACAACAACGTATAATAAGAGTAAAAGAAATTAGAACACATATACATATATTGTTAAAATAACATTAATATCGGTTTTCTCTTGCATCACTAAGATAAATCGAAATTAAACTCGGTCACCTGTTATGACGTCGCCAAAGAGAAAGAGAGTGACACTTACTTGCATTAGTTTCACTTTCAAGATCTTCACTTGGGCTTGGGGACTTTCCTGATCTCCCAGAACTTGACATACTTGAGTGATGACTGTTATCTTCCGATACTTGCATGATGGACTGCATTATCATCTAGAAGACGATGTTTTAGAACGAGGAGTACTAGAGCTTGTCCAGAAGATGTCCTTCGAGTAAATAAGAAGCACCATGACAGAAGTACCTAGATTTTGATTTACGAATTCGAGAGAAGAAATAAAGGTATGATCGATGCTTGGCTAATGTTAAAGATTGAAACAATATACTGATACAATGGCAAGGAGAAAGAGAAAATGCTAAATTCATGACGATAACATTAACAATTATGCATGGTGAAGATTTATTACAGGTACTTCGACATTACTTACAGTTCGCAGATTGAGCGCTTGAGAGCCTCTTGAGCCTTTTGATACTCAATCTTGCAGGAGTTTTGGCCAAAAGGTGGAGTAGATTTGTAAGATAATATTCATCATTATATAGAGAAAAACAGATAGACAAAACACTATTCGGTAGTGGAGGACATGTACCTTTTGAAAGTTGTTTCTTCTCAACTGCAATGCGATGTTTCTATGATGATTAAATAAATTGCATGATTGAGATTGTGTTTTGTGAGTTTCAAAATGTTTTTGATACTCAAAAGTTTGTTCGAAGAAAAAAAGTATTCATTTGATAAAAATAAATTAAAACGCTTTAAAAGTCTAAAAGCGTAAAAATGGTCAAAAGCATTTTTGACAAGCTTAAAAATGAAGCTTTTATCAAAAATGATTTTAACTTAAAAACTCAATTTTTCAAACGCGTAATCCCAAACTTACTCTAAATCTACAAAGAAAAGAAACACCATAATTGCCCCAATGCAAATAAACAAACATAGAAATAACTCTCAAAACTGAAATTTAATTAATTCGTCAAAAGTTGATTTACTGAAATATAAACGTGCATTTATATAGGCTAAGGTTTGAATATTCTCCAAGCAAAAATACTTGTAGAAAAAAGAAAATATAAAAATATCCCTAAACTTAGGAACAAAGAAAAATACTCTTCAATTACTATGCTTGATTCTTTCTGTTCTTGTACATATACTATTCACACAGTTCTTGTTAAATTACCAATTATCCCAAAAGTTTAAGTTGATAAGAAGAAGTAAATTTAATCATTTAATCATTAGTTTAACACTCCCCCTCACGTGTGGGCTCAAACTCCCTTTTAATAGGTGAAGTTCAACACGTGGAATATTTAATTTAAATGGGAGTAAATTGATAGGGTTAAAGTTTGATCCTATGACTTTTGGCTCTGATACCATATTAAATTACCAGTTATCCCAAAAGTTTAAACTGATAGAAAGAGGTAAATTTAATCATTTAATCATTAGTTTAACGGTTCTTAAATATTATGTCTGATATTTTTTGCTAAGATATTCTAATACCATTAAGTTAGTATATCACAACTCGGCTATTGATTCAGTATCTAACAACTCAGCTACTCATTCAATATCTTCTCCTGCATCAGTATCCTCTAGTTGGAAAAAATTTGTCCTTGGATGGATACCACTATGACCAGGCCAAGACAACACCAGGCTACCACCGGACTTCATTGGGATCGATCGGGCCTTACTGAGACATTGCTAGGACTTCGTTAGGACATCGCTAGAACTCTATCTAGCCCCCAATGGGAGATCGTCAGGTCCCTGCAAAGACCCTGCTTGGAAATAGTTGGGACGCTATCAGACCCCTGCAGGGACATGTACTTATGTGTGTATATGGTGGGGTTGTCTTGGTGTGCCAACGCTGAAAAATGTTTTTCTTTTGAAAAAATTATATTAACATTTTATATTGTGAATAAACATTGATTTTTAAAAGTTAATTAATATGATTGAGTGAAAATATAAAAATATTTGAGATTTTCTTACACGCCAAATGCCAAAAAAATATATTCAGTAGAAAATATATCCTGAAAATGATTTATCTGAAAACATTTTTAACAAACTATTTTACGACAAAAAAAAAATGAAAGAGCCTAATTATTTAACAATGTTTGATCCAATCACTTTTGAAAGAATTTTGGATTTTTAGAATTTTGTAAAGATTAATGCTAGATACAATATTTTTATCTCATAATTATTCCATAAGCAATTTTTGGATCAATCATTGTTTAAAATATATATATATATATATATATATATATATATAGCATTTATTCAACAGTCTCATCAACAATATGTGAGCTAGATAGTTGTGAAATAAATATATGGTATCTAACATTTCTCTTTTATAAAACCTAGCTTCTTGAAGAAAAAAAAAATTCAGTTAATTGAATCGGGTACATAGATCTAAGAAATAATGGAAATTCTTGATTTTTCTGGATAATTTTCTGAATTCAGAATTCGAATTGATATTATTTCGTTGATTCCTTCTTAATTGCATAGAATTGTATCAAAGATTTAGGATCAAGTATTGTCCTCGCATAATAAGGGACCTCATTGTCTAATACGTACGAGAATTCAAAATGAAAAACATCGAAATAACTCATTGGATTAAACTAGGAAGACAAGATAATATTTTCAAATATAGCGATAAGAATGAAGGTTTGATGCATCTTTTTTGTAAGAGCATTTGCAGCAAATCGCAATATTTTGGCTTTTCTGCTGAGCCAAAACACTAAAATGCTCTCCCATTTGACTGGCTATAAGCCATATTAATTGTTGAGGTGCTGCGGTAGGTGAGCAAATTGTAGCACTTTATGCATAAGAAAAACAATATTAAATGTGTCCCACTATCCCATTTTAATACTAAACAATTAGCCCACTAAAATTTATCTCTCCTTGCATGTGCTACAACAAGCCTACAAACCGTAAAATAATATAAAGATAGAATAAGAAAACAATATTTAAATGATAAGGAAATGATATTTCAATAAAGCTCCATTTACTTCGACGTAAAATGGTTTTCGTAGGAAAATATTTTTAGAGAAGTCATTTTCCTTGAAAATGTTTTCTATCGAAAACATTTTACGGTATTTATCATGACACGGAAAATTACAAAATTTATATATATTCATTAAATCATATTAAACGGGACTTGACCAAGGCCTGGGACTTGATCGGACAGCAGGATTTGACTTGCTGGGACCCACCAAGACCATCCGGACACTGAGACAGATTGGGACTTGCCGGGACCACTTGAGCAGACTCGAGTCCCGATCAAGTCGATCGAGTCCTAGATACTGATTGGGTCTCGGAAAGTCTTGAGAATCTGTACGACCGGTCAAGTCCCAGGAAGGTCCTAGACAAGTCTGATAGGTCCCAACGTGTCCCGATCAAGTCTGGCGTGTCTACAGTCAAGTCTCGGGCAGGTCACGATGAAGTCACGGGTCCGTTAAGTCTCAAGGCGAGTCTCGACGAGTCCGGGTAGGTCCCGATCAAGTCCTAGTCAAGTCCCAAGCAGGTCCCGATCAATTCCCGAGCAGGTCTCGATCGGGTCCTGGGTAGGTCCTAGTGAAGTCCCGGTGGGTCTCGGCAAGTCCTGGGCAGGTCCCAAACAAGTTTCGGGCAGGTTTGGCAGGTCCCGGTCAAGTCTCGGGCAGGTCTCTGTGAAGTCCCGAGTGGATCCCGGTCAAGTCCCAAGCAAGTCTTGGGCAGGTCCTAGTTGGGTTCCAGCCAAGTTTAGGGTAGGTCTTGGTAAAGTCCTTGGTGGGTCTTGGCCAGGTCCCGTTAAAGTCCCGGGTTGGGTCTCGGGCAAGTTCCAACAAGGTCCTAGGCATGTCTTGACAGGGTACATCAATTTGAGAATGAGATGCTCAAAATCGAAAATGGTTTACGGTTTTGAAAACCGTAAACCATTTTCCAAAAATTAAAGAAGAATTTTCGGTTAAATGGAAAATATTTTCCTTTGACCACTATTTTACGTCGAAGTAAATACCGTAAGATGCGGAAATCATTTTTTGAAAACTATTTTATGTCGAAGTAAACAGAGCCTAAGTGTAAAGTTAAAATGTTGAGTTGAATGTGGATTCTTTAAAAAAATAGATAATTAAATAAATAAAGGTGATTTTTTTTTAGCAAAATTAGTCAAATATTAGTTGAGCCAATGTGAATGCTGCCTCCTCAATGGTATAAAAACTCTTCTGGCTGTTTCCACGTACCATGTCTTATGTACTTTATATCACTTGCCCATATCTCTCTGCCATATATTTAATTTGTTCAATGACTTCACGTACCACTCAGCAACGACAAAAGAAAGTTCAAAACCAAACAAATCCACTATCTTCCCCCCACCCACACAAAAATAAATAAAGCAACTCTACTATCTCCCACCCACAAAAATAAATAAATAAATAAAGCAACTCCACTATCTCCCACCCACAAAAAAATTATGGTGTGCGCTAACAACTAATAATAATCCCTTGTGCAAATATAAGGAGGACAGTTTGGTATTTTTAGTGGTGGGGAGGAGAGTCATTGGCAAATAGAGATTTGGACAAATATAAACTTGGTAGGAAACTAAAAAAACCAAGTAGAGCTAAGAATAGGCAAAAATTAGAGAGAGAGAGAAACAGTTTGGATGGGAGAGGTTGGAGAGGCTGTTAAACGTATGGAGTCCGTTTCGCACTCTCTTTCTCACACTTTGCCAACGCACTTCACCAATCGAAAACCACCGGCCCCCACTAAAAGCTTAGTTGCCCCTTGTGCTGCCTCCCCCCTCACCCCACCGCAGAAGGATCCTCCATTTCTTGAAATGGACCCCACCAGTAACCCCCCCCTTCCACGCGCTTCTCCCCGCGTATCTCACCCCCACCACCTTCTCTTCTCTCTTTATGCCGTTCACCCCGTTTTCACGTGTTGCACTATTAATGATTTCATTTTCATTTGTTAATTATTAATGCCTAAGACTGTTTTCGTAATTTTATGACTGTTTTTGGCTATTATTATTTTTCTTTTTTCTTTTTTCTTTTTTTCTGTTTTAAAAAAAAAACTTGTGACTCTCGAAGCACTAATTAATAACAGTAGATTTTATTTTTATTTATTTATTTGGTTGGAACCTGAATATATATATATTTATTTATTTACACAGACGTGTTGTGTTGCTGCAGAAAATAAAGTAGTAGAAAATAGAGGCTAGGCAGATATATATACATATATAGTATATTTATTTACAGAGAGAGAGAGAGAGATTGGGATAGGTATAATAAGGGAGGGAGGGAGGGAAGGAAGCAAGCAAGCAAAGCCCATTACTTTGCACTGAAAACTAATAAAAAATTATGGTTCACGAACTGAGGTGCTCTCGCTTGTGTAAAATGCCGTGAAAAGGTAAAATGCACTCGGATGCATAATTGAAGTATATTTGAGATTGTGTTTGAAAGTATTACTTTTTAAAGTCAAAACGGTCTTCTCAACAAAAGCTTTATTTTTAATCTTTTGTCAATAATGCGTTTTGATAATTTTTAGAGTAAACAGTACTCAAATAAGTACTTTTAAAATTTTTTTAACAAACATGTCAGTTTTTGGTTTAGCATAGCTTTTTAGGTATTAAAAGTAATTTTTAAGCTTCTAACCCCAATGTTAAGCAGGCCCTAAGCAACAATTGATATAAGAAAATAAAAATTATTTAAGTAATTGCCTCCCGGATAAGATTTAGCCTATATATATATATATATATATGTGCTTCCTATAAATTCAATGACCGATTTTTAAAAAAGCTATATGTTATCAAATGGCCATGTTGAAATTTTAAATAGTAAATTTTAAATGGCGACTTTTGTATAAAATTTCAACTTCCAGATATTTTTTTTATTTTTTTAAAAAATGAAAATCAGGGGTATTTTGGTCTTTTTTAAAAATTTTGTGCCCTAATTTGTATGGATGGGTCCAAATTGAGAGCAATTGAAAGTTCAAGGGGGGTAGTGAGAATTTTTGAACGTTAGGAGGATATTTGAAAAAATGGCCAAACTTCAGGGAGGGTTAGTGAAGTTATCCTAAAATTAATTTATAATTTTGTCATCATCACCACTCTTTTAACCTTTACAACGCTATTAAAATTAATTTAATAATAACTACAGGAGAAACACATTGTCTTTTGGAGAGTTTCAGCCACCGTACATCTTTTTTTTCCTTTTTTTTTTTTGGGGAAAATCAATCTGATTTTATTAATAGTGGTCAAGAGTATAAAAACTCTTACAATCACAAACATACTTTCTATAAGATCATAGCAAAAAACTAAAGATTACATGTCATAAAAGTAAAAACATATAGATCTTACTATGAAAAACCAATCTATAACATCAAACATCTACTATCACATATTAATCTTCAGTTTATAGAACAGATCTAGTAATGCAGACTCCTGGAAGGCAAATGAAGCCATTTCCCAGGCATGAGCAAAAAATCCACACCTAAATCATTCCTCTCTCAACTCAAAAGCTAGAAGTATTATTCATGACAGCCCAATGGCCAAGACCACAAAATAAAAAACAAAAACAAAAACTTTACAAGCAGCAGCGTAGGAGCATGGTATCATAAACATCCCTTTGGAAGACATGTCTTGGTTGAAGATGACGATCAGATCTAAGGTTGAAAAGATTAGATCTAGATTTACAAACTAAATCTAAAGCAATCCGCTATAAACAAAGACCGATGGAGCATACAGAGAAAACACCAAGCACTGTTATCGTGAAAGTGGAGGAGGAAGATCTAGACAATCTTCTCTCATCTTGAAGTTCTTCTTGGTGTTCTTTAGATGAAAAAAGTCAGCCACCATACTTAGAAAGATGAAGAACCCATCGAAGACTTTTTTTAATTATTTTTCTAATTACCATCGAAGAGTTCAAAAATGCCAAAGATAGGACGCAAGATACAAACGAGGGTGCTACTTCTTCCAATCAAAAGTGATCAATATCTGCAGCAGGTCACATGAACATGCATTAATTAGGATGTCATGCAGCAATGAATAAAATGAGTATCAGTGTAACTGTGAAAAACCATAAAGGAGAGATAATAGCGACATTACACATCAAGCAGAATTGGAACATCAAAAGGTGGAACTCTTGAAGGTGACAATAACTAGAATTGTGTAAGAACTGAATAGGGGCGAAATGAGACCTAGGGTTTATCCTATGTCCTTAAATAGGACAATTCCCATGAATCATGTGCTGGAAAAATTGTCCAAAAGCATGAGGTGGGCAACCAAATCACTCCTTCTATTATTGTCTTGATCTTTAGTAGTAGCATTCTTCTCAACTTCCTCTTCATCAACTGCAGGAGCAGCCTTGTTCTTCACAATAGGTGCTTCAGCTGCAGTGTGATTCCTATGAGTCCTCACGCTGCTACTTCAGTAGTGATAGGGACTTCAGCTGCAATATGGTCAACAGGAAAGACAAAATTAATGCAACAATTTCATCAAAGTATGAATTTAAATGGTAGCTAGCTCACAAAGTCAATATCTGAGCCCAACATCCTTCTTGCCTTCTCTTCATTTCTGACCTGAGAATTTTTCATATGAGAGTGGGGATATACATCGACAAGTTAATAGGCAGCACTGTACACCAAAAGTTTTAAGTGAATATGGAAAAACGTTTTCTTGAATAATGCTACACTGTCTTGCAGCTCTTTCAGGTAAGCATGCATTACAAATATATTAGGAAGGTAAAAGCAGAAATACCAATACTTGGACTGGAAATCCTTTCTTCTGTAAGATGTCAACTACTCTTCTACCCAGTTATTCTAAACTATTTGAATGGTAAAAGATATTTTTGGAAATGAAAAAATATCGAATATTTCATCTTGTAGATTAGTTTTGGTCATAGAGGTAACTCTTTTGTTGGTCAAGTAATTTTGTTTTAAGGAAACAAAATAATCTCTATAAATATGGACGGTTTTAGACTAATTTCTCTTAATTTTTGGAGGATCACAAATTTGTTCCGTGGATTGAGATCTAGCTAACCATTTTGCATTAGCTAGGTTTGAGCTTGTTTATTACTAGGTTAATATAGGTAGAACCGACTTGGAGATTGAGGAATAACCGTGCACTACTTTTCTCTTATTAAGTACTCTCATAATACTAACATTTAACTATGGTGATGTGGCAATAAAAATAAGTCATTGATTCTTTCTTGTTATAAGCCCCATTGTTCCAAATGCAGATTTTGGCTGCCACATTATCATAATTGTATGATAATAGTATGAGAGTCTACTCAATAGCTTTTTCATTAAATTAAATACATTCCCTTTGAAACAGTTGCCCAATTAAAGAAAAAGATCGAAACGGGTAAGCTTCATTTAGATTAATATTGAGAAAGAGACTAGGTTCAAAATTATTGATACACAGTATGACCACTGTCCGAAACGTCACTCACAACCTGCAAATTAAATAGCAAAGACAAAGGGTGAAAGCACTTTGATGCTTCAATCAGACAAACCACTAGTTGGAGAAGATGAAACAAAAGTAGGAGTGAAAACTTGGTTTTGGTTAGCATTTGTATATATTTGTATATAGCTCACAGCTGCTCGAGATTCTTTCTCTTTATTGAATGAAGATTGATTTTTTCAAAATAAATAAATAAATCTTAAATATATATAATAAGCAATATCAATTAAGAAATGATATGCATTGAAAGTTTTATAAAATAAAAATACAAAGATAACTAATGCATTAAATGCAGCTACATACTTTGTCCTAATTATTTACTTCTAAGACATGTTTTGTCTTCGCAAACTCCCAACGAGTACCATATATATACGTACCGTCCCTCTCTGGTACTTATCCTCCTTCACTTCTTCCACCCCCACTAGGGATCCCTTTCCTTCAATTACTAGTAACCAATTAATTTTCTCCATTCCTTTTGTTTAATATTTAGTAGATGTAAATTATTATTAGGGAAAAATACACGACAATACCCTCCTCAAACTAGTACTCCATTATCAGTGTTCCTCTCAAATTACCAATTGTGCCAATCTCCCCCTAAACTTAAATGTCAATGTCCCTCCTTTTTAGTTTTTATTATATTATTCTAAAAATAAAAAATAAAATTAATTCATTTCTTTTTTAAGATCCTTATAAATTGGTTTTTCTTTTTTTCCTTTTTTTAAAAATAATAATAATTTTTACAACAAATCCTTATAAATTGGTTCTTTTTTTTTTTTTTTTAGTTTTTAGTTTTTTTTTTAAAATAATAATTTGAAGAGTTTTTTTAATCTAATGAAAGGGTATTTATAACTTCAGGGGGACGTTGGCATTTTATTGGCAGTTTAGGGTGAATATTAATACAATTAGTAGTTTAGGGAGTATTGACAATAAGGTGATAGTTTGAGAAGGTACGTATACTTTTCCCTGTTATTAATATATTATATGTTCTCTCAAAAGAATCAATTTGTTATGTTAATTGTACTACTTTGGGCATTTTTCTCCCATGAATTGATATTCCCGATTAGTTTAGGTATAAGGACGAGGGATCTTCCGTATGTTTTGAAGTGCTTACATTATTGACTGTAATGCTAAATGACAAAGAAGTAATTATTTCAAAAATAATCTAATAAGAAGTCAAAGCCATGCACGAGTACTGGATCACTTGATAAATCAAAGTTTATACTAAAAGGCATGCAGCTTGAGTACAATGAGCACAATATATAAAAACCACAGTGTGTCTCAAAGCAAATAGTGAAGACGAACAATTTTTCTTTCTTTTCGTTTGACTTGCACTTCATATTTTCCAGAGTCTACTTTCATATGGCCGAAAACGAAATGCAGAGTCGTGTTTCTGAAAAAGAAATGCAGAGTTGTATGTTGAGTGGAGTGTTTCAACCCAGAGTCTACAATGTAGCCGAAAAAATAAAGTAACTGGGATACTGGCCGACGTGATTACAACAAACGGAGTCCATGCACTTGAGTTACCATATACCAAGAAGCAAATTGCGCTGAAGCTACTAAGGACGGAACCAGCTTTGGATTTGGGGGGACTCAAGGCCAAAAAAATTTGGGGAGGGACCATTTATAAAAAAATATCTTAAATAAATTTTTCTTTTACCTTAATTTTTTTTTTTTTTTTTTTTCTTGTCATTTGGGGAGAACTATGGCCCCTACCAGTACCTCCAGTTCTGTCTTTGAAGGCTACCATCATACCCGCCACAAAGTTTAAGAGTGTGCCAAGCCCAAACATCAACTTTTCAAGTAATGATTTCATGAAATCCTTCTATGTGCAACGTGACGTGAGAATTGACAAAGATAATTACTATTGAAGTTGAAGATGAGAACAAAGCATGCAATTACATCTGATATAAAGAATACCATAAACCAATTATTTCTCAAAAAAATAGCAGTGCTTGTCTCATTGTTGCCACCTGGTACAGTTAAGGCTGCAGTAAAAACAATAGTAGCAATCAATGTTGCAACAAGCATGCAATAGTTTGTTGTGTCCTTCCATTTTCACCATTTCAATGTAAACCTTCATGCGTCTTTGTAAATATCTGCTTGGGTGTTTTCCCATTTGAATTCTTCTCGTTCACGTGTGGATGCGGCACAATATTTTGAATCTCCTACAATTTATCAAGTTATAAATTGAAATGTGACAGTTCAACCATTACTATGGATCAAATACAAAAATAATAATACTAACACTTACCTTAAACCACAACAACTCCTCTTGCATTTTAAGGGTTGCTCCTTATATGATATTTAGTCAATCTTGAAGAGGCAATCGTCTAGCTAAGTGCAACATGTTCTAGCTTTTTTTATTGGTATTTGTCAAGAATCAAAGAAAGCAAAGAAAATCTCCAAAACAAAGGAGAGGAAGAAGAAGAGAAAATGGAGAAGAAGAGAAAATCCTCATTTGCAATATTAATCTCGTGAGTCCTTACAAGGGAAAGATTGAAGCTTATGTATGAGCTTACAATCATAAACTAACTATGGAAACTAACTAACTTACAAACAGAAGTATGATGCCCCACCCAATGGGCAAATCAATTAACTAGTAATTAATCCTACAGCGTGTCATCCCAATCATGTCCCTCCAGGACATGACCTCCAAGAAATCACTTTTCTTTTCTCGTCAGAATTTAGAAAACTACAGAGAAGACTTTACCAATACTATGGGATTAAGAAACAGAATTGAAATATCACACGCAATACCAAAGATAAAGTACTATATCATCAATATCATAAATAGTCACCAAATGTACGGTCATTAGACCATCACAGGAAATAGATACAACCCAAAATAAACTAACACCAACATTGTTCACAAAAGATCCACATATCAAAGCCTAAAACTAAGCTTCAACAGAGCTAGTGAAATCAAAATCTATCATGTTGGCGTGGGCAAATCCTTGCCTCCCATATCGGCGCAACCAAATAGGATCTACATCCTCAAAGATCACACGGATCAAGTCCAGCTAGCACCCAAGTTTGCTTGACGGCATCCTTTTCTAAAGCGGCTAAATCCATATAATAATCGAATGGAAAATAAAACATAAAAGAAAGGGTAAGTCTAAGACTTAGTGATTTTTAACGAGATAATACCCATGACAGCTTTAGTAATGAACTCAAATGTTTAATAAGCAAAAGTAGTTTCATCATGACAGCTTATTTGTGATATATATATAGTAATGATATATGCATACGATGAAAACAACAGTCATAGTTCAACAGTATGGTCTACCTGAGATATTACCCATTTTCATCAGGGTTGATGCTGTCCTGATGGACCTATAATACAATGCCAATGCTCTAGCCATTGCATAACACGCACGTAACATTAGTGGCACGATCAAGTCCGACCTCAAGTGGTCCACACACCAACTAATGACGCCCATCCTATAGTGACCGAACCATTGGGAGTGGTTGCATCAAGGTCACAAAACCAATGGATCCAAAGCCTCGTATAACACACACATTTGATCATAAAGCTAATATGTATAGTAAGCCCATGGCCAAGACTACCGCATGTATCGATGTACCATATCATACGATGCAATTATCTTGTATATATTTTATATGCATGTCATTTTACAAATCCCACTTGGTTAACATGTTTAGCACAACGTTTTTCTCAAAATGACAAAGTGTAATACCCCGATAAAAGCCAACTTTTTTATTAGACAAAATCTTTTTCATAGGAGCAGTCAACAAAGGTTTTCAATGAAGGAGTTTAATAAGACCCGAAACCCTTAGCATTAACTCCCAAACACACTTTGAACCTTTAGAGAATAAAAGCTAAATACTGATCCTCAGGAGGCGGATGTACGCTAGGTCTGACAGACGTACGTTGCTGTCTGTAGTGCGGACGTACGGTGGGGGACCATCGGATGTATGCTCTACAAATAGTACAATAGACGTATGTGGGACCACCGGATGTACGCTACTTTTTGAGATACCCTTTAAGTAATACTTGGACATACGAGACACCCTTTGAACCAATGTGCAAAGACCATCGGACGTACGATAGGGTTGCCGGGCGTCTGCTACTTTGTCAAAGAGTTGGTGGCAAACTTTCCCTATAAACGACTCGCCCCTCCTCTCATTTCTCATGCCTTCTTCCTTCCCTTAGTGTACCCCTAGCCTGCCAGAACCCTTTCTTAGCATATTGAGTGAGAAATATGTGAGAGTGAGCTTCAAAGAGGAGTTTTTGAGGAGAGGAGACCATGTTCGTGCTTAGCTTTGGGGTAAACTTTGTTCCTCTATATTTGACACTGTCTTATCTTGTGTTTCTACTTTGATAATGGCTTGCAAGTGTTCACTAAACGTTTTCCTAAAGATAACGATGTTTTCAAAGGGTTTTCTCAAAGAATCGTGGTTTTGTGATTTCTTACGTTGCATGTGATATTTTTCCAACTTAGGAGAGGTTTAAAGGTCTATGAATACCATTAGGAACATGCACTGTCCAAATCTTAAAACGATGTGCTTAACATACTGAATGGACGTATGCCATCGAGGCCAGACATACGGTCAATGGGCAGAGCACCTATTCTTAAGTTTTACACGTGTATGCTCAGGCTTGGCTATATTCTAGGTTTCGTAAGGCTTAGAATAACGGTGTCTTGTATCCGTTATAACAGGAAGTAGCTTAGTTGGAGGATTCACTCGAGTGTGCGAGGTAAGTAAACACTTACACCCCTTTTTACGTAAAACGCGAGATATGTCAATTGACTAACCACGCATATGATATGAGCATGTCTATTTCTTGTAATTACTTGGTAATTGTGTTATTAAATAAACTGTTAAGATGCATCAAAGACATGGTACGCCGATGTGCTGTATAAACGGCCATGGACTTACTATATAAACTGCATACTATGGTCAAATGTGTGTTATACGGGGTTTTGGATCCATTGGTTTCATGACCTTGGTGCAACCATTCCTAATGGTTCGGTCACTATAAGACGGACGTCATTAGTTGGTGTGGGCCACTCGAGGTTGGATTCGATCATGCCACTAATGTTACGTACGGTATGTTATGTAATGGCTAGGGCGCTAGCATTGTATTATAGGTCCCTCGGGACACATCAACCCTGCTGAGAAGGGGTAATATCTCAGGTAGACCATATATGAAAGTTATGACTTATAAAACATTAGCTTTTTCTACATTAAAATGCTTAGGTAATTATCGCCGGTTCTACACCATGAGCTTTGGAAACCTTAAAACTATTAAATGGTATATTAGCGAAGGTAATGCCCTTTTTTTATTGTTATTCGAATATCACGTTTACTTTTATTAAATGGACTCATAACATACCTAAGTGCTAAGTTTACTTACTAAGTTGTTAAACTTACACGGTTATTATTCTTAAGGTAATCTGGTTTACTGTTATGGAAGTGGCAAGAGATGCTACTACTTGATTGGTTATGCTTTACCTATAATTATAGGTTTGTCTTTATTATGTAGTTGCTCCATGTTCTTACTTGATGAACTATAGTGACTCAAATTTATTCACCTTCCTTTGCATGTACTCTGACATTGTTTTATAAAGGTGATTACCCATTTGGTCACAAGTTGGCTCAACTTGGTGAATTGCCAGTGACTCCATCGAATTAGCCGAGACTAATTTTAAGGGCGTTATACAAAGTTCATGTGCAATAAGTACAAATTGTGAGTGTTATAAAATATCCATGTTTTCTCGATACACAAAATAGATGTGCAGTGCATGGAAAATAGTAGTGAGCATTATGTGAGTTAAAACTCACTTAGATCGAAAAGCGTCTCTAAATACTTCGAAAGATCTGGGTTTGTCAAATCTATGGAAAATCTTCTATTAGTCCTAATTCCACTAAAATGATTCTTAAGTAAGAAAAACAAGAGCTATAAGACGTTTGGTAAAAATAGATACATCACCGTACATCCGCTATGTGGGTTCTTAGGAAAACCTCATTTTTTTCTCCATTGTCCTCTTATTCTCTGACTCCTAAGGCTATTAGGAACACCCTAAAGCCTTCTTTGATACTTTATTGAGGTCTTAGATGAATTGATTATTAGAATTTTATGAAATGCTAGAAATCAAGTATGGTGAGATTTGATGTTAAGGATAAATGAATTGATGACTAAGGTATTTTTTACCTCTGTTGTAGGAATTATGAGTTGGATGCATAATCAAATTAAGGACATGCGATGCTAGGTAATGGGACACAACACCAAAAACCCCAACATATTTTATTATAAATCATTGGAAAACGAAAACGTTGGAGATTTTATAAAGAATCCACTTACATGATTTTCAATTGCACTTCCTATTTTTAATGCAAAGTTTTATTCAATCATATGACATGATTACAAAAATATTACATATTACAATGAATTATGCATGAATGCAATTATGAATGAAAGAGCTCATAAAGGTTTCATGATATGTTATACAAATATGGATGAGCTTACAATATTATATGAAATGTTATATGTGCATTCATGAATAATAAATGTTTAACCCTGAAGCACTGAAACAACAATTAGCTAGATCGCAAGGGTAGCATGGCAAGCACACCGAAGGACTGTTACGAGAAGGTGTGATCTATCGGCGGTGACCTCCACCTAGAAGAGTTCCCAACTTGGTAACTCTCTCCTGTGACGACAAGATAAGCCAAAGGAGTCCTTCGGAACAAGCCAAACGTGCATCGAACACGGTAAACTCATGGAAATGGGTCAAAGGGTAAAACAACCAAGAAAAGTAAAAAGGAAATGCTGATTACTCATTTTGCAATTATCACGCTTTATAAGTTATTGTTGTACATGACAGAGATTATGACATAAAAATCCGCATAACATGTTTTATAGCATTTGGTGTTATGGCTACTTATTGAATTGTCAAACTCACCCCTTCTACCTATACATCTTTTTCATATTGCCCTATAAATTGTAATTTTGAGGACAAGGGTACCTGTGGGATACTCAGACTTATTGCTTTGAGGACTAGCAGAAGTAGTAGCAATGGAAGTTTTTGGAACTTCATTTTTTGGATTAGACCGCTTGGGACGAGCATAGATTGTGTAACTGCATTTTTATGAGATTATCGTATACTAACATATTATGTATTTGGGATAATAGTACTTTAGTAATGTTATGTTTCTATGATAATCTTATGAGAATATTTTATTTTATTAAGAATATGTTATAATTTCTCCCAATTGCTTTACCTCTAGAACTTAGGGTGTTTCAGGTGTAATTGTGAAAAACCATAAAGGAGATATAATTGAGACATTGTTAGCCCTTAGGTTACACATCAAGCGTAAACTTTGACGCTTTAATGGATGCAATTTTGTAGAGAGATTGGAACATCAAAATGTGGAGCTAGAAGGTGACAATAACTAGATTGTGTAAAATCAAAGAAGGGTTGTTAAATATGTTGTGGAGAGCGAAAGAAGGAGAGAATGGAAGAGAATAATGGACTACATTGTATTGAGTCTTATGATAATATAAATACAGACGCTTCTATTTATAGAGAGGCTATGAATGATAGGCTAAGTAAAAGTAAACCTAGTAGACCTAAAATACCTAAGGAAGTAAATAACCTAACATAATATTCTTAACATCCTCCCTCAAACTTAAGGTGTAAGCTTGAGTTTGGCCTCAGCAAATGCGACTATATCCGCGTCGTCTGTTTAAAAAGAAAGGGAAAAAAAAGTGTTAAATTTGTCGAAAAAGCTATTTGTTGCTTGTGCTGAAAGAGTTGCCGGAAAAGTCGTCGAAGAGGTGACCAGAGTTGGGCCGCCGGAAGAGATGGACGGCGGCTGGTGATAGAGCAACAGGCAACAGTACCCTTTGGACTGGGTTGAAAAGCTTGTATTCGGGTGATTTCTCAAATACTCAAATATCCCCCCTCAAACTTAAGGTGTAAGCTTGAGTTTGGGAAAAAGAAAGAGAAATTACAATTTTTTTTTTTTATTTTTTGGTTAAGGTTCGCTATAAGGGGGTGTTTAGTAAAAGCTTTGGCTTAGATTGTAATTGATGTAAATTAATATGGAAAAAAAAAAAGATTTAAGAATGTTTGGTATGAAAAAGTGAAAAAGTTGTATGGAAAAGTAAAAAAAGTTTTGTTTTGTAGTGATTTTTTAATTTGAATAATAATAAAAAGTTAATGATGTGATATAAAAAGTAAAAAAGTTAGAATGTTTTGATAATGATTTTTTGGGGAAATGGTGATGAATAGTAACAAAGGAGACTCGAACTCCTTTACCAAACAAAACCGAAAAGTCGTCGGAAAGGTGGCTAGAGTTGGGCGGCCGTTGGCGTTTGATAGAGGTCGGCAGCGATAACTAGTGGTGGCTGATGGAGGTAATTTGAGGACTTGGATCAACTTGATGGAGTTGAGTCTTGAATTGGAGCCTTATAGAATAGGCTATAATGGGCCAATTTGATTGGGTCAAAATAGTCCAAAACCCATGGACCATTTAATATGGTCTAGCCCGTAAATTATATGATGACCTGGGTCTAACCTAATGGACCAGGTTGTAAGAATTGACCCGGTTGGACCGGTTTAGAACCCGATGACTAGGTTAGAAACCGGTTTTGGATGAGGTTGGAGATGCCTTGGATGGATCAGAAATTAACCAGTTTAGCAAGTGGGCCGGTTACATGGGCCAAAATGGTCGAAACCCATGGACTATTGAATTGGTCAATCTAGCCTGAAAGAGATTATCCAGTTCTAACCTGTTGGATCGGGTCGAAAATACTTGGATCAAGATATATATAATTTTTTTCCCGGGAGTTGACACGTGGTAGAGGAGCTAAGGCTAACATGGCGGGCTCTCTGGAGGACACGTGCAAGCTAAGAGAAAAGAATAGCGTCTGGCCCATGTGGTGCATGCGCCATAGGATGCGGCCACATGAGGCGTGTGTATTACATGCCCCAGAAGTTGGCCGGCACGTGGAACACCATGGGCGGCGCATGATTGACAAACATATCCTTCTGAGGGCGCATGGAAGCTTAGACGGCTAAGATCTTTTCAAATATGGACTCAAAGCGTCGATTTATCCGCATGGCTACTGCAGCTATTGGGCTTTGTGGCAACGCGTGGGGCCCATGTAGGAACTAACGGAGGCGTTGGAGTGCCTGTTGTAGCAAATCTTCCAATGTAGATCTATACCTTACAAGAATGATTCTAGTATAAATTTTTCCAGATGAGGCTTCGATAAGGACATGGAAGAGTTTTTGAGCGGATGACCGCTTAGTGGTGCGTAAATGACCGGAAAAAGGAGGTCGCCAAGGGGAGCGCCAAGAAACGTCAAAGATGTTTATTGGAGGCCACAAGAAAGTGGCTCTAATACCATGTTAAATATATTGTGGAGAGTGAAAGAGAATAATGGACTACATTGTATTGAGTCTTATAATAATATGAATACAGACGCCTATATTTATAGAAAGGCTATTAGTGATAGGCTAAGTAAAGGTGAACCTAGTAGACCTAGAGTACCTAAGGAAGTAAATAACCTAACATAATATTCTCCCCTACAATCTACTTTTGTTTTCTAGAAACATCTAAGACAACACTATTCAGGCTCATGAACTTCTGCACTCTTTCAAAAGCAAAAAAGGTAAAAGGGTTTCATGTTTCTTAATATGGACATGAAGAAAGCTTTTGACAAAATGGAATGGAAATTCATCTTATCTGTTATGAAAAAGTTAGGCTTCCATCCCACTTGGATTAACTGGATCAGATTATGCATCTCCTTTTCCTCTTTCTCCATTCTCATCAATGAAAGCCCCTTTGGTCTATTTTCTCCCAACAGAGTCTTCGTCAAGGTAATCCCCTCTCTTTTTTCCTGTTCATGTTAGGCACAGAAGTCCTCTCTAGACTATTGTTTAAAGAAGAAGCTCTTGGCAACATTAAAGGACTGAAAATATCTAGGAACACCCCTGCCATCCACCATCTCCTTTTTGCTGATGATCTCTTGATCTTTGGCAAAGCTACCCCTAAAGAAGCCAACAATATCCGTTCCTATCTTGTGAATTATTGCCTCTGGTCTAGTCAGTCCATCAACAATGGAAAATCTTCTATTAGATTCTCAAAGAATACCAATCCTACCACTACTACAATGATTCTTGAAATTCTGCCCGACTCCTTTAACCCTTCAAAATCCATTTATGTTGGTGTCCTTATTCTCTTTGGAAACTCCAAAAAAGCAGCTTTCCTTGATATCATTGATAGAGTTAAGTCTAAGGTGGATAGTTGGCATGCTAAGTCCCTTTCCCAAGCTGGTAGGTTGGTGCTAATCAAATTTTTGGCTGCAACCATCCCTTCCTATGCCATGAGCGCTTTCCTACTCCTAAAAAGTATCTGTAGCCAGTTAGATAGGGTTTTCAAAAAAAATTGGAGGGATTTTCCTTCCTCAAAAACAAGAAATCTCTCTCTCAAGTCTTGGAACTCTATTTGCACCCCCAAAGTTCTTAGTGGCTTGGGCATTAGGAGAATGAAAGATGTTAATCTTGCCCTCATATCCAAACTTGGTTGGAAGCTCCTCACAGGTTCAGACTCTCTTTGGGTGTCCCAGCTCTCAAGTAAGTATCTTCACTCTGAATCTTTCCTTTCCCCCTTTTCCCTTTCTTCCTCTTCTTGGCTTTAGAAAAGCATCATAAAGTCTCAGCCTATTATATCACAAGGTGCCTCCTATAGGATTCGTAGATTCTCTTCCCTTTCTATTTGGAACTCCTCCTAGATTTCTACTGTGCCTTTTTTCTCCCCCACTCCCCTCTCTCTGAGCAAGTCCTCTTTTTCCTGACTTGATGGTCTCAGATCTCATTTCCCTAATGGCTTTTGAATCTCCTCTATTGGTCTCTTTGTTCACTTCCCCCAGTGTCAAAGAAATCCCAATGATTCCTATTAGCCCTAACCTTTCCACAAATTTTCTTTAGACCCCTTCTTCCAATGGCCTTTTTTCTACTAGCTCAGCTTATAGGCTACTTAGTGATGTAGATTGGACTTATCGTCATTCTATCTATCTTATCTTTCATTATTATATTTAAATTTTGTATTTTATCTTTATTAAGTGTTTATTAGGTTTAGGGAGTCTATAATTCGTATTTTATCTTTATTAAGTGTTTATTAGGTTTAGGGAGTTTATAATTCATATTTTGTTAGGTTTTGGGGCTATATATACATGCTTATAACCTCCAGAAAAGACAGTTGTTATTGATTATTGATTTTTATTAATAATAATACTCAGAGTTGAGTTTATTCCTCTTTTTGCTTTAAAATGCTAAAGAGTATTTAGATTTTCAAGAAGAGTTCTTAGATCATTGATAGTCTCAAAATCTAGAATTAGTTATCCACTGCATATTTGTTGTTCTTCGCTACAGCCCACTAAGTCACGTTGCATCAATTGGTATCAGAGCACAAGTTACTTTTCATGAATGGGGAGGAGCGACTGTCTGGCAGACATGAATGAGGTGTACATGCACACAAAGACAACACGTAAGGAGCAACCGGTGATTCGTTTGCAGCACATGGAAGAGAAGTTTAGTGGTCTAACTGTGCAGAAGAAGGGGTGTGCGCGCACCCAACACGGGGTCCCTACCAATCAATTAGCCAACATGGATGGTCCGAATGTTCGTTGTCGTCAACCAAGACTGTGGTACATAGAGGCGGAAGAGAAATTTATCGTTGAATATCAACAACACATGGAGGAGCAATTCATGGTTTTGGGGGATCAAATCAAAGCCCTCGCTACCCAAATATCCAACTTGTGTGGTCACAATGAGATTGGATTTAGAAACCCGTTTACAGAGCGCCAAACGCAGGGACGTCAGCACCTTGCGCAAGCTCATGCCAATCGGCGGGTAAGTAGGTTCAAACTCGATACACCAGAATTTCAAGGTTGCTTGCAACCCAAAGAGTTCATTGTAACAGAAAAATTAGAAAAATTCGACAAAAAGAAGGTGACTAAAGAGGCTGCGGAGATTAAGAGTCAATCGGTTGAGGCGGAGGGAGATGGATTTATTGAGGAAGATTGCTCGGTAGATTGGGCCTCTCCAGCAATCTATGACACATATCTCGACAAAGAGGTGAGTTATATACATCAAGTTGATTTCTTTAAAGTAGATGCTATATTATCAAAAACTTTTAAGCAAAGTTGCAATGAGATCTATGGAGTGGAAACGACTTTTCTATCAAAGAGTAAAGGGGTTTTTGTGAGTTCCTTGGGAATTCTCATGGCTTATGGGAAGGGCCAAGCACAAGAGAAGCACGACAAGTCTACGTGGCAAAGTGGTGTGTGGGGCATTCACGACAAACATCAAGCTATGTCAATGATAAAGAGCGTCACATTTATTATGGGAAGTGGCCTTGTTGTGATCTTGAGGAATGGAGAATGGAACGAGTTGCCAGGGCACCCGAAGGACCATGGAAAAGGCAGCCCAAATTCGAAGGCGAATTCTCTCCAACCTGGGGAGGATGATGTAGATTGAACTTATCATCATTCTATCTATCTAATCTTTCATTATTGTATTTAAATTTTGTATTTTATCTTTATTAAGTGTTTATTAGGTTTATGAAGTCTATAATTCGTATTTTATCTTTATATTTGGTGCCAATAGAAAAATTTACAAGGCAGTATTTTGATACTATTACCTCGCTTTTCCTTCTTGAGCCACTCCAACGATATGATGTAGAGTGTTTCTCATCTCTAGGCCAACAACTACTTCTTCGCTACCACGCTTCACGCTGCCTCCATCAATGATTAGCTTGCAAACCTTATCCCGAATAGTACATGTTGAGTGAAAAGGTTGTGCCGCTGTCCATCATCACCTTCCACCTTTCTGGTGTAAAACATTCCTTCGCACCATCAAGCTAGGCCCATTATCTCCGTAATAAATTCTTCTTCAACGTCTCAGAGTTGTCAAAGGTTACTTCTTGCTCTTCTTCGCCACCTTGCTCATCGGCGCTTCCGAGTCAATAAGTAGACCATTTCCATATTTTTCTCCTTGGCAATCAATTTCGTGGTTTGCCACATTTAAAACACTTAGGCCCATTCATCGTTGAGCTCCAGTTAGGTAGATCAGTTGTAATTGGAGCCCGATTTGGGATTGTTGATTGGGTGGTGTTTCAATGTGTAAACGGCCCGTCTGTAACAGTCATGCTACCTCGTACACGCCTAAAGAAACCTGTGGATCCCCCTTGCTGCTGTTTTCTCCAATAGAAGGGCTCTTTGATGAGCCACAGGCATGTTAACGAGATCAAAAAGATTTAATGAATCTTGAATGTTTTGTCGCAACCCCCCGATGTATCGAGATACTAATTGATCGTCATCTCGCCAACTCAACCCGTGTCAAATACTTGTAGAACTCTTCCAGATACTCATCCACGGTCTTGAACTTTGGCTTAAATTCTGCAGTCGTTAATACATGGTTCGAGTGTAGTTGTATGGCAAGAAGGTCGACCACATGTGTTTCAACAGTTTCTCCCATCTGTTGATTTTTTATTTGCCTAGTCGAGTCTTTGATTGTTTCAATTGCTGCCACCACGCTGCAGCTCGTCTCGAATTTGGTCGACCAAAGAAACTTGTCTATCCTCGGGAACCCCCTTGAATTCAAGAACTTCTTCAACTGCCGCTATCCAATCCAAGAATTCCTCAGGTTGAAGACCCCCGTTGAATTCCGAAACATCAAGTTTGAAACCGGATTCCCACCGATTGGCCTGAGCTTGTACAAGGGGTTGATGTCGTGCACTCCTGCGCAAAAGGGTTTCGCTTCATCCTCCATACGCGCCTTCCTACTCGATTCGTGCGATGAGGGTATATGCCGACATCTGTCTCGACCACTCCCGATGGACAATTGCTTTGTGAGGGCTTCAATTTGTTCCCTCAAGCTCGCAAATTGTGCCTCCGAATATGCTTCATAGGCCGCTAGTGGTTCTTCTCAAACTGGTTCTTCGCAACCCTAGAATCTCCACTGTCTTTTCTCCTCTTGAGTCTAGCTCTTGGAAGTTATTATGGAAGCTTAAGCTTAATGATAGGTTGATTTTGTTCCTCTGGAAAATTGCCTAGGACATTCTCCCTTCTAAAGTCAGGTTGAAAGCTATCTTCCATATCCCACCCTCAGAATCTCTTTGCCCTCCTTGCAACACTAAAGATGACTCTATATCCCATCTCTTCTTTCGCTGCATTTTTGCCAAAGTAGCTTGGAGATCCTCCTTTTGGCCCCTTGATTCCTTAGTTTGGTCCTCTCTTAGTCTCCCAAATTGGATCAAAGGCATCATCCACCCTCATTCCTCTTTTGGCATTCCTAAAGTTGATTCTCACTTGTTTCAAATTTATGCTTCGGTTCTATGTGATCTTCTCTGGTTTTCTAGAAACAAAGCAATGCATGAAGACATAATCTCATATATCATTTCTCTGGCTAGCTCTATTAGAAGAACCTCTCTCGATCATGCAGTAGCTTGGAAGTCTTCTTCTCCTCTTGTTAAAGAATTATGGTCTCCTCCTCCAGCAGGTACTCACAAGATCAGCTTTGACACTGCTATAAGGGAGTAGTTTTCGGTGCAAGCAACAGTTTGCAAATATTCAAAGGGTCACATTGTAAAGGCCATTTCCTAGATAAATCCTCCTTGTGATCCCAACTTTTGGTGAAGCACTTGCAACTCAGTTTACTACCTCTCTAGCAGCCTCTTTGAATCTCAAGTTTTCTCTTGAAGGTAACTCCTTGGTGGTTATAAATGCTCTACAAAATCCTTCCATCTCCTTAGATTGGCACATAGAATTAGTGATTACCAACACTTAGTTTCTCCTTCCAGCCTCTTCCCTTTGGGAGGCAAAGAAAATTCACAAAAATGCTAACTTTTGCGCCCACCATGTAGCTTATTCTCACTTATTCCCCCCAACCCCCCCCCCCCCCCCCGCCCCATTTGTAGTCTCTCTTGTTTTTTTTCCTGTCATAAGGCCTTTGGCTCCTTGGATTTTGTTATAAAATAAAAATAAAAAGATGTACCGAGCTATTCTCACTTATTCCCCACCACCCCCCCTTCCCAAAAAAATTTGTAGTCTCTCTTGTTTTTTTCCTGTCATAAGGCCTTTGGCTCCTTGAATTTTTTGTTATAAAATAAAAAATAAAAAAAGATGTACCGAGCTGCCTTACTTTTTGTTATTTTTCTTATGCTATTTTATATTTTATGTTAATGGTTTTCAACGATACTTGTGTTAGTAAGATGATATTAAGAATTGAACCTTTTCATGTAGCCTTGAGAGTACACAATTTAGGAAAAAAACTTTTTTTTTCGAAAGTAGTTTTGGTGTATAAATTTTTTTCCTTTTCGATGATTTAGTGTTTTTCTATAGTAAAAAAAAAAAAAGATTTCAGCGGCTACTATACCGGGAGGTGACTATAGTAATGCCTATTCACTGGAAACTAATGACATGAAGAATCTAGGTGGTGATAATCGCAAAAGTTCTCTCAAGTCTGATTGATCCATAGCCTAACTCAACCACATTATGAGATCAATAAGACCCAAAATGATTTACATTAATCAGACAAGATGATTTTCATTGTGAAGTCAAACTAATGCCCTAGTGTTTACTTAACCACATAAAAATTGCCTCAAAGCCATTAAACCAACTCCCTTAATGGTTAGTGTCATATGTGACGGGATTGTTGATTGCCAATGCAAAATTTAAAGGTTCCTCCAAGTGTATGCTTTATAATCAAATGGGGTGCTGTTATTTGACCAAATAGAATCAAAGTAGATTCATTATTGCTTCAACATCATTTCTGTAGTCATTTGAGCAATGGAATAGGCAAC
This sequence comes from Carpinus viminea, assembly GCA_013348765.1. Lineage (NCBI taxonomy): Eukaryota > Viridiplantae > Streptophyta > Magnoliopsida > Fagales > Betulaceae > Carpinus > Carpinus viminea. Next base: position 18,982,908 of record CP054670.1, on the reverse strand, counting down.
TACTCTATGCTATTGCTCTCTGTAGTCCAGCACAGTTGCTCAAGGGCTAAGGAAGAGCTGAAAACTTTCCTCAAAATCCACAACAATAGGCAATAAATACAACAAATCAACAATCTGCCAACTCCAATCCTTGATCCATGGCTGATTCAAGAAATTTTTACTAAAAACTCTAAACGATCTGGAAAGAGATGAACATAAACAGCCAAGATCATAAGTACATTGGGTATGTACAAAAGGCTCCCAAAAAAATTACTAGTGAATTTCATCTGATCCATAAAATCTAAAAAGGATCACAAAGGATGTAGCCAAGCATACACTGATACAATGATCAGGCTTCCTCCAAACTAGTTTTGCCTCATCTTATTTCCTATGTTTTCATATGGTAGCCTTTGCAAATATACCATTCGTTTTAGGGAACAAAAACAAAAGACTGCCAAAGTTCTTGTTATAATTCATAGTTGTTTTCAAGCAAAATAAGCAGTTAAAAAAAAAAAATTTAAAAAAAAAAAAAAAACTAATTTCTTGAATTATGGCCAAGCAAAACTGATTTTCAAGCAAGTTTTGCATAAAAGTACCAGCTTAATTTCAAAGCAAAAGTCTGTATTAGATTCATCTTACAAATACACTATTCTCACTTCCCTAATTACAAAGTTCCTGACAAGAAAAGAAATGCATAATAGTGATTGAATATCAAAATAAACACACAAAAGCAAAAACAAAAAGAGAAGGAATTTGGAAGGCATTTAATATTCAAGAAGAAGCATGAGTTGTAATACCATTTGAGTTGCACCAATTTGATGCCAAACTATCTAGACGCTACAGGAATGTAAAGGATTTTTACAGATCATAACTTTTTAAACCTTGGATTCAACTGAACTTGTTTCTCAGAATAAGCTTCTGACATACCTGCACCTCTTTAGAATCAACAAAATGTGACCAGCAAGGAACTTTTCTGTCAGTCTGCCATTGTTGATCTCACACTGTTTTGGTGTAAGCCGAAAAATTGAGATGTGCAAGTTTCCACAACTACCTTCTTTGCAATTCTTGGACAACCAACAAGATAAATACCAACTTCCTTCACCTATAACCATTCAATAAAAAGGACACCTTGTGAGATGGGGCAATGACAAACCAACATGCTGAAACAATTAGAAGCAAATTAACTGATATATATGATTTAATGATTGTTCTTAATCTGCTGCTTTGTCCATTCTTCTCTTTGCAGGTTCTCACTCTCACCTCTTTATCCAAATCACATGCTACTAATTAAAAATTCATCCGAAAAAAATTTTATTACCCAAATATTACTATTCAGTTTCTACTAGTGCCACAAAAAGCCAAAATGGAGCAGCCAACCGTTTAAAAAAGTCATCCTCATCTGTATTCCTTGACTACCAAAAAAAGAGAGAAAAAAGTTACCCTGGTAGATGGCTTGGATGTTCGTCAGCAGTGGTGGGTGGACAGTTGGCTGCAGGCGTGTGGTGGTTCATCTGCATTGTACAGTGCTAGTGGGTTTGCGGCATACGGTGGTTTCAAGACCTGGCATCACATGGTGCTTTCTGTCCGGATTTGGCGTTGTCCGAAGCTCAGCAGTGCGGTTGTTCATGACAAAGAATTGCATGAAGCTCATTGTCCATTGGGTGGTTGATCTGTCAATTGAGAGGAGTGTGAGGGAGGAAGGAAAGGGAGGAGCATTGTGGGGGGGGGGGGCCGGGAACGTGGGAAGATTTCTAGTATCTATCATTTCTATTTACAAAAACAAAAATGGTTTTTCTATTCTTTTGTTCTTTTTACAAAGTAATTGATATGGAACAGGCAAGAGAGATGAAAGCAGACTAAAGAAAGCACCAAGGATTTCTCATACTTTTCCATCACCATTGCCATATTAGGGGATCGTACCTTCGGTTCTAATGGATCGCTTCAATCATTAGTCCTTTTCTTTAGAGACCTTCTCTCCATGGCCAGCATCATCTTTGGCAGTATCAGAATCAAAATAGTGAACCCCGCTTCCATATTCTTCCATTACATTTGGCTCATCAAGTAGTAGATGAATTCCACACTTCTTCACTTTAGCTGCTTCCCAAAAGTTGATAGACAACTCAATTTCATCTCCACTTTCCATCTCAATTTCATTTCTTATGAGTGGCGTCTGATATAGAAAGACATGATCTTCACTAGTTACAGTACCGGGAAACAGTGATGGCCAAAGAGTGTGCTCATAGCCTCTAGTTTTGTTATCGATTATCAAGTGAGGATAAAGACCACCCATCTTATTGTATTCTGAGTTGGCTGAATAAACAGCACAAACAAGCAACCGAAGGATTTGACCATTTGAAATTGAAGGTACATGGAAGGATATCGAAGACCCAATTCTCTGATGGCTGAACCAATTTGGAACCTCACTACCAGGGAGGCAAATGACACGATACTGATCATCACGCATGGATGACGAGCACTAATCAAAAAAAAAAAAATTCCTCACATCATAAAATGAGAGAGAGAAGAGGGGAGGGAGAGAGAGAGAGAGAGAGAGGTCCTACCTGGAGATGACTCCTAAAATCATATGCTAGATTGTTACACCCCTCTGTGTGAATGATTGAAGTAAATTCCAAATTCTCGAAGCCTTGAATCTCAGTCAATTTCTGGCAATTACGAAGGTTAAAAAATTGTGTACTTTTATGGTTTGGCAAAATTGAGAGTCTTTCCACTGATGTGCAGCCACTTGCATCCAAGACACCTACACTTGGAGGGAGTCCTGAAATTGATTGAAGAGTTGTACACTCACCCAACCACAAAAAGTACAATTTAGGAAGGTTACTGATGCAATCAGGTAGGTTACAAAAATTGTTTCTTGATAAATCCAAATTCCGGAGTGAAGATAAACTCCCAAGATCAACAGGAATTCCATCTTCAGACAAATTGCAATCAGGGAGATCTAGAGTTGTCAAAGAACGTAATCCAGAAATGGATGCTGGTAGCAAACTTATTGGATTCAAGCTTTTTGGTGACCTCCATGATGAGAGAAGTGAAAACCAAGATTTTGAGGATTGTTCTTTACATCCAGATAATAATAGAGTTTTAAGATTCTTCAAAAAACCAATGGAGGATGGTAGTTGCTTAATAGCAGTTCCATCGGCAAGCAGTTGCGTTAAAGCCATCATATTCCCCAATTCCTCTGGTAACTTGTCAAGTTTTAAACAACCAGACAAGTTAAGAGTTTCAAGAGATTTTAAATTCGAAATGCTTTTTGGAAGATTCCTAAAGTTCTTACATCTTTCTAAATTTAGCAAAATAAGTCTTTTCAGATTTCCAATGGACTCATGAACCTGAACTAAGCTTATGCAACCTTCAAGCATCAGTATCTCCAATTGTGGCACTTGAGAGAAGTCTGGTGATTTGGTGAGATATTTTGAATTGCTGAGATTAAGGACCTTCAATTTGTTGAGTATCTATGAAAAAAAGAAAAACAAAAAGGAAAAGTTCTTGTTAGTTTTAACATTAATAGAGAGAGAGAGAGGAAGGGGGAGGGGGGACTTCACTTATACCCTCAGAAGTATAAGCAATTTTGCAATCATAACCTTGAAATTTAAAAAATTTCAATGTCGGTATCTCATGTTTCTACCCCTTTTAATTTCACCCTTTTTTTTGTTAAATGCCTTAAATGACCCTTTTTTGAAGAAAAAACAAACAAACAAACAAAGTGAAAATTCTAGTGACCTACGATTGGTCAATACAAGGTATTTTTGAGTTTCGCTTCCTTTTTTATATATAAAAAAGGGGCATTTTTACACTTCGAGGGTAGGATTGCAAAACTACTTATACTTCGGGAAATGTAAGTTTCCCCAAAATAAAAAATAAAAAATAAAAATTGTAAGATTTGTTATACCTTGTTCTTCTCCCAAATTTGCTTGACATTACTATGTTGCATGTCAAGAATAACAAGGTTCTCTAGATGAAAATTTTGTGGTAGAAATTCCAAAGGACAATTATGCCAACAAAGCCATCTTAACTCTTTAGAGAGATGCTCATAGGATCCTGTGAGATGTACAGAATTGATTTGGAGCAATCTCAAATTCTTCATATTTGTAAATGCTTCTGTTTTCAAATTTACATCTTCAAGTATAGAGACACTTAAGATGAGAGCCTCCACTGTTTCCGATCCCTAGCAAAATAGACAATTGGATTAGCAATGCATAGCCTCATCTTGTGTACAGCTAGAACAACTTTGAACTAGAGTAGGCCTATATATCCTCATCATTATTTTATTTTATTTAAAAAAAATATATAAAAAAAAACTAAATTGATTCAAACATAATTATAATTGCTTAAAGCATGATGCATACCTTTTAAATATTGTTAAGCATCAATTGTTGACTTGATTTGGAAAAGATTTGGATTTCCATTTATTCGATTATGAGTTATATTGATACATTATTCAACTATGATGCACGCTTGGCAAAAAGGCTGAATGCTCATATATACCTATATAAGACATATATCATGTGTTTGTGTATGTGAATTTGTTTATATATATATATATATGAACAAGCCTCTTACCGTATGTTTCAGTAGTACATTTAAGACATCCTCACGAAGCCACAACCTACTACGCTTTCCAGGCAAATTGGGTGACTTTTCACGAATAATCTCCCTTCCCATATCTCGAATAAGATCATGCATTCTCAACTTATTTTTGCGATCAATTGTCACAAGGGATCTCTGAGTGAGAATATTAATACCAATAACTGGAAAAAAACCACATCCATCAAGTATTTTGATGACATATTCTTTATCCATACCAACAAAGAAACATGCAATATCAAGAAATATGTTCTTTATACTATCATCTAGTGATTTCAAACTTATTCTAAGTATTTCTTGAATTTGGTGGTGAGGAATTTTTTGTAGTTTTTCCAATTCGCTTTTCCATTCATCAATGCTTCTTCCTAACAAAAAAGAACCCAAAACTTCAAGAGCTAATGGAAGTCCTCTGCAATACTTCACTGCACCAATTGAAAGCTCCAAGTAATCTTCATTTGGATGGCACATGCTGAAGGCATTCAAATTGAAAAGTTGAAGAGACTCCTCCTCTCCCAATTCTTCAACCTTATATTTTCCATGTACTCCAAGTTTAGTTAGTATATGTTCATCTCTAGTTGTTGCAATGACTCTACTTCCCGGACCAAACCATTCTGAGTTTCCAACTAATGCGTGTAATTGTTCCATGTCATCCATGTCATCAAGAACAAGAAGAACTCTTTTTCCATGAATTCTTTTCTTAATCAAATTGATGCCTTGATCAACATTGTCAATCTTCAAATTTCTCATTTTTAATATATCATAAAGAAGTTGTTCTTGTAACCGAACTAAACCATTAGGCTGTTCTGAAATTTCTTTAATGTTTAAAAGACAACTGCTTCCTTCAAATCCATAACATATGTGGTTATAAACAGCTTTTGCTATGGTTGTTTTACCAATTCCCCATCCCATGAAGGCCTACAATGCGAATGTCACTTGTTCCAAGATTTAACAAACCTTTCACCCGATTAACACGATAATTTATTCCTATTGGGTGTCTAGCAACATTCAAGCCAATGGGTTCCAATTCATAGGAAACTTGTTCAACAATCTTCTCAATGAAGCTTGATTCATGCCTGATCATTATATCAAAGGAAAATAAAACACTAAAATAAGCACAAAGAAAAATAAGAATGAAAATTATGAGTCATTAGCATCAAAAGGATGTTATCATCTCAATCATTTGAGACTAATGTGTCATTGCAAGCAATTAGGTTCTATCAAATTTACTAAGAATTTTTTTTCTTAATATGTTAGGGCAACAATCTTCTCTATGAGACATTCTTTTTCTTTTTTTTTTACCTTTTCGTGAACATAGCCATTAACTATTTCATGCAAAGTAAGGTTACAGTATCATCCTCTCATGTGTGCAACATTTTATTTAAAGGGCAAAAAAAATCATATTTAGTCCCTAGGTTTTCATCTTATTAGTATTTCCAATTTTAACAGGTATGTATATCACTTAAATGTTAAAGTTAATGGCTTGCCGTATGCCGCGTGTGTCTCATTTGACATGTTAGTGTCCATATCAAGATGCCAATATCAATGCCACACCAGTAGGTGCCACAGCATCAATACGAAAACAAAAAACAAAACAAAACACCACGTGAAAAGCTTAACCTTCTGAAACCATAGTCCTTTAGCATCTCCACCACTGTTGCAGCTGGCAGAGGGTGTGTTGCCCAGGTTTCTAGTTAACTTTCTTCTTCCTAGTAAGGGTTCATCTTTGTATACTACCTATGTACTAGGGTTACGGCCCTATGTGCTTTAATAATGATATGAAATTACTTATCAAAAAAAAAAAAGCTTTACAGTTAACTCAAATTCCACTCACATAACCCATTGAAAGTACAACAAATGGAAACAAGAAGCCCAGCAAAATTCACACCTTTCAACAACCCAAAATCCCTTCGTTCACCAATATAGAATATAGAATATAGAATATAGAACATAGATTTTTAATCAATTTTCACATCTAATTGTACATCCCTCACTGGCAAGTCAACCAAAAAAAAATGGTACTTAGATAGGTCCAAAGCAATAGAAAGCCAATTTCTTTTTAGCCTTCATAGCTGTCCAAGCTAACATGTTTCCTCTCCCTACTCAATTACTTTCTGTATAATCCTGTCCTCTCCCACCCCCGGCCAGGGCCGTCACCGTCCTATGCTTTTCCTTTCATAATTTTCCAAGTTAACAAAATTATTGGCAACCAAAATTTGGTAGAGCAAGCTACAGAACAGCAATTCTAAATAGCCTCTCTCTCTCTCTCTCTGATAGTTGCTGAATAAAACCAACTCTTGTTTCCAATCCCTGTATTAAAGCCAACGCTTAGTTTCAAATTCACTATCTTATCATAAAGCCCACATAGTTTTTGAGTTATTTTTCACCCTCCAAAAATCTACATTGTATATTGGTGAAGGGATTATGGGTTGTTGAAAGTTGTGAATTTTGCTGGGATTTCTTGTTCCCATGTTGCTATTTGTTGTACTATACTTCATAATTCTAGAATCAAGATTTCTCTATAGTAGTAGAGTGGGCATGAAACAGAAAACGATAAACTAATTTTTTTTATTCACTTTTCACATAAATTTAAAAGAAAAGAAAAGGACAAAAACTTAATAAAAAAAATAAGCATGAAAAAGCAAAAGGGACCATAGCATAATACCCATTCGCAAGACTCTCAAGATTCCAGCCGGAACAATTCGCAGCTTCAGTAAGAGCTACTCTCCACCTCTGCACCCTCTCCATATCGGTCTGAAACCGCTCTTCATGCCCAGCAAATGCTTCGGCAAAAGTTCCAGCCTGTTTTCGGACATCGGAAGGGTCCACGTGATAAAATATGGGAAGAAGAGTGTGGCCTATGGTATTTCTACATTCCACGATCTCCACAAGTTCATCAAGGCACCACCGGGAAGAAGCATAGCCTTTGGAGAAAACCACAATAGAAATCCTCGATCCACGAATCGCATTGAGTAGTTCGGTAGAGATGGTCTTTCCTCTTCGAAGCTCCTCGTCGTCTCGGAAGGTATGAATTCCAACTCGCACCAAGGCAGAGTAAAGGTGATCCGTAAAATTCTTGCGGGTGTCTTCACCTCTGAAACTCAAGAAGACGTCGTAATTCCAATGGGGTCTGGAAAAGGAGGAGGTACTGGTGGCGGCCGAGTTTGATTGGACTGACAAAAAGAGAGAGAGAGAGAGAGAGAGACAAATCCTGTGAGTTAACGGGCAAAAAACTGAAAAATGAGAAAGTGAATATGAAAATTTTCCATCTGTCTCTCAAATGGGACTCTCTGTTTCTCTCTTCCTGAGAATTTGAAGATGAAGAAGACTCCAGTATATGGCTCACAAAAAAAAATAAATAAATAAATCTCTATCCAAAAAATAATAATAATAAACCCATTAGAAAATATTTGAGCACGATCCAGCAACAAAACAACAGCACAAAAATCTGCAGTGAAAACAGAGTACCGTCTTTGTTTGGATCTTCGACGACGAGAATCTTGCGAGCCTGGTTTTGGTCTTGGGATTCTGGCTCCAGCTTCCGCTTCAAGCTTGGTCTCACAATGGCAGTTTGGCTCTCGCGGCGATCCATGGGTGTTAGGCGAGGAATGTGCGGAGAGAAAGAGATTTGGTTAGAGGGAGGGGAAGAGGAAGAGAGAGACTGGAAATGGTAGTAGGCAATGGAAAAAGAAGAAGAGAGAATTTTCTTGCTTTCACAGCCTTTTCCCACTTTCTGTCCCATCAAGAGAAGCTTTATTAAGCAAGAAATCACAGAGAAAACTAGAGTTGAAAACAGGGTTGACCACCAATTTTCAAATAATTCAGAAAAACGGTTGCAAATTGCAATTAACAAGGCCTTGTTTGCCAAGAGATTGGACTGAATTTAGAAAATCCTCAAAAAATAATTTCTCAAAATTAATCTCAATATTTTTATTTTTTATATTACATTAATCACTTTTTATCATTTTTCAAATAAAAAAATTACTATAGAACAAAAAATTTTATTTTTTTATACAAAATATTTTTACTTTTTTCTTCATATCAATCAAATTTATTACAATATCAATCTATTTCTTCTAATCCAATCTATTCCCAAACACAACCCAAAAGATTGACTCTGCCCTTAACATAATGTCCATTATTTTATTCTGTTGCAACTTGCATGCATGTTTGCTCGGCTTCGCGTGCCTTTAAAAGCAATTAAAATAGATTATTATTTATTTTAAATATATATTATATTTTTGGGTTATGGGTAACACGAGAGAGAATCTAATATTTTAATTTATCTAGTCAACATTATATTTTATGTGTTTTTTTCCATTATATGGGATCTAAGAACATGTGCGGACCGAGGAATTTTTTCCTTGGGGGTTTCGGACTAGGTTTCAGTTTCAAAATTATATATATATATATTAAATTACTATTTTGCCCTTGGGTCTGCATCCCTTCCTCATTTCCTCTCCTCCGGTAGCAGAGCCAAAATATTAGCTTCATGGGACATTTTTTATGAATAAAAAAATAAATTTAATTAAAAATATTAAAAAATAATAATTAAATATAAAAAATTGATTATTTTTCTATTTTTTAGCTTTGCAAGTGCAGCAAATCCAATAAAAGGCTAGACATGATTGCACGTCTAACTCATGTATCTCACTTTTTCTTTTTTTTTCTTTTGTCTTTCATGCATTAACTTATCTGCTTGTATTGTTAGTTATATTATTTTAATTATATTTTATTCAATATTTAGGTTGTACACAGGTGAAGTGTGGATAAAATCATGTGAAATTTTATGTTAGTGAAACAATGTGTGCAGTTTAATGAAACTGTTCATCTTCTTCAACATTTCATTTTTTGCATTTCTCTAAAATCATGTTATTTCTTTGAAATCTTTTGATTTCATGGCTAGTCTTGGAGTATAATCATGACTATTTTTGTGAATTTTTAAGGAGAAACATTTTAGGGGAGGAAATTTTAGGAGGAAATTTTTTTTTGGGGTTTGAACGATAATTTTGCACAGGCCATTCCATGTAGAATAAAAAAAAAAAATCAAAGGGCATTAGGGGGATTTTTTTTTTTTTAAGGTGGGGGTTGCCAGGGACCCCCCACCCCATAAGGTGGGTCCGCCCCTATCTAAGAACATGGCCTAGAGTCTAGAGAATACAAACAAAGACAAAGCAATAGACAATGGTTTCATACATGAAACCAATAGGACTATAAATGAGTTGGGCCTCTCTAATAGCCCCACAAGGCGGTAATTAATAAACAACAAAATGACTTAATAAAATGTCCCAAGTGATAAAAGCAACAACCATCATAAAATGATTGTTGTAGGAGAGGTACTATCGTAAATCAAAATGGAGCCATTGTTAAAGAACAAAAACCAGCTACAAAAATATTCTCCATCAAATCTAACTAAATAAGAACAAGGAGATAGCAACCCACAAAAAAAAAAAAAACAAAACAAAACAAAAAACAAAGAGTGCAACAAAGCAGCAAAAGAACAAAAAATAGAGAAACAACATAAAAACAGAAAAATAAAAACAACCGCTCTACAAAACAGCAGCTTTGGTAGCGGGTAGGTGATCGGAGAAAAATGAGTGATGTTAGAGTTAGTGGCTTATATTAACACCAATGAAAGGCCAAATAGACAGGAGTGGATCGCGACGTTCACGAAGTTTGAGGGTTTCCTTAATACGTCCATCTAAGTAGGGTTTAGAGTTTTTCCTATACATATTTTATGATGTAACCTTAAATCATTAAGTGAAAAATACAATCATCTCTATGTGAACGTAGCCATATTATCGAACCACGTTAAATCTATATCTCAACTATCTCTCTCTTAATCTCTCTTTTCGATTTTATATATAATGTTCATCATTATTGTGTGCGATAACAACAAACGACAAGTGAGACAAGTGGAGACAACGCGCTAGCGCGTGGCGGGTAGATTTAAGAGCAGTTGGCGGCATCATGAAGCTGTGGAGATGGGGAAGGCGGTGGGTTGGGCATTGGTCGGCAGGGAACACTGAGAAAAGTAAATATAGTTTTGAAAAAAGTACATTTAGAACCCAAGCAAAACCCTTGGGCGACGGAAGCTGAAAGATAGAGACAGGGTAGCACATTAAATTTGGAGAGGTGGGGAGCATTTATGGCAGAAGGCGAGGAGGCTATTAATAGTAAGGGATATCTTCTATTCAGTCATTGCTTAAAAGCCCCAATGTTGCCCACCAATCAATAAAGGACAAATCAGCTTATTACAAATTACAAAATGAGCTTAGTTGTACTAGATTATTCCCCAATATTATTCCACCTTCTCTTTAAACGATTCAAACTCAATTCTTTCCCTCCTTCAAAAAAAAAAAGCAATCATGGCCAAACCTTACCTTGACTGCCGGAACCAGCCGCCACCCACGCTTGAGGCCCATCCTCGTCGACCCTGCCACCCACGCCGCCTAACTCCTGGGGATATCTGAACATAGCCACGTATAGCCAGGAATCAGGATTAAGGTTGTCTGCTTCTGTAAAGGGAGAGACAGAGATGGCAAACACCATAGATGCTCCATACAAATTATCCTCTTAATTTATACTTTCCAAACTTCCAGACCCCCAAATTCAATTTCCCATTAAATACAACCAAATTCTCTTTCTCTCTCTCGAATTTAACTTTGGCTAATTGATGAATCCAAAATTTGAAAAAAAAAAAAAAAAAAGAAACAAGAGCAGGGTAATTTACTGAAAACAAGAATGGGTCATGAGGATGAGGCATCTAAGTTGTATCCACTTGGAATTGTAGCCAGGGTTGTGGAATTTGAGCTGAGAGAGCCTCTGATTCCATTCTTCTTTCCTCCAAACCAGGCCACAATTCCGACTGCAATGACTTTGAGTGAATAGTTGTAGCCGGCGTGTGGGATGGGCGTCGTGTTTTTGGCGGAGCCAGCTGGGTGGGGCGGCGTCTCTGCCTGGGAGGTAAAATTGGGTGGTGTCTCTGGAGCCATCGTCTTTGTTGTTTTCGTTTGATGTTTGTAATATTATTTGGTGCAACCAACCTTATTTTCTAATCTGTGATAATCTGAGTTGGCACTCATTTATTGGTGGGCAAAAACATCCATGTTTTTGCCAAAACCGTATAGAAGACGCACTCTTAATAGTATTGAATATATTGTCATTTTAACTAAAACATGACATCATGTAACACTATATATATATATATATAAATTAAAAACAAAACAAAACAAAATGTTAACGATGAAATGACTACCCTTTTATGTCTCTCAATAAAAATAAGAAAAGATGCAAAATGAGTTATTGTGGTTACACTGAATTGAGAATAACTTAAATAAGAAGGTTGCACAAAAATGCTCTTTTGTGTTATTATTCATCTTCTGACACATCAATATAATATACAATAAGAAGATAAATACAACCGCACCAGATTATTGAGATAAAAAAATAAAACAATTTATTAATGAGAAAACCTTGAATCCAAATGAGAGAGAGAGAGAGAGAGAGAGAGTTGGCTAGGTGGCGGGTCATGGCCAAACCCACTGGTTTGCCCGTTTCTCTCGCACCAAAGCTCCTTTTTCTAGCCTTTAGGGTAATAAAATCCTTAAATGGTTCACTTTCCATCTCTAAGTTTTAGTTCTGAATCCAAAAACGAGTTTTGAAGCATTAGAAATGAGTTTTGAAATAAGTCATGGCGAGACCCATGAATAGGGTGGCTCACCGGATCAAGTTAGGGTGGCCATGGATCAGGGACGTAGCGGGCATGGAGACCGGCGACTCTGCCGTCCGGTTTAGAGATTTGTTAGTCATAGGTCTAGGATGAAAGGTCGTGGAGTGCAAATCTGCAACAAACGGCAATGCGGTTTAATGGAGTCTTTGGCTGGTTGCTTGGGTCTTCAATAGTGACGTTTGGGCCGGCAACAATGAACTTGCTGACAGAAGGCTAATATTTGAGTTACAAAACTAATTGAGAAAGGAGAAAAAAAAAATCAATTTCTTACCTGGTTTCAACATAAGAGGATGTAATCTAGTGCATTCGAGATTTGTTTATAATTTACTCTGGCTAATTTGACAACTATTTAGTGGTTGGCACAAAAGTCACTTTTGTGCAATCTCCCCACCAAAGTCACACTCCACATAATTTACAATTTGCTTTTTGTGGCATAAAAATATTTTGAGAGATCTTTATAGTATGCAAAAATAAGAAATAGGTTGTTGCACCTAACTTCTGTAATGCCCCGACGTTTCATCAATTGATAGAATAATTTATTCTTCTTCTTCTTCTTCTTCTTCTTTGAGCGCCGACGTTTCATCAATTGATAGAATAATTTATCTAAATACTTGACCGACACTACTTTATACATACGTCATTTGTAGCGGAATATACTTTCTACTTCTACCATCAGAGTTCTTATCATAATATAAATATACCAGTGCTTCCAATTTAAACTTCACGTATTGTTAATAAAAACATCAAGTAACTAATCATCAAAAGTACTGCCACAAGCGGCATATCTCACAAAGTGGTAAAACCTTATTGTATAAACTGACATATGTGGTCTTCCAAACAGACACTTATAAAAACTTAAATAATTACACAACTTAATAACTTAGTTCTTCAGTAACCAAGGCCTCATGTCTGTCCTATATATCAAAGGTAAGACGCCCATATTGATTTGTGTCTTCCTTTCATTCCTCAATCACATCTATAAAAATTTTATAGAAAAAGTGTGAGTCTACGACTCAATAAGTTCAAGCAAACCAACCATTTATTATGAGAGCCAACCTTTATTTATAAATGTGTCTTACCGCATATTTATTAATTAGCCAGGTATGCAAAGTTTTTCACAAATTTGTTTTAATAAGTATTTGGCTAATTAATAAGCCGAAGCGATAAAACAATTCATAAAATATTAAGCAAATTATCAGTTTGAATCAATGCACATCATACATTATATATTATAGCATCATAACATCATAATATAATAAGCGTAATTATACACCCACTTATTCCCTAGAGTTCGTTAAGTGTTACTCCATTTAACCATAAGGTTGCTAATAATTTCTCTCTCTCATAGCTTTGAGGTGTTAAGTGTTACCCCACTTAACCACAAGATTCTTACATACTATACATTGTTCTTTTTGTACATACGTTCATTCGTTCAATTAAAATGGTTGTGCTCAATAAAATATATATATATATAACATGCTTTTGTAAAATAATACAGAATCAGTAAGTTTGAACTCACCTTAAGGGCTTAAATTCTTTATACATAGTTTCCTTCCTTACACTTTCTGCATTAACACAATATTTTGTACATTATCAAGTATTCTTTCACTTCCTATTCATAAGCCTTATTTCAAATCCTAAGATCTCAAAAATACCTTGAAAACATTATTTTCTTGCTTTGCCTTAATCCTAAAAGTTTAGGTAGCATAACATATTTAAAATATCTTGATACTATTTGCGCATCTAAAATATCTTAATATCATTTGGGCATTACAACTGCCCTATTGTGTAATACTTACTAAAATTTAGGCAGTACAATGGCGCATTTATAATATTTAAAAATGATGATTGAATATAATATCATTCCCAAGATATTCAATCATACTTTCCCGATTAATTTAAACAACATAATTTAATAATTAAAATTGACATAAACTAGGGATAAAAGAATTATACCTAGCACTCCTCTTAAAGTAGCTCCAAAACTTTACTACTAAAATATAACTATCTTTCTCAAAACTCTTAGTACGTAACTCTGAAAGAGAAATAGAGGAATTTCTGAATGAAGAAAACTATAATCGATCGAACTATTTATAGGTGAAATATCGGGGCATATCTGGTATATAATATAAAGGTATCTTGGCCGACAATCGTCGGCTAGCTCATTACCCGATTACACCCACCAATCTAAGAATAAAACATGCATTGTTCACTCTTTATGATGATGTTTTCATCATCATTTATTCTTTCATCCCTTTCTCCCCATTTTTCTCCTAATAGCTTTCAAGGTTTTAGCTTCATGGACTTAAGAGTTTTTAAGAACAATTTGGAATAATATCCTGCATTGGGTCACCCCTCATGATGATGTTTTCTTCATCATTTCTTCTTTCATCATTGTTTCCCCTAATTTGTTAGCTTCCTACTAAGAGCCTTACGAAGGTTTTAGAACAACCTAGTTGTTCACTCATCATGACAAGCATCCATCATTATGCCAATTTCATCCTTCTATGTTCCCTTTTTGACCATATTATTACGTATAGACAAGTGGATGTGCCAAAAGCTTCCAAACCATTCGTTCATCCTCTAGGTTTTTAACATTTATTAATTATCTTAAATCACACCCAATAAAATAATCAAAATATAATCTCCCACATAAAATTAAACTTTATTATAAACTCAATATTTATTCCTATAATATCCATATACTCTATTAAATTCCTCAAGAGTAATTATCATTACCGAATATTATTAAATAAATATTTCTAAAATAAAACTGTTAAAATCTGGGATATTACATCTTCTTTTGTTCCCAAGAAGTGGCTCAATCGGCTGTAAACCACGCCTCATGAAACGAAGGTCACTAGTTCGAATCCCCCTCCTCATTTCTTTTTTCTTTTTTTTTTTAAAAAAAAGGGAAACTTCAATAACCCCCTTAAACTTTCACGATTTTTGTAGATATCCCCCAATGTTCAAAAACTCTTACTTTGGTGTATCGAACTTTCATTTTGTTTCAAATACCCCCTCTGCCGTTAAATATTGTAGTTAAATTAAACAGAAAAATGAAGAAAAAAAATAACTAAGGGTATTTTAGTAATTTCACACATTTCCGTTAAATTTAACAGAAAATCCTAACGAAAGGGGGAAAGTGAAAAAAAATTAAAGTTCGATATACCAAAGTAAGAGATTTTAAACGTTGTGGGATGTTTGCAAAAATTGCGAAAGTTCAAGGGGTTAATGAAGCTTTCCAAATATATATATATATATATATATATTAGTCATTTAAAAAAAAAAAATGCGCACCAATTAGATTATGAAATGTGTCACCATAATTTATTAAATATATAAAAATTAAGTATAAAGTATTTTATATTTTGAATTGTTTGTTAATGATTTTAATCAAATTGTTCTTTATTTAAAAAAATATAAAAGTATTTAAGGGTCCGTTTGGGTTTGTAATTTTAAAATGTGCAATTTGAAAACTTGATTAAAAAAAAAAAAAAGTTAAAGCAATTTTTAAAAAATACAATCTCAAACAATCAATTTTCTACGATTTAATTTAAAATCGCACTTTCTAATATTTCTAATTGATTTAAATAACCAAATTAGAGCACACGAATAATATGTACTACCCTCTGATTTATGATCATGTTTATTTTATTTTATTTAGTTGTAGCTGGAGCTTGTGGTTATGGAAAACCATTCGAACATGGATATGGTCTTGAGACAATATCATTAAGCACGACCCTTTTCGACATTAAAACGAAGGTTATTCGATTTGTTGCTTGTCTTACGGCTTACAAATTAGAGCTCTTCTTCGTCACCAGGAGGCTATTAGCAGTCTCTTTAAAATTTCCACAGTTCCAAGTTCTGCGATTTTTTAATGGTAATCCTAGAGATTATAGATGTAGAGAGAGACATAAATTTTTCTGTGTTTCTGAGTGTGTTCATGAGACATACCTTTGCTCCTTTTTTACCCGACTATAGCCATAAAAAAAGGGAGAAATCATAGTTGTAACACTCCAATCCCATGTTGAGAAGATGAGAAAAAATCCTTCATAAAATGAATGATTTATAAAAATAGTTATGAGTGTTAAGTCCAACATTACCTAGTTACTATGTGAAATTAAGTTTTATAATGGATTCTATGAAAACTTCAAATTGATTAGTCATTTTGAGGTGATAATACAGATGTAACTAGCATTTTTTCCTGTATCGTTACAATAATAGAAAGAGAATTACCAATTCATGATAGTAGAGTGTATTCATGGAGTCCTAGTAGATGCTCCAATATATAATTGTGATGGCAATTTTTTGACAATTAGTTGAATGCTTTCAAAGATACTAGTCTAATTGGTGTACCCAATAATAACCTTCAGGAAGTACGCCTCCTCGGCTTAAAGTTAGCCCAAGATAAAGATCGACAAATTCTGGCCAAGCCCATATGACCAGGAACAACACCGGCTCAAAAAAATCAGCTTTAAGCTCGTTTATAATCAATACTATACTGACTTAAACATCAAAGTAAACCGCCGTTGGAACCCAAAAGGATCCTTCATGCTTTTTTACTTCTTTCCTTGCAAGTACTCTTTTATTGGTATTCATTATGCGACCAACAGGCTCTTTAGGTAACAAATCCACGAAGGCTCAAAAATTGTAGATTTGAAATAATAAAATGTGACATGTTGTGCCCTATGTAGGAAGTTATTCATGCATTCACATATTGTGGAGAAGAAAATTGCATGATTTTGAATTCAATCAGGCAGAGCACTCCATATGATTGCTGTTAATGCATGAGAGAGAGAAATAAGGTTATAGAGCACATCTTACCGCCATCACCGGCATCAACAACACGTGGATACACCGATACGTTACCTTTACCCAACTCTACCTTACTGGGATCAGGTTGACAAAAATTAATCATAATTTTGTTCATCAACAGGAGCAGAACATCTTGGATGAATTGAACTAACAATACACCAACAGAGCAGGGGAAAAATATAAAAATGGTTCAATTACTTTGAGACACAGGATTCTGTCCCAACCACCACCAGCTGTGGTGGGGTTGAACTTCCAGATTTGTTTCCAGAGGATGGCTGTTTCTCGGTGTCAAGCCGCCGGACATTTTCAATCAATTTCACTACTTCTGGCATTTTTGGTCTCTGATCTGGCATCCTCACAACACATGACATTGCTATTTGTAACATCTCCACCATCTCTTCCTCAATATTTGGGTACCTCATCAGCTCTAGGTCAAACACTTCTGCTGTCCACTCTTCTCGGACGACTGAATGAACCCACCTGACCAAGTGGACAATCTCATCACCTGCAGTAGTATGGATGGGGGATTTTCCGGTGAGGACCTCCAGTAAAACCACCCCGAAGCTATAGACATCAGAAGGTTGCGCTGCTTTCCGGGTGTCTGTCACTTCTGGGGCTCGGTATCCAGCAGCTCGGGAGATAGGTGGGGCCAGTGAGCTCATTACAGTTGCCAGGCCAACATCGGACACACATCCGTACTGTTTAGAGTTGAGAAAGATGTTTGAGGATTTGAGGTTGCCATGGACTAGCTTCCCTGCATTCTCTAAATGGATACGAGCAATGCCTCTTGCTGCACCGATAGCTATTCTTAGACGGGAATCCCAATCCAAAGGGGTCCTATCCTCTCCTCTTTTACCTGAAAAGTAATAAGCATTAGAAGATATATCAAGGCCAACACAGCCACTGACCACTTTGGCACTCAAGGCAGAGAGAAAAGATTATGTGTTTATAGAGACTATGCACCTACAAAGTAGTACATCCAACCAGGACCAATAGGTTGAGAAATACTTCTTGTTTCAATTGATACAATTTTAAGCTTTGGGTAAAGGTTCAATGATGATTATCATCATATCACATTAGCAAACAGTTCTTTAATGCTTGCAAGATGTATATGACCACAAGATTCTCAAATCCTAGCATGGAAGAAACATCAGATGGCATTCCAACGTGTAGGCTACACTGTGCAGCCAGAATTGGCTTATTGGTCAGATCAAGTCAAGCCTAGCCACAACTTTCAAAAACTTGAACCTGTTGACCATTCTTTTCTAAATAATTCTTGTTGCACTTAAAGCCCTCACAAAGTACTAAATAATAACATTGCAGAAAGAATATTAGATCCAGATTGATTTTGAAATCTGATTCTTATCATGGGGATCAACAGAGTTGAACTTTTACTCAATTAAGCTCCTATGGAGAACTTGGACGTGGGATTCTCAAGGTATTCATTATGTGTAGTCCTCTAGATTCAAAATACTAGGAACTAAACTCACGAAGTTATGTATTCATTATGCATAGTTCTTTTCCAAACCCAGACCCTCTTTCAAGTTCTTAACACTCTAGCCAAAGCCACTCCTTGGCACTGGCTACACAAGTCCGATTTTGACGTTATGCTTCACCTGGGACAGCATTAGCTGTCAAATCATATGCTCGCTATATATTCTTCCTGACTCACTCAATTATTTGTACAATAAAAGACACCAAATATCTATCCCCTACTGAGATTGTAGGAAAACCTTTCTAGAAGATAACCACAAAGGAATGCAGAACTACAGGAATGAAATTCATACAACTACGTTTCAAGTTTTATGCCTCAAATGAAAGGCATTCCTTTTTAACTGTAACACAAGGGAAGAATGATTCATGTAGTTGACTCCAAGTAGAGATGGATATCCATACCAAGTCAGTGTCCAACAACTGTCTAAGAGATATTTTAATTCTAAAGCCCTATTTCTGTCATTCTGATGTCCAAATCTGTAAAAGCAAGCCATATTCAAAAGAAAAACTTAAGGAGTCCTACATTATTGTTTGCAAGACCACTTTGTTCAGATTATGTAAGTCACCCCTAATACAACTTCTCACCTTCTCGGACAATGTAATTGTGCAAGCCTTGGAAAAATCTGGCACAAATTAAATTTATTTGCTTATATACGTGATACTTTCACATCTAAGTGTGATTGTTTGCAGTTGCACTCTCGCGGAGCCTCCCCTTTCATCCTATGGTGAAGCAGCAGAGAAGACACAACACCAAAACTCTATTTACTCTTAGTGCCTACCAGCATGGTTATGTCTATCTAGATGTAAACAACTAATAAGGAAGTTTCGACAGTAAAAATTTCCATGTTCCATTACTACTGGCCTTAAAAGCAGCCACTACAGTTAGTTAGATTGCTCAGTAGCAAGGTTAGTTCCTTGGGTCAAATTCAAGGCATTGAAGTATAAACAATTCTAAACTACACACATGTTAGCTCAACTATATGGGGAAAAGTTAAACAGACTATCCCAACATTAAGGTTAATAAATTTGAAGATACATAAACTTTTTTTTTGGATAAGTGAAGATACATAAACTTTTCACCTTGTAATAATCCAATGGGTGATGGAGTTGTTGGCTAGTTGGAAAGGTCAGTTTTGCCACCGTTTTATAGAAGCCTGGAGGATGGTTCCCTTGTGCTTAATGTAGTGTATCTAGCCGGAACGCAATGCACAGAACTTTGAAGATTGTGAGAGCTTGTTGATGGTAGAGTTAAAAGCTTTCATGTTCAAATCCCTCTATGTTTGGATGGCTACTCACAACAATCTTCTATTTTCTAATTTCATAGAGTTTATGAATTTGTGTTCTTCTCCCTAGTTGGGTGTCTCTCACATAATCTCGTGTGTAGTTGGGTTGCACTCCTCAGCACTTTCTAGTAAGGTTGAATTGCTTATATAAAAGAAATAAATAACACCTCATAATACATACAACAAGTCGAGATACAATCAAGCTTAGTTGAACCCAAGACCATTTCAAATAGAGACCGAAGGATGGTGACATTCCCTTTCACTAAAGCTTTAGAAATTATCAAACTAAAATATTTTGATTGAACACTCTAACAGCTAAGCCTGTTGTAGTATGCATCAGAAGGACTAGAGCAACACTGGGCATTAATTGGAAAGTATTAGCTTCCAATATGAAAATTGCAATTATCAGCAGTTTATCTTCGGGACGTATAAAGAGGATGATAAAACTTCATAAATTTAAGTAACTGGTCAAAACAGAAACATAGAGGTCTAAGAAATTAGGCAACATACCATGTAACAAAGCCGAGACGCTCCCTTGGCTGTAATAATCATACACCATCAGCTTCTCATCTTTGGAATAGTAATATGCCTTCAGCTCTACCACATTCTCATGTCTAATACCTCCCACAAGCTCCATCTGCTGCTCAAAATCCCGCTTCCCAGAGCTCACCTCCTTCAACCTCTTCACCACCACAGTGGTTGCATCCTCTAGAATCGCCTTATAAGCCATACCAAAGGTCCCCTTTCCAAGTATCTCAGCAGAGGCCCTCAGTAAATCCTCCAAATCAAATGCATAGTTACAACCCTCAAAGAAAACCAGTCGATTATTTGCATCTTGATTCCTCGAAATCACTTTCTCAGGTGACATCTCTCCCTTCTGCAACTTACCCGATAACAACTCATCTTTCCTTTTTCTTCTCAAGCAGCAAACAAGTACTAGAAAAACAAATGCCACAACGCCTAGAACACCCCCAGCAATTATAATCCCCAACAATGCCGTTTCACCAAGCCCTGCAGAATTCCTAGGCTTTGGGTAAGTTTCTGGAGAGGGCGGAAACACTGGAGGAAGATTAGGAGGCAAATTTTCGAAAGAAACGTTGTTACCACTAAACATCGACCTCGGAAACCTCCGAAGTGACTTAGGTACAGTACCATTCAGATCATTGTTGGACAAATTTAGAAGTTGCAATTTGGGCAAATTGAGATCAGGGATTTCACCAGAAAGTGAATTGTTTGCAAGATTCAAACCCGCCAGCTGAGTCAGATTCGAGAGCGAGTAAGGAATGCTCCCATTGAAACCATTGTTAGACAAATTGATAATAGTCAAGTTCTTCCAAACTGAGAAATCCGATGGCAAAGGACCAGAGAAGTTGTTGAATTGAAGGTACAGAAAAGATAAGTTTTTGAGCTCGGCAAGATCAGAAGGAAAATTCCCAGTAATGACATTGGATCTGAGGCTCAAAACTTGCAAATCTGAGAGGCGGCTTATAGTGTTGGGCGGAATCGGACCGTCAAATCCGACTCCGGGCAATCGGAGGGCTATTACGCGTGAGTTATCCTCACTACAAGTCACTCCGGTCCAGTGGTTACATACAGGGGAGCTCTCGTTCCAGTTGAGAGAGCGTGAATGAGGGAAATTGCTCACGAAATCCAGCAGAGCTCGCTTATCCTCAACTGGGTCCGCATTTCCCTGAAAAAAAACCAAACCCACCAAGAAAATAGAAGAGAAAATAGCACCCAGAACTTCCATTTGCCTCGCTCTTCTTCAAAAACTCTAATCCTTCAAGCAGATAACGAGCTGTTTCTGCAACAACAACAAAAACCTTTCTTTTACATCTATGGCTTTAGCTGAATATAAACCCAAAAACACTACAAACGAAAAATTCAAATAAAAGCAAAAGAGAAAGAGAAAAACCCAAAAAAAAAAAAGATTCAGATTCCGAGATCATTGTCGGTAAAAGTAGAAGCGAGTTCTGAGAAAATTCACGTAAAGAAATGAGCTTGCAGGCTTTGAATAATACATTTTAGTCAAAAAGGGGCTTATTTTAATCTGAAAAGCGGTGTGTTTCACCAGAAGCGGTGTGCTTCTTTTCTTTTTGTTCGTTCTTCCTCAACTCTTTTCGTTGAATTTGCAAAATCGAGAATATATTGGATTTTGAAACAAATAAAGAAAACACGACTCAAGTTCCTCGAGAGCCGCGCAGTAGAAACAAGAAACGGAAGCTACCAATCAGAGAGAGGCCACTGAGCGTTAGCTACATTTTTACATACCATTTCTTTTCAGATCTGAACCATGGAGCCTCTCTTCTCGTGAATGCTTGCTAAACACCGTACAACTCTGCCTCTCAGAAAGAACATAAACATAAACATTGCTATTAGGAACACAGTCTGAGAGCAGCACGTGCAACGCGTGTGTATGTGAAACACGTACGAGTTATGATAAATTGATAATGGGTGCTCGCGAAAGTAATCATCCAGTGCAAAAAAGCATAGAAAGCTATAATTTTACTCACACAGAGACAGAGGTGAGTGCTGTAAAAAACGTACGAGCTATGATTTCTATGAGATAATGGGTGCTCGCCAAAGTAGCATCCAATGCGAAAAGGCAGAGAAAAAAGCTATAATTTTTCACTTACAGAGAGAGTCAAAGAAGGCAGTTGAGATTAACAAACACTAGGACCGCCATTGACGCATTTGAAAGAGCTCCCAACGGCTCTATTGCTTGGTCTCAAACTGTAACTGAAAGAGAGCGAAGCGAGCCAAGTGACCGAGAGGGTCCTCTAAAGATTTGGGTTCTATTAAGGTAACCGGCGCGTGCCGAGAGATAACGGTGAATGTGCGGACGGAAAACCGTCCTGTTTTACTCACGGGAGGGTGGGTTTTTGGGGATATGTGACGTGGCGTGGGCCAGGGCCTGCCACGTGGGTCCGCTATTAATTACGTGGGGCTAGGAAGGAAATTATAGCAATCATAGCCGTTTGACTTAGATGAGGAGTTTTTGTGTAGGTGAAATCCAACCGTTGGATTGGATAAGGAGTGAACTCTTGTCTTTACGTTGTCTCATATGGACGAAGATGGGGATCTCCTGGAATTCTTAAACCGTTCTTTAAAATGAATGCTTAAGATTTTGGGTTCATTTTTGGTAAAATTTAGAGGTTGACTTTGAGTTTTAGGTTTTGATCATGATATTAAAGTGAAGAGAAGTGTTAGAGATCCAAATAAATTAATTCATAAAAATTTTTAAGGGAAAATTTTATTTATTTTTATAAATTTATGCGTTTTTTGCAGACACTTCTCTATTGCTTAAAATTTCTCACTTTAGTATATCGAACTTTGATTTCTTTTTACTTTTTCTCTTCCATTAAGATTTTTTGTTAAATCATAACGAAAATATGTAAAATTACTAAAATATCCTTAGTCATTTTTCTTAATTTTTTCGTTTAATTTAACTACAATATTTAATGGTAGAGAGTATTCAAAATGAAATGAAAGTTTAATACACCAAAGTGAGAGATTTTGAACAATAAGAGGATGTTTACAAAAAGTGCAAAAGTTTGTAGGGGTTAAGTGAAGTTTTCTCAATTTTTAAACTAATGTGGCAAGGGTTCTCTCTTCCTTGCCTACCATTCACGATCTCAGTTTGAAAAAAAAAAAATTGGGTTCATTTGTTTGGCTCTCTAACTCTTCTCTAAAGCGAAAAATACTTTTACTTTTTATGTTTTGAATTTGTGAAATACTTTACTTTTTGGGGAAATTATCCTTCTCCTATGAACTACCATGCGATTACTATTTTCTCTCATGAACTACCAACTTTACATTACACTTCCCATAAAATACCATTTCGTTACCCCAAAACCCCTATTTCGTCAATCAAAGTCGTTAAGTCAGTGAACAGTACTTATGAATAGTATTGTGAACAATACTGTCAATCGTAAATAGTGTCATGAACAGTACGATTGACCATTCGAACTTAACGGCCTTAAATAACGAAAATGGGTTTTGGTAACGAAATGATAGTTTATGGGGAGTGTAATGTTAAGTTGGTAGTTCATGAAATGAAATGGTAATCGCATGGTAATTCATTAGGGGAAAGGATAATTACCCCTTACTTTTTCTCATAGGACTGTTTTGAAATTTTACTTCTTAAAAACGATTTTTATAAAATTATAATTTGGTTTTTAAAATTGTAGTTTAACCTTTAAAATTGTATGTTTTTATTACTTGCGATTTATTATTGGCCTTGTTCAATTAATCACCCGAAAATAATAATAATAATAATAATAATTCAACCGATTGAAAGGTATAATTGGCTAAAGGCTCTCTTGTGTTATTTGATAAAGATTACAATAATACATTAGACTTTATAGAAGCCTTTTACATTGTGACTAGAATGGAGCTTATAACGTAACAACCGCTAATTATTAACGCTATAAATCGCCTAGCGGTTAGCGGTTAGCGGTTATAGGGTCTACTAACCGTTATCACTAACCGCTAACCGCTTTTTATATACTATGTTTTTATAATTATAATTATAATAATATTTATACATGTTACATAATCAATTGATCATTAATGATTAAATTAAATTTTTGTTTTAGATAATTAAATCACACTTTGAGTATTAATATATTATCACTATAATTTATATGATTATATTACATAATTAATTAATCATAAAATCATTTGATTATATAATAACAAATTATACATACATATTCATAAGTAATAAGTAAGCAAGTTCATACTAATATAAGTTAAAAGGGTAGCAAAATCTATCTCAATTCTCAATCAAAGAGAGGTAAACAAAATCTATCTAATTTAATTATTAAGATCATAATATCATATGACTATATAATATCAAATTAAGTAATTGATATTAAATTCAACAATGTGATACTTATAACAATAATTGAAGTATTAAGATTAAAGGATCTCAAACTTGATTAAGTAAATATGATCATAATGTAAATCATTAATCGTAATATCTAATTTAATTATTAAGATCATATGACTATATAATATCAAATTAAGTAATTGATATTAGATTCAACAATGTGATATTTATAACAATAATTGAAGCATTAAGATTAAAGGATATCAAACTTGATTAAGTAAATATTATTATAATGTAAATCGTTAATCGTAATATCTAATTTAATTATTAAGATCATATGACTATATAATATCAAATTAAGTAATTGATATTAGATTCAACAATGTGATACTTATAACAATAATTGAAGTATTAAGATTAAAGGATCTTAAACTTGATTAAGTAAATATTATCACAATGTAAATCGTTAATCGTAATATCTAATTTAATTATTAAGATCATATGACTATATAATATCAAATTAAGTAATTGATATTAGATTCAACAATGTGATATTTATAACAATAATTGAAGTATTAAGATTAAAAGATCTCAAACTTGATTAAGTAAATATGATCATAATGTAAAATCTGGTCACTAGAAGCTTGTTAGATATATGTGAGCTTTCTAAACATAGAGAAGGATCCAATAAATCTTGTCATTGGACAGGCATGCCCAATCTATTATTTTTTGGTTTATTTTTCTTTTATTTGATTTTTTTTTCTTTGTCCTTGTTGGAAAAGTACAAGTAAATATAAATTTGAAGTCAAATATTTTTTATTTTTTAATATGGGCTCTTTTTATAGTAATTGGGACCAAAGAGACACTGAAAAAGCTCAAAGAAAAGCCCAAAAAAACTCAATTTTGAAAAAGCGGTTAGCGGGCGGTTATCTATTTCATTAACCGCTAACCGCTAGGCGGTTAGCGGTTGCGGTTAGTGAAATTTACTAACCGCTAGGGCGGTTACGGTTAGCGGTTAGTGCCACTAACCGCTAACCGTAACCGCATTGGCACCCCTAGAAAGAATAACTATATTAAGCAAATATATACATTATAGCAATCATCCATGATATCATGAGATTGCGCAATTACAATATTGTATATCATGATATCGTTCGGTCATTCCGTATTCAAAAGGGGTTTGTTAGGGGTTCTCTCTATAGCGTTCTCCTGATATTCTCTCAGTCTTATATAGAACATGATTTAAAAAAAAAAAAAATTATAGTACCATTTTTTTGCCCACAGATTAATTTTTATGAGTTAATAGTTAGGTTCTAATGCTTTAAAACTTGTTTTTGGATTCAAAACTAAAATTTAAGGGTGAAAAGTTAACCATTTAGGGATGGTGTCATCCAAAATGGATTTGATCATCCTAAATTTGGTGCTAATGCCTCAATTTTGGTACTAATACCTCAAATTTGATGCTAATGCTTCAAATTTGATGCTAATGCCTAAAAAAACCGGTGGTAAAGGCTATTACAATTTTATTTTTTTCTTAAATAATGTTTTATGTAAGACTGAGAGAACGCCAGGAGAACACTACGGGGAGAACCCCTAACATTTTCCTATTCAAAATGACAAAAATACTTTGCATAAAAAAATGAAAATATATATATAGACAAAAATTTAGAAAAAAATCAAAATAAATCGATGTGATGCCTTTTTTTTTCCCCTGATTTTTTTGTCTTTTTTTTTTTTTAATTATCTTATGCAATGTGATTTTGTCATTTTGGATCTTAAAATAGGGATATATTGCAACTCCAATGATAGATCAACATGGGGCATGGTGCATTAATCAAATTGAAAGATCGATGGACATACGAATTGCATAGTAGATTGGAGAGAGTGAGTGTAGTTTTTCCTAAATATTTTCTCGGATTAAACAAACAATGTCATTTTATCCGTTAGTTAATTTTTACAAATTTTAAATGCATTTCCCTTTTAATTAAGTAATTATAAAGTAAATAAAATGAGAATCCAAGTTGTATAAGTTTTCATGTTTCATGTGGTATTTTAAAATTGGTAATTTGAAACTATACATTTTGTTAAGGAACATGATGTAGACTATGTTTCTGCTACAAAGTTTGATTCCAGTTTAAACTCCTCTAGTTTAGTTTAATCCAAATCAGAATCTTTTAAATATATATTGTCTATACTTTTATTTGTATTAAAATTCCTAATTTTTGTTGTAAATAGTTCTCCTAGTTCTAATTGTAATTGTTTTTCTCTTAGTTTGTTTCAATTGTAACTTTTTACCTATAAAATCAATGAGAACAAAGCTAATAATTTATTCCGTCAAAAGCAAGTTTCTTTGCTTTCTTTCATAATATCAAAGCCTACCACAAGACGAATGAGGCTTACACTACTTACCCCATAGGCCACGTGAGGGAAGGTGTTGAAGAATAATCTCATATTGCTTGTGGACAAGATATTAGGTATGTTTGTAAGTAGTGGGCAACGTTTCTTATTAAACTAGTTTTATGATATGAGTTAGGCCCACGAATTTATTGAACCGGTTTTATGGCACTATTGAAAGATATAAGGCAAGACTAATGGCGAAGGGTTTTCAACAAAGAGATGGTATATATTGACTATATTGAAACCTTCAGTCTAGTTATCAAACCAGCCATTATCTGAATCCTATTATCCTTAGCAATTCACTACAATTGGCCACTCAAGCAATTAAATGCCTCTAATGCTTTCCTTCATGATCACTTGAATGAAGAAGTCCTCATGGAACAGCCTACTAGTTTTGTTGATGCAGCTTTTCCAGATCATGTTTGTAAGCTCAAAAAGGCCCTCTATAGTCTAAAGCAAGCCTCAAGAGCCTGATTTCACAGATTTTCATAAGCTCTTTTACATCTTGGTTTTGTTGGATCCCTAGTAGACACCTCTCTTTTTATGCTTCATAGAGGTTCTGTTCATATTTACATACTTATATATGTTGAGATATCATAGTTACAGGCACAAATTCATCTATCATAGGGTCTCTCATCCACAGCCTTCAATTGGAATTCAAGATTAAAAATCTTGGTTGCCTTTCATACTTCCTCAGCATTCATGTTCTTCATGACAAATCTAGTTTACATCTAAATCAAGGAAAGTACATTACTGATTTACTTGATTGTGTATAGATGCTTGGAGCAAAGCTGATCGTCCCAAATTTAGGTACTCGCAATTGAACGAACCGAAGCTCGTATAGCGGTTGCGCAAGTACCAAGTCGAACCCATAGGGAACGGAGCGTTTGCTTAAGAAATTATCGAAATTAAACTAACTATATTTTAACCTAGCTCCGAGTAATTTCAAGAACACTAATTTTGCAGTAATTAAAAACTATACTAAGAAAAGGTTAATGAATGGAAAAAAAAGACTAAGGTCAAAGATTATCCTTACCCCAATCTAAAGTTAACTTGATACATTAAATGCCTATTTTTCCGTTTTAGAAGTTAAAACCCCTCAACACAACTCTATTGTCGTCATTTGATACAAGTCAAACCTAAACAATGTGTTTACCGTTAAGGAGCTACAACAAGTAATTGTTTATTGATAAAATCATCCACTGTATCCTTGGATCACAGTGGATATTGAATCAATAAATATTACTTGTCGTGCACCCGGCTTGGAACACATCGGATGGTGACTGTGATTGCATCAAAGATGACAACCATTTAACTATTTGTCACAGAAATTAAATGACGAGTGCAGAATTTAAATGATGAAATTAAGAACACTTAATGTAAAAAGCAAGAAATATACGCTACGGGTAAGGCATAATCTTCAACCTTAGTTGAAGATTTTAGCCACCCATTAAATAAATAAGCGAAATGAAAATTAAAGATTGCATAAAATAAATTTAAGAATAAGTGTTTACAAATAAAATGGGCAGTGTGGCTAACAAGGCAAAACACTCTCTAAAAACGCCCAAAGAAAAACTAACTAAAACCAAATGACCAAGGGCCTATTTATAGGCGGCTGAAAAGGTCGTTCGAACGCGTGCGCGCTCAACGCGATTATCCACGATCCACGACGCATGCGACACGGCCAGAAAACCGCCAGGCCGGCCTGAGGCGCTGGTCGACTGCTCGCATGTCCATTTTGCTCCCTCGGTCAAGGTGTGATGTAAAGGCCCTGTTTATTACAAAAGCACACAAAACAAGTCAAATAATTAAATATTAACAAAGCTAATGGCCTAACAAACGTAAATAAAGGGGTGTGAAAGAGCACTAAATAGCACTCATCAAATATCCCCAAACTTACATTTTGCTAGTCCCTTAGCAAAACAAAGAATAAACATAAGTCCGCTTTGGGAGAACGGTTGCATTGAGCATGCAACAAGCCTTTTAAACCTCTAGGATTTCCCTAGAGGACGAGTGAAGTCTCGTGAGGGTTTTTCAGGATTGATACCCACAAACATTTGTGCAAACATTTTATTCTCAATCATGCAATAATATAACAATCATGGTTTAAATTCAAAAGCAAGCTTAATCACACAAACACTATCTTCACAATTTTTCAAGGAATTTTTAATCAAGCTACAAACATGGCAAACTGAGACATCACACTAATCAATTCTAGTGAAAGTGAATTCAACACATAATCAGGGGATTTCAACACTAAACTTTTTCATGCATGCTTTGACACTCAAATTCATCAGACCACTCATCGAACATAATAACCATGGTTTATTTCAAATTTTTTTTTATTTTTTTATTGCATAGCTCCCTTAAGCTGTCTAGTTGACCCATGTATCAAGCGTTAGGTCAATGACTCCCAAACCAGAAGGCTTTAGGGCATTAGGTGTAAAGACACCTCTAAGGACCTACTAACTCGAGTCAAAAAGGCTACGAAGCTTTGCTAATCAAGTTTAACTTCTCACTTTTTACGCGAATGCTCAATGCTTATTGAGGCATAAGATTCGGTTACTCGGTGGAAAGCTCAAAATGATCAATTTTTTTTTTTTTGACATAAACCACGGTTATTTCCCAACATGTTATCCAATTGTATTTAAGCTTACAAAACTAGCATGACCAAACTCAACATTTAATCCCAAAGACTACGTGCCAAATGTGCTCGTGAAAATCAAATTGAAATGCAATATCTCAAGTTTGCCAAAGAAAGTAACACAATCAAAATTCCATCCAAAAAGTAATCATGTGTTCATAAAATTAAGCTCACAAAGGAAAATAAACCATAATCAAAATAAACTGCATAATAGAAAATAAAATGTGCACAACATGATAAAACACCCCAAACTCAAATCTCAGACCGCCTACGCAGCGGATAAAGAAAATACAAATGTAGTGCAAAGGGGTATGAAAGATAAACCAAGACGTCGAAGACGCCACGGGCCGGTGGTGGTGCGAAGGTCCCGCTGGAGGCCTCGTCCAAGATGGCTCGAACATCTCGGACCTCGAGCGCCCCGACGAAAGGCCCTCTGTAAGTCTGCGATCTGAAATCGTATGTCCACGAGGGTCTCTGAGATGTAATAGGTCCAAGGCCCGATCATGATCCCTCCTCATACTCCTCGCCTCCCAGCTCTCCTCCGCTCTTCTCTGGCTCAGCCATCTCGTGAATGTCCATGGGCTCGCACCGTGCGGCTCGGCCGTGGCTGTACGTGCTGGGCATGTGGGATAGACTCGCCACCGGATCGGGCCAAAGTATGGGCTCTCGTGATGGGCCCGTCGGTCGAATCGCCTTTAATCCCTTTCTTCCTCAAAATATGAGTGTCGAGAAAAGGGAAAGGTAAGCCCAAGGTCTTCGTGTACTCTGCTCCCCGGTGGTGCACTCCATCCCAGAATTTCTGAATCTACCGCCATATGATCTCGGGGATGGAGCACCAGAAACCTCGATGGAACGCATACAGAGCACTGAGGAACAGATCCCTCCTCTATGTCTTGTGCCCCAAAGGACACACGTTCCTATAAAGCACCATGTCTATGAATAAAAGATTCTGAGGAATTTTCGTTTTGCTGGCTGCATTTCGATGACCGTCAGCAAAATGCCCATCACACATATCGGTAACAATGTCCTTGACGGTGAGCATGGGAGGGCACTCGAGCCAGGGGATATCCGACTCAGGGGGCTCATGGTTACACTTCAGCACGGTCGCTACGTCGGCAATGGTCACCTAAACTTCTCCTCCGTCAATGGAAGAGAAAAGCACATCGGGCTGGTCGCACTCACACCTCAAATTTTTGTAGAATTCTCTGACTAGGCGCTCATAAGCGGTGGAGGCGATGGGCTTGAAAAGTCTCTTTAGGCCCCGTCTTTTCAATTCTTGAACGGCCCAAATCGTTGCCTCATTATTGGAGAACTCCTCTTTGATGGCAAAGGTGTTCTCCAATAAGAGCTTACGGCTCTCAATGGGAAGCCTGGCGACCATGCTTTGGGTCCCAGTGGACCGAGAAGTGGTGCCTTGGCCTCTAGGCATGATGGATTTTGGTTGGGGCTTTTCGTCGAACACTTGGTGGGCGCCCAAAAACTAAAGGGTTTGAAAACCCCTTCCAAAACAACCCGACCCCCTGCAAAAACAAACCCAAACAACCAGAAAACTAATGGGTCACAATCCAAGAATGGATTTGTGCCCAAAATCAATGAAAAAAATGAAAAAATTGAAGAAATTTAGAGAAATGGGTTTTCGGAAAAATGGGGAAAAAATCAAATGGGCGGCCGGCGGTGGGTGAAATGGCCGGAGAGAGGCCGGCGGTGGGACGGGGTGTGGTGGGGAAGTGATGGGTGGCGGTGGTGTGTGGTGGATTTTGGATTTTAGGGAGGATGTGAAGTGGGGAACGGAGAAGGGGCTGTGGAGAGGCGTACGGCCGAATGGGGAAAATGGGGGATAGAGGGGGAGAAGTGACCTAAAAACAGGTCACGAAAGGCCCCAATCGTTCGATCGCCTCGTGCTCGCAAATGGTACGCTCTGCGTTCAAACTTACAGGTAAGTGAGCAAGCGATGCTGAGTGTGTGCGTGTCTGGTCCGAACTTACCAAGGCGAGGTCGAACGCAGCGCGCATGAGTGTGAGTGCTGGCTGGGGTGTTGCGGTCGACCTCACCAAAGCGGGGTCAAACGCAACGCCTAGCATGCGGTCGACCGTACATAAGTACGTTCGAACATAGAGACCCAAAAACAAAAATAAAATTTTTACAAGAATCACAAAACACAAAACACGCTACATACAAGATTTTTACAACACGAAAATGCAAACAAAATATTTAAACCAAATATTACAAAAAATATTTACACAAACATCAGGTAAAATATTTACACAAATACAAGATAACATATTTACACAAACACCCCCAACTTAAAACACCACATTGTCCACAATGTGAAGATTAACCAGGGGTGAGCCAATCCAGGTATAGCATAAAAGAATGCTTTCCCAAATTTGACTAAGAAAATAAAACACAAAGCAATAAACATAATGAGGGGTGCCTCCCACAAGCGCTAAGTTTAACGTCTTCAGCCAGACTCGTGAGAAAAGACTACGTCACTCAGTGTAAATCGGATCCTCCAAAAGAGTAGCCTCAATCTGAACTCCTTAACTCCAAGAATGGTTTAACCTTTGTCCGCTCACCTTAAAAATGTTACCATTCTTGGGATCCTCTATCTCGATGGCCCCATGAGAAAATATGGTCCTAATGATGAATGGGCCCGTCCACCGAGATTTCAACTTGCTAGGAAAAAGATGCAACCGAGAGTTGTAAAGAAGGACTTTCGACTGGCTCAAAAGATCTCCTCAAAATGCCCCGGTCATGAACCTTCTTCATATGTTCCTTGTACTTCCTCGAATCGCCATACGCATCATTCCTCAACTCCTCTAATTCGGTGAGTTGGAGCTTCCTTTGAGAGCCGCCTTCAAAAATTGAAGTTCATCCGCTTGATGGCCCGGTATGCCCGATGCTCCAACTCGACGGGAAGATGACAAGCTTTCCGTACACCAACCGATAAGGTGACATCCCAATCGGTGTTTTATATGTCATCTGTATGCCCACAAAGCGTCATTCAATCGTGAAGACCAATCTTTCTGCTAGGGTTCACTGTTTTCTCCAAAATGTGTTTGATCTCACGATTTGACACTTCAACCCGCCCACTCGTCACCTTGGGTGGTGGTAAGGTGGCAACCTTATGTGTGATGAAATACCTTTTTCATCAGCTCAAAAATCCGGTTGCAGAAGTGCGTACCACCATCACTGATAATTGCTCTAGGTATACCAAACCGAGTAAATTGTGTCCTTCAAAAACTTGACCACAACTCTGTGGTCATTGGTCTTGCACGCAACCGCCTCCATCCATTTGGACACATAGTCCACAGCAACCAAAATGTACAGAAACCCAAAGGAGTTTGGGAAAGGTCCCATGAAATCGATGCTCCATACATCAAAAATCTCGACTATCAATATGGGATTGAGGGGCATCATATTTCTCCTTGAAATACTCATGAGTTTCTGACAACGCTCACATGAAGTGCAATAAGCACGAGCATCAACAAACATGGTGGGCCAATAAAATCCACACTGCAAAATCTTTGCAGCGGTCTTGTTTGCACTGAAATGGCCCCCACATGCATGATCATGACAAAAGGAGATGACATCAGTTTGGTCAAATTTAGGTATGCATCTCCTAATGATCTGATCAGGACAATACTTAAACAAATAAGGATCATCCCAAAGAAAGGTTTTTACCTTGGACAAAAATTTCACCTTATCTTGTCGCCCCCAATGCAAAGGCATTTGGTTGGTAACAAGATAGTTCACTATGTTCGCAAACCAAGGTGCGGGATTGTGAGCAATGTGCATCAACTGCTCATCAGGAAAGGTCTCAAAGATGGGAGTGGCATCCTCAGTGAAATCCATGGTCAATCTAGACAAATGATCAGCCACCACGTTCTTGTCCCTTTCTTATCCTGGATTTCTATGTCGAACTCTTGCAGCAGCAAAATCCATCTGATCAAACGGGATTTAGCATCTTTCTTGGAGAAAAGATACTTCAACGCCGCATGATCCGAAAAGATAATGATTTTAGATCCTAACAGATAGGATCTAAACTTGTCCAGCACAAAAACGACTACCAACAACTCTTTTTCTGTGGTGGAATAATTGAGTTGTGTGTCGTTCAGAGTCCTGCTCGCATAGTAAATCACATGGGGAAGTTTCTCAATACGCTGCCCCAAAACAGCTCCCACAGCATAGTCTGATGCGTCACACATGATCTCAAATGGTTCACCCCAACTGGGTGGTTTAATTACTGGTGTAGACGTCAGAATCTCCTTCAGAGCCCCAAATGCTTTCACACATTCATCATCAAATTCAAATGGGGTCTCTTTGACCAACAACCTACACAGGGGTCTGGCGATCTTGCTGAAATCCTTGATGAATCGCCGATAGAACCCTGCATGGCTCAGGAAGGAACGAATTTCCTTCACAATACGTGGGGGTGGAAGGTTAGAGATCAAATCTACCTTCGCCTTGTCAACCACAATGCCTCTCTGAGATATGACATGCCCTAGTACAATCCCCTGCTTAACCATAAAATGGCACTTCTCCTAGTTAAGCACGAGGTTTTTCTCTTTACATCTCACTAACACCAATGTGAGACCGGTCCAGACACTCCTAAAAAGATGATCCGAAGACGGAGAAGTCATCCATGAAGATCTCCATAAATCGCTCTACCATGTCGGAAAAAATGCTGATCATGCACCGCTGAAAAGTAGCAGATGCATTACACAACCCAAATGGTATACGACGGTAGGCGAATGTCCCAAAGGGACATGTGAAGGTAGTTTTCTCCTGTCTTTGGGGTCCACTGGGACCTGGTTATATCCTGAATAACCATCCAAGAAACAGTAGTACTTGTGCCCAGCTAAACGCTTCACCATCTGATCGATGAATGGAAGAGGAAAGTGATCTTTCCTCGTGGCAGCGTTCAACTTCCGGTAATCAATGCATACTCTCTATCTTGACTAACACGAGTTGGTACCAACTCGTTGTCCTGGTTCTTTACTACCGTCAATCCAGCCCGCTTGGGCACAACATGTAACGGGCTCACCCATTTGCTGTCAGAAATGGGATAGATGATCCCAGCATCCAACAGCTTGATCACTTCTGCTCTCACAACTTCTTGCATTGCTGGGTTGAGTCTTCTCTGTGGTTCCCTCGATGGTTTGGAATTATCCTCCAAGTGTATCTTGTGCATAACCAACGAGGGACTGATTCCCTTGATGTCCTCAATCGTCCAGCCTATAGCTTCCTTATGCTCTCTCAAAACTCCCAACAATTTCTCCTCCTAAGCATCTATCAAGTCTGAAGCTATAATCACTGGTAAAGACTCAGCTGGACCTAGAAACTTATACTTAAGACTATCAGGTAAAGGCTTAAGTTCCTTCTTCAGGGGATCAGGTACTGTTGTCTCCTTCTTTTCTTTGCTCTCCAAAGGAGCTGTCTCCAAAAGTGCCTCTGCTTGCTCCATCAGTTTATCCAAATCTAAGTCTTCACCAAATTGAGCGAGGCATGCTTCTAGGGGGTCTTCTATGCTTGATTCTTCTATTACTTCATCCAGAATCTCCTCAATCAAGCACACTTGATTCATCTGGTCATAATCGAGTGGTTGTTTTCTGATGTGAAAAATATTTAATTCCACTGTCATATTACCAAAAGAAATCTTCATGACCCCCGACCTACAGTTTATCAAGGCATTAGCCGTAGCTAAAAATGTTCGCCATAGAATCATAGGGATCTCAGTTCCTATCACCTGAACTGGCTCTGTGTCCAAAACAATGAAATCCACGGGGAAATAAAATTTATCCACCTTAATCAGAACGTCCTCAATTATTCCCCGTGGAACCTTCAGACCGGCCAAAGTTGCGGTCATGGTTGTGGGCTTCAGCTCTCCTAGCCTCAACTGCAAATAGACCGAGTAGGGCAACAAGTTTACACTTACTCCTAAGTCCAACAGTGCCCTCTCGATCTGGCTAACTCCTATCATGCAAGTGATTGTAGGACATCCGGGGTCCTTATACTTGAAGGGTAACTTGCATTGTAGGATAGCACTGACCTGCTCGGTCATGAATGCCTTTTTAGGGACATTTGTTTTCCTCTTCACTATGATCAAGTCCTTCAAGAACTTGGCATAGGAAGGGATTTACTGGATGGCGTCCAAGAATGGGAATGTTTATTTGGACTTGTTTGAACACCTCCAGAATGTCCTCTAATTTCCCTCTATTCCTAGGCGCTTGTAATCTTTCAGGGTATGGTGCTTTTGGCACAAGCGCCCTAGGAGGTTCCTTTACAACAGGGGTGACACTAGATGGCTCAGCATCTCCTTTCTCTTGATTGTCACCTTCTTCCTCTTTCTGTTCTTCTTCCTCTTTCTACTCTTCTTCCTCTTTCTTCTCTTCTTCCTCAGCACTTCTTCTGGGTTCACCACCTTATTGTCAACTCTCTTCCCTGACCTCAGAGTGACAATCACCTGCACATGCTCCTGATTTGATGAATTTTCACATGCTTTAGGATTGTTCACTGCTTGGCTAGGGAACTTTCCCTTGTCCCGCTCGCCCAGGTGATTTGCTAGCTGTCCCATCTGCATCTCCAACTTTGAGATCGCCTGGGTGTTCACCATGGTAGATTGCCTTATGTCACTTATTGATTGACCAGTCAATTTCATAAAATCTCTCATGGTATCTTCAAGTGACTGGTTTGATGAGGCTGGGGCTTGGTTGGGGGATTGATAAGATGATGACGCTAGCTGAGCCGAGCGTCCTTGATTTGGGTAAGAAGAAAATCCTAGGGGATAATGTGGTGCTCCCCCTTGATTGGTGTTGGGTTGATTCTGTTTCCAAGAAAAATTGGGGTGATTTTTCCACCCAGGATTATATGTTTCAGAATATGGCCCACTAGACGGCTTTTGAAAGCTATTGAAAGCGTTCACCTGTCCATCTCAAAAACTGTCATTGATGGACAATTCTGTGCTTGGTGCATAGGGCTAGCACAGACAGAATAACTCTCTACAGGGAATGTGTTTACGGCGTTTATAGGCTTTCCTACACTCAGCTCGTCCAACCTTTTTGCAATCGCATCCATCATTTGAGTCAACTCTTGCTCACCTTTTAGCTCCAGGATGCCTCCTCTCTTGTCCTTCCAGATAGATTTATCCCGACAACTGGAGAAATCCCAGTTACGTGTGTTGGCAATTTTTCCAAAGCTTTGTATGCCAAATCTCCGTCAAATTCGTGAATATCCCACCATTCATCGTTCAATCATGCTACGGTTGGTTTGAGATAAACCTTGGTAGAAAAATTGAACTAAACGCCATTTCTCATATCCGTGGTGGACACTTCATCAACATATCTTTAAATCTTGTCCAACACTCGTGAATTTCTGCCTCATCCCGAGAAAATGAACTAATTTCCTTTCTCGCATCATTTACTCTGAACATCGGATAGAATCTGTGGTAGAACTGTTTCAATAGTTCTGTCCAGGATGTAATAGAACGAGGTGCTAAGGAATCCAGCCATTCAGTGGCTTTGTCATGAAGGGAGAAAGGAAAAAGTCGAAGATTGACTAATTCCTCTGAGAAGTTTTGAAATTTGGTTGTGGCAGTTATACTCCTAAACTTCTTAACATGGGAATAAGGGTTTTCATGATCTAAGCCATAGAAAGATGGTAACATCTGAATCACATGTGGCTTAAGATCATAATGAGTGGCATTAGTTGGTGGTAACACTATGCAAGAATGGGTACGACATGATGAGGGTGCAGTTCATGTAATGCTGTCGTGAAATCCAACTCATACATACGTCTATGCTCCCCGTTCCCAGCTCTCGCATCTTCGAATGCCTCGTTTTCCTCTTCCTCTTCCCTCCGATTTTCTTCATGCTGTTCCACCCGTGGTTCCCTTTGATTATCTCCCATCTCAGCTCGAGCTCGACGCGCTCTCCTAATGTTTCTTTCTAAGTCGGGATCTAGTGGTGTTAATTCTAAGTTCAAGGATCGCTAACCATGCATAAACTAACAAGAATTTAACGAAACTAAGGAAAACAGCAAGCTAGATAAGCTAATAAGATGCAACAACAAATAAAGAAAAACCAGAGGAATAAGACAGAAAAACAGAAGAAAATATGCACGAATAAACAGGAAAAACAAAACTAAAACAGCAAGATATGCAGCAAAATAAAGAGCTAAAACATATTGAACACTAACCTATCTTAAACAAGTAATCAAAATAAAACCAATTGAAACAAATATGAACAGATGCAAGAAAACAAAACCAGATAATAAAAAGAGAACAAAAATTAGCCAAAATCAAAAACAACAATAAAAGCAAGCTAATCTAAACACCTAGTAATTAAAACTAATTAGCCAAAACAAAACACATGCAAAGAACTAAGAACGAAAAAATAGACTAATCACAACTAATCACAAAGACTTAAACTACTCAAAATAGGCGCTTTAAACAACTAAAATAAGTCTAACAATCAATTGAAATTAAGAATTCAAAAAGTAACATACCGCACGGTATGTTGATGCAGAAGCGAGGTGCGCCGGCCAGGATGACGCTTGCTCGCAGACAGCAAAGAATATGGCAGTTTTTCTCAAGTGCGTTCGACCGCAACTCAGGTGCGTTCGACCGCAAAAGTGCACTGCGTCTCTGTAAAGGGTCCATGCTTGCACGCAGATGCATGACGGGCGACGCATTGTATGCAAGGTGCTACGCAGATGAATCGCTGAATGTCTCGGAATAGCGGTAAGGTGTGTTCGACGCAGAACGCTGTCGACCGCAGTCACCGATATTTCCGTGAACCAAACAGAAAGTTGAAAAGAAAACTAAAAATTAATCTATAAATTAACGAAAATAAACTAAAACATAAAATAAAATATAAACAGTATAAACAATGCAGAAAAATAAAAACTAGTAGAAAAATAAAGTTAATTTAAAACAATATCAACTAAAACAAAAACAACCGTTCCCCGGCAACGGCGCCAAAATTTGATCGTCCCAAATTTAGGTACTCGCAATTGAACGAACCGAAGCTCGTATAGCGGTTACGCAAGTACCGAGTCGAACCCACAAGGAACGGAGCGTTTGCTTAAGAAATTATCGAGATTAAACTAACTATATTTTAACCTAACTCCGAATAGTTTCAAGAACACTAATTTTGCAATAATTAAAAACTATACTAAGAAAAGGTTAATGAATGGAAAAAAAAGACTAAGGTCAAAGATTATCCTTACCCCGATCAAAAGTTAACTTAATACATTAAATGCCTATTTTTCCGTTTTAAAAGTTAAAACCCCTCAACACAACTCTATTGTCGTCATTTGATACAAGTCAAACCTAAACAATTTGTTTACCGTTAAGGAGCTACAACAAGTAATTGTTTATTGATAAAATCATCAACTGTATCCTTGGATCATAGTGGATATTGAATCAATAAATATTACTTGTCGTGCACCCGGCTTGGAACATATCGGATGGTGACTGTGATTGCATCAAAGATGACAACCATTTAACTATTTGTCACAGAAATTAAATGACGAGTGCGAAATTTAAATGACGGAAATTAAGAACACTTAATGTAAAAAGCAAGAAATATACGCTACGGGTAAGGCATAATCTTCAACCTTAGTTGAAGATTTTAGCCACCCATTAAATAAATAAGCGAAATGAAAATTAAAGATTGTATAAAATAAATTTAAGAATAAGTGTTTACAAACAAAATGGGCAGAGTGTGGCTAACAAGGCAAAACACTCTCTAAAAAACGCCCAAAGAAAAACTAACTCCAAACCAAATGACCAAGGGGCCTATTTATAGGCATGGAAAAACTGCTCAACGCAGGGCGTGCTCAACGCGTGGCTTATCCATGGTCGAATGTATAGCACACGGTCGATCAGAAAATCGCTGTAGGGCTCTTTGAGGCGGGACTGCTGTCTCAAAGATTATGCGGCATCCGATCTGCTTTGAACGCACTTCAGGATTCTTCTTCATCATTTCATGTCCATTTTACTCCCTTGGTCAAGGCGTGATGTAAAGGCCTGTTTATTACAAAAGCACACAAAACAAGTCAAATAATTAAATATTAACAAAGCTAATGGCCTAACAAACGTAAATAAAGGGGTGTGAAAGAGCACTAAATAGCACTCATCAAAAGCCCATGCTGCTCCCTGCACTTCAGGCAAGAAACTCACCAAGCTTGATGGTGATGCCCTACCTGATCCCACAACCTATCGCCATATAATTGGAGTTCTACAATATTGCACACTCATAAGACTTGACATAGCCTACACTATCAACTAGCTGTGCTAATTTCTTCATTGTCCAACCAATGAACATATGAAGGCTGCTAAAAGAGTCCTCCGGTACCTTAAAGGCACTCCAGATCATGGCCTTCACTTCAGGCAAGAAACTCACCAAGCTTGATGGTGATGCGCTACCTGATCCCACAACCTATCGCCATATAATTGGAGCTCTACAATATTGCACACTCACAAAACCTGACACAGCCTACATTGTCAACCAGTTGTGCCAATTTCTTCATTATCCAACCAATGAACATATGAAGGCTACTAAAAGAGTCATTCAGTACCATAAAGGCACTCCAGATCATGGCCTTCACTTCACTCCATGTCCTCTTCAACTTCAAGCATATTGTGATTCTAATTGAGCAGGAGATCCCCTAGATCGTCGATCCACCACAGGGCATTGTGTTTTTTTTGGCTCTAACTTAGTGTCTTTGCTTGCTAAGAAGCAGGCTATTATCTCGAGATCTAGCACTGAGGTTGAATATCGTGCCATGACAATTACAGCTATTGAGCTCTCATGGCTTCAAATGTTACTCAAAAAATTGCATATTTCTCTCCATGATCCTCCTATACTCTGGTGTGATAATATAGGAGCTATCACCTTGGCTTCCAATCCCATCTATCATGCTCGTACCAAGTATATAGAAGTAGGCTACTACTTCA
Organism: Carpinus viminea; assembly: GCA_013348765.1. Taxonomy (NCBI): domain Eukaryota; kingdom Viridiplantae; phylum Streptophyta; class Magnoliopsida; order Fagales; family Betulaceae; genus Carpinus; species Carpinus viminea. The sequence continues at coordinate 18,942,168 of CP054670.1, read as the reverse complement.
TCCACGAGAAAATTCTACACAAGGATCTCAGTGCTAACTACATTCCAACTCAAGATCAATATGCTGATATCTTTACAAAGGGTCTTACTTCCTCTCGCTTTCTTTTTTTCAAAGACAAACTTATGGTCACTGCACCTCCTATTCGTTTGCAGGGCTGTTAAGGAACATGATGTTGACTCTGTTTCTACTACATAGTTTGATTCTAGTTTAAACTCCTTTAGTTTAGTTTAATCCAAATTAGAATCTTTTGAATATATATTGTCTATTCTTTTCTTTGTATTAAAATTCCTAGTTCTTGTTGTAAATAGTTCTCCTAGTTCTAGTTGTAATTGTTCTTCTCTTAGTTTGTTTTAATTGCAACTCTTTACCTATAAATTCAATGAGAACGAAGCTGATAATTTATTCCCTTAAAAGCAAGTTTCTTTGCTTTCTTTCACATTTCTCATTTTATTCAACATTTCAAGTTTTCAATAGTTTAGAGATCGTAGGCATGCATTTTGTCTTTATACGTGAGCTTATCGTCACGTTATATATGTTTATATGATTTCTAGAGGTAGTTTGCCATCACGTAAATCTCATAAATATAATATGACTATTTATGATTATGGACCAAATGACAATTTTAATCATTTTATTTATGACCAAACGTTCGAGGACTCCCTAGAACGTTCAATGAAACTCTATTTTCAAACGTTCAACTACAAACTACTAAACATTCGATGAAAACCCAAGAACCATTCGTACAATAGTACACCAAAGGTTCAAAGATAGTACAAATGTTCGGTGACCTTGAAAAGCAAATTTAATCCTTCAAATCACACTCGGCTTCCACGCAGTACTCCACGCACCCTAAATCTAAAAAAAGAAAGAGATTTTAGAGAGACCGTGGTGGTGGTCACCAGTCCTGTATAATGACCACTATGTGTGGGCACCAGCTGCACTGTTTGACGACCACCACCGCAGCACCGGTATGCCATCACCGTAGGTTGTCACCAGTGTGCCACCACCATAGTGATAAGTATGGTATACGTGAACTGTCACACTAATTGTAAAATCTTATAGTAAACCTTGCTACATCAACTATCAACTAAGACACTAATTTGTGTATATATATATATATAAAAATCAGTAGCCAATGCATGCATCCCTATCCAGGTCTCTTTCTACCAGAAACCTACTTTTAAACGACCTCCGACGACTCGGATGAAAAAGCCATAAAGCCATGGCCCAGCTTGTCGCTTTAGGTTGGTCGGAATTACCCACCCAAACCCAAACCCAAGAATGTGGACGGCGTTAGTCCAACGCCCCCTGCCCGATGCACCAATCACAAACTTTGACGACTGTTTGAGTGAAGGAAAGACCAACTACTTCTCTAGAGCATCCACTCCTTCCAAGGAATTTAGTCGTTGGATTTTTCCCATAATCCTCGAATTTTCCAAACCCTGCATGTGTGCCTTGAAGAAAACTTTCCCTTTTAATGGCCACTTTAATTTGTTCGGCTGAAGAAGAATGAATTTGGGTCATTGAAGGGGTGGACATGAAGATAGGATTCATATGCTTCTGTCTTGGATTTGTTCAGCATTTTGGTTTCCCATATAATGCGTCTGTCCGAGGTTTTTTCAGCACGTTGATTTGACAATTTTTGTCACGATTTGACTTAAAAGTCAAATTCTTGGCTAATTTTTAGAGTTACTGTTTCTCTACGGTTTAACTTTTCTTTAATAAATTCACCTATTCTTTTAAATTATCACCTAATTAATAATATTTTTTTAAAATTTTCAATTGTAATAATATCCCTCAAAGAATGACTTTATGATTACATGAACCAAAATCAAATCAGATTAATTTGCAATGAATGGTAAGATGTTACAAAGAAAGAGTAAATATGTCTCTTATGACTTTCTTTAAGGTGTTTTGTTTTTTTCATCGAAAAAATACGATCACCTCAGTCTGTTTACTAACTGAGAGAGATAGAACACAGAGATGTGATTGAAAATTTTTCCCTATTGGTCTTGGAGCATACTTTTAAAGACACATAAGAAGAGTCTAGAACCTTTTTTTCCCTCTCTTTTGGTCCAATAATGAAGTGACAAAAACCAAGTAATTAGACACCAACCATTGATTCCCAAGCAAAAGACTCCAATCAAATAAGCTAACATGTAACACTCCAATTTCATATTAGGAAGATGAATAGTAACCACAAAGAATGAGTGGTTTATAAAGATAGACATAAATACTAAGTTGTACATTGCATAGGTGTTAGGTAAAACTAAGTTTTATAAGTAATTCTTGAAAAGTTCTAAATTGACTAATTATTTCGAGGTAATAGTGCAAATTGACTACAAAACATTGTTAATATCCACCCAATGACAAAACTAATCTTAGTAAAAAAAAAAATACTAAAACTTATAGAAAACAACTTTAAAAAATAATAATAAATCCAAGGGGTGGCCAAATTTAAAAATAAAAATAAATTAAAATATTTCGATTTTTTTTTATAAAATTGAAATTTTCGTTTTTTTTTTTGGAAAAAACATTGTCAATTAAGTAGTAGTTTGAGGAGGATATACAGATTTTTCCTTTTTTTAAATTTTTTTTTTTAGAATCTCTGAACTACTACGTGTTTTGAGAAAAACCTTATAAATTTAAAAAACTCTCAATTTCACCCACTAAACTTTCAAATTGATGCAAATGACCCTTTCTGTCAATATTTGCTGTTAAACCCTATCGGAAACCACTCAAAAGACCAAATTACCCTTTTTTATTTTTTTTATTTTCAGTTTAAAATTAATGGTAAATCTAAAATTTTATGAAATTTTTAAGGGTATAAACGTCATTTAATCACTTTTAAGGTCCATAAACTAACAGAGGGGGTAAATTGCATCAAATTAAAGTTTGGAGGTGAAATTTAAAAGTTTTAAAATTTGAAGGGTCTTTTCAAATCGCATGGCAGTTCATGAGTCATTTAAAAATAAATAAATAAGGCTTATGCCAGGTGTTATTGAAAAAATGTTAACTAAAGCCAGATACCATTCTCGACATAGTGATTGGTTCTAATATTAAATAGTATAAACCTTAAATAAATTAAACTCACATTAGAAAAAATAAATAAATAAATAAAAATGAACATTGTTACGTGAACTCAATTAATTTTCCTAAGACTTTTCTTACAAAATTTAAAAGTGGGATGATGCACAAATGTTATTTATTGAAAAATAAAGGGGTTGCAAAGTAGCCTATTTTTTAATCATCGTGGACTTGTGTGTCTCATGACTATTGTCTATTGCGTTGGTGGTGTCACTTTTGGCAACGAGGGTCATGCTTCAGTGCAGTCACGTCATGGTCCACAATCGACGTTAATATTTACTTTAAATAATAAATAACAGGACCAAAGATTATAAAATCAGAGTGGCGCAGCGGAAGCGTGGTGGGCCCATAACCCACAGGTCCCAGGATCGAAACCTGGCTCTGATAAGGAGTTGCTTCCCTACCCACTTATCTTTCTTTTTCCTTTATTACATCCATTCCCTGAGATGCTTGCAACTTGCTTTCTGCTGTTGGTATCTTCTTATTCTTTTTGTCTGCTACTTCAAATTCAAATCCCCCAGAGAGAGAATTTATTGCAAGATAATCAGGGATTATTCATACAACCTTTGTAGATATACATAATACATTATATGCAACGAGTGGAGAACAAAATTAAAACAAATCTCCACCTCCATTGCAGCAGATTATACAACCAAGCTCACCCAAGTTAGCAGGCGATGCTCTTATTCAGTTTTCACACTGCAAATATAATATAAACTAGCACAAAATCAGCGTCTTTTTTGGTTATCACTATTACTGGCCTTCCTTCCTTCCTTCCCATCTTGAAAATAATCTGACGGGGAATCAAGATGGCCACTGTTAAGTTGAAGGGACAACACAGATTTCCAGCCGGCCTCTCCATTCTTCACCTGGTTTTATAGTGATTGCTTTCTCCACTGCTGCTCCATCAATGCAAAGCATCTTTTTGTACTCTTCATCTCCAAAATCTGTTATGGATTTGGACTTCTTCTCCCATGGATTCCAGACCCCTATATATGTACAATCATCAATATGGCATGGCATATAGTTAGCCAGATTATAGTACGAGAAATGTTATTTAATAGATGGTTGTCATACAACTAGAATAACGTGACAAAGAAAATACAGTCTCTTGTGAAGGAAACTCTTGGTTCAATCTGATTTGTTAATGCAGGGAAATGGATACTTAGTAGTCTTTCTGAGACAGAAGTTTTAAGAAAGAATTGTCTGGAGTTTAAGCGTTTCATGCCATGATCTTAAAAATTAGCATGTTTTTATTTATGCTTGTTGATTCTATGAGAGATGTCTCACCAACATCTGGAAGTCCTTCCTTTCGTATGGTAAATGTGCGCTTTTTTTCATGATCAAAAACAGCGATCGCACCCGAAGAACTAAGATAAACTCGATCCACCTGCCAAGAAATGGGAAACAACTGTTTAACAGTGTATCTCTGTTGATATCGAAAATATTATCTGATGTTCTTCATAATCTATTAGCACCAAAAAGGATTTTGTCAACAAAACGTTCAGAAAAAGAAAACTGTCTTGAAGCTTTGGCAATAGCAGCAACTTCCAGCTGGAGGGTAAGATTTCCACAACTCAACCACTTAAATGAACATTAAAAGTATTATTACCTCAGATTCAAATGTTAAGGCATCTCCTTGTTCTGTGAAGCGCTCTTTCTCACATAGGTTGTCAAGGTAGTCGAGAGTCTCCAACCCCTCTATCCTCACTTCACTGTGAATACAGTTTATGTTTGGCAGAGTCCAGAAGTTAGGAACATATAATGAAACTTTTAGAACCCCCTATAACTATGTGACATGATTGAGGCAAGTGTAAATTAGTAATCTTATTTGTTGAAATTAGAGGATAAACGGAAGCAAAGATAGAGAAAAGACAAATAAATTTTGGAGACAAATAACATTATTCAAGGTTCATCCAAAATTATAGCACTAGTTCCTCACCTCTTTGAACTAGAGTGATCATGGTGTGACCTGCAAACATGTTTCTGATGTTCTTGACACGAGCATCAAGGTATTATAAAGTTACGACATAAAGGTCACTCATAGACACAGTGACAACAAATGTCAATGAAAAGTTTCAAATATTAATATTCTTTACCTGATATCAGCTATGGAGAAATATGAACGATAGGCAAATGAGAAACTGAAAGGCTTGCAATTGATGTTTCTGATGCGTGATATCATTGTTAGATACCCATCCTCTGCCAAAGAGACTCTAAGACGAAACTCGAAGCTGAAAAATAAGCCAAAATCATTATCTTACAAGGAAAACAGGTATATTTTCAAGTCCATAAAGAATGTTGTGCTGTGGTATAAATATTTAATTGAAATGAGAGGTGAATGGTAGAGTCAAAGTTTGAACTCAGTCCAAAAGCTTAAGCTAATATGAATGAATGAATTGAATCGTTTAATTTATATTCTAAGAGAAACTTGGACATTGCATGCATCTGTTTCTTGGAAACTTGTTGGTCTACATATTTACTATGCAGTCCTAATTTGATTAGATTCAGGTGGGTATACTCTCATTGGTTCATATGATGATTCTTTTTTTCTCTCTTTCAAACTCAAAGAACTGGAATTTGATGCTACCATCATGGTTTCACTTTAAACTTGAAGGGATGATAAGCTAATTCAGCTCATACCTATGTGGCCAGTTCTTCAGATCTTCATCAGATGGTTTGAGTAGCAAGTCAACAAAGGCTTTGCCATTGGAATCATTGGGATGCAGTGGTGGAGGATTTTCATCAATAGCCCAAATCTTGTTCCTAGCAAACCCATGTTTTTCCAGCAATCCACGGGTTCCAAACTAACATAATATGTAAGCAAGCCTTGTCAGTCAGATTTAACCAAGATTATCGATACATGATCCAATATGCCAAAGCAAGAATGTACCTGCGGGAAACAAATTGAAATTCCTCCTCTCACTGCACTTGGTGGCTTAAAGATTGCCTACAACAGATAAACAGACCAAAAAAAGAAAAAGAGGGCAGGGGGTCGTGAGTATCTGAGCACCAATATATAAATTAAGACCAGATTTTCTCAGAAAAATATCAGTAAAAAATTCGTAATGAAGTTAAGAAGTCGGAGAGCAATATGAGAAGGAGATGGTCTAATTCAAAGTTTCTTCAACCATCCAGCAGAATTTCTCCATTATTGAACAGTTATTCATCATTATGATATGAATACTGGAAAATTTGCCAATTACCGGAGAGTTATTCATGATATTTGGATAAGAAATGAAATACAACAGAGGAATAAGAAATCATATATTGACAAGTTTTACCTTACTGCTTGTGAATAATAATTCTTCATCATGGTCGGTCTTCCATGAAAGAACCTGCCCTCCATGCAAGCTAACCTGGATGGATGTCACACAATAACATCAATGCGTAGACAAGAAAGTTGTGGTTTCAAGCAAATATTGCACTTCTGCACTCTATGCAGTAGAATCAAAGTCATCAATTGCTTGTTGACTTGAAGAAAATAAGATACATGGGAAACGCCAAAAAGTTCCAAAGGCAGCCAATAAACAATGGAGAAAGGGAAAAAGGGATCAAACCAGTGCTGAAGCTCCTCGAGGGTTCCGAAGCAAGACCTGATCAATTCCATTCTTGTCCTTTGTGACATGGACTGCTGCTCTCTTATCACTTTCTGCTCCAGAATGGTTCATTTTACAAACAGAACAAGGGCATCAATGGAAGAAACAAGAAGACAGAAACTCTCCCAAAACAAAACCTTAAACTAGAGCCCCAAACAATCAGAAAAAGCTACTTATTTGAAGTAGAAAAGGCTCACAGAAGCAGTTGAGAATCTGGAGCTTTCCCTGCACCTTTCTTGTGACACATCTATATTCCCGTGAATTGAAACCAAAAATCCAACTACCAATTTAACTACCTTAATCTTTCCTCACCACTCAAACTCACCGACGAAATTATACAGACCAACAAAATCTGAAATACCCAACAAAAACTCACTTTTTACCAAACCAAATCCTGTGAAGAAACAGAACAAGAACACAGCAGACAGAAACTCAATTACCCAGATGACCAAAACGTCTAGAATTCAAAACAGGACAAAAAAATAACGACCTTTCTCAATGCCAGTTTCAAAAATAAAAACACTGTAGGATGGAAACAAAACAGTTGTGTCTAATAAAGGGAAAGAAAAACTGAAACCCAATACAAAACAATAAATGGAAAGCACTACATAGTCAATAAAGTTCATCTATATCTTGGTTTGACCTTGTTTTATTCATAAAGAAAGATTGAAGGGGTCAGATACTGAAAATATCAGGAACTTCTCCATAGCCCCTCAGTACACAGACATATCTAGGGTGATTGCTGACTGGGTATAAAATCGTGCTAAACTGTGCATAGAAAATTCCAAAATATATACGCTATGTATAAGTCTCCACAATCGTGAGTTTTTGGTGTGGTGGGCTTCCACATCTGGTATACGTAGGATAAAATCTGACCTGTGACTAGGATTACCAGAATTAACGACCCAATTGAAAAATCATGTAATTGTTTTGAAATTCTAGTTTCGTATTTGAAAAGGTATTTTGATTTAATATAAAGGCAAGAAGAGTTCTTTTTTTTTAGTAGTTGATATTTGAAAAGTATTTTGTATTTTAAAAAATATTTTTTTGTTTGAATTATTTATTAATAGTTTAAAAAGAAAAAAGTGTTTTTTATGGGATATAAATGTGAGAAGTGATATTCAATGGAGGTTGATACGATGAACATATATCAACGGTGACCTTCAAAGGAGGATCTCCACCTACAAAATAAGAAAGGGATCGTCAAAAAGCCTCCTAGTCTAGAAACCAAAGCACTTCAACGCCCAAGTCAATAAAACTTTTGCTTTAGAGACCCAATGGTATGTAGCATGGTTCTTTAATTAGTAATCCTCCAATTTTTTTTTTTTTTAATGACTTAAATAGGTAGTTATTCATAAGTATTTGTCTTGTGGGTCTGTTGGCCCTCGATCCTTTTGGTTCATTAGTGTGTTGATAAGACTAAAAGAATCTAAATTTATCTTATAGGCATGTCAATATCTAGGCCCTTCAATGGAATTTACATTTATATTTAAAAAGTGTAGTGTGTTTTGAAAAATATTTATTAATGTTTTTCCTTAAAAAAATAAATGTGTATATTTTTTATTATAGCTAGGCCCAAAACGTCATGTCAATTTCTTTGGATATTGCAATTGCCTACGTACCACCAATCAAAGATATCTGTCTTTTTCTTACAAAAAAAAAAAAAAAAAATCTGTCTTTTTCTCCTGGATGGCGTCTCAATTTTCCAAACTTGTGTTATTTTTTATTCTTTTGGCAGGTATTGAAGGCAAATCTTTGAGAGCATATTCAATTGGATTGAGAAATTGTATAGGATATGATCAAGGTATCCTCATACGCAATGGTGCTTTCCAACCACTCGTTTTTACATATTTATAGCTAGGCCCACAACTTTAGATACCAATTTTGATTGGATGAGCTTTATTCTTCGCCTACCAGCCACTTCACATTGTCAAATCGAAAATTTGAATGAAAAAAGAAAAGAAAAGACAAAGTTTTCTTTAAATTATGTTTGACGTTTTGAATTATTATTATTGACATGTCTTTACAAGGAAAAAGAAAATAGGAATTCAAACTAGTTATTTTCGTTTATAAAGTTTGATCCTTAGCTGATTGAACTATATCTTAAGGACTTGAGATTTTTGAATTTGATTTATTAAACTTATATGTATTTTGACCTCATCAATCTAATAGAAGCCCCGTTAGTTTTTGTGTAGAATATTTTCAAATAAACATTTTTCTTATTTTGAGTGTTTGGTACTACGTAAAATATTGATTAATTAGAAAATATTTTTCAGTTGACCTTCAAAAATAACATTGTGCATGCAATTGTGAGAGGACCCCTTATGGTGCCTATTTGCCTAGGCAGTTCTCAGGTTGCCCGAGCACCTACTCAGGTTGGTGTCCACAAGGGTCATCTGGAGCAATTACATTGAATCTCAATCCCACCATCTGAAGGCATTCTATTCTCACACATTCTGTTCTTTCGTAGATTATCTTCATCGTCTCTCTCTTCCTTAATTACAAGTCTTTATATCATATGAAAATATAAAAAATATTTGGTAGATTTTTATATAAACCAACCATAAAAAATATATATATATTTTTTCGAACTATTTCTAAGGTTGTAAACAAACAACAAGCGGAGGAATTCCTCAAGTCCAATTTAAAGGAAAACGTTATCCAACAAAAAAAAAAAAAACACTAGAGTAATGATTTTTCACTCTAGGGAACATGAAGTACAACCTTTTGATATAAAAATGTTAATGTAACCTAAAGACATAGAATTCAATTTACTTACTCAACTTGAATCAAGCTAATGAAAGTATAAGTGGAAGACCAAATTGAAATGGTCATGCCTAAAATTCTGCGGAATATTTTCAAAAGTGGACATTGTCCAAACAAAGCCTTGTATTTTTCTTCCACACTTTTTGACCTAATCTTTCATAAAAGAAAAAGATTGCTTTGAGGTGGAATTTCATGTGAATACAGTCTTAAAGCTTTGAGAAGGAAGTTGCGTGACAAATGTAACGGGCCGCCGCTAAATAGTTAGGTGCAGCGCCACTCCCTCCATGCCTTTTGCCATCAACTTCGTAGGGTTTGCTTAAATGCTCTTTTTTTACCACAATTTGATCTAAAACTTTCTTCTTCTTCTTTTTTTTTCACTTTTAGTAGTCAGAGAAAACGCTAATTATATATGCATTATTACTTTAAATGAACTAATCAAATTACAAATAGAGTTTTTAAATTTGTTTATAAAGTCCATTCCACTAGTAAAACACAAAATTAATGCAAGACTTATGACTCGTAAGTGTTTTTATAATCCACTCACTCAATCTGACAATTCATCTTTTGATGTGGGATTAATTTTTAGGATGTCTCTATTATGATATTTAATTATAAGGATATGACATGCATTTGTTATCTAATGACACATGCTATGCGTTTTGCCATGGTCTTTTCCCATTTTACTTTTAAAAATCATCATTGAATCTTTGAGGCCTAAGTGTGAAACCCACATGGACCCACATATACAATGATAATTTTGAAAAGTAGAAAGATTGGAGAAGAACCATAGGAGGAAATGAATCATTTCTCTTCACTAATTGGAAAATGCTTTGTTTCCTCCCATGGTCTTTCTCTCGTCCTCTCCTTATTAAAATCATAATTGGATCTGTGTGGCCATTTAAGTCCCACACATGGCCTCACATATCCAATATTAAATTTGAAAGAGAAATGATATAGGCTGTGGTCATTTATAAAAAAAAAAAAAAAAATTTAAAAAGTAAAAAATAAAAAAATAAAAATTTGAGGCAATAACATCCTAGTCCTTTTCTTATTTGGTATTTTTTGAACAAACAAAAATATTCTTTTTCTTCATAATAATGATCTTTTTTTTATGACTATTTTTATGAAGAAAAATACTATTTTTTTTATTAAAAAAAATACCAAAAAATGTACAAATAGGATGTTATTGCTTCATAATTTTTTTTTATAATTTTATAATTTATTTTTTAAATAAATAAAAAGTAAGAGGAAAATTTTGTCTTTTATTATGCCTCATTTTGAAAAGTGAGAGGATGAATAGAGTAAGTATTGTAATAGTTATCTTTGTCTAATTTCCAAGTTGTAGAGTTAGGCTCTATTTGGTTTGGTATGGACTTATTGTTAGGAATAGTTATTCCCGTGAAAATAACAATTCTTTACGAAGAGAAATACATATTCTTCTCCAAAAAAATGAGAGAAATAACTATTTCAGAGGGTCTTTGGGGTGGTCGCACCACCTCCGAACGCCTTAGAAAACCATGATGAGGCTGTCTAGGGGTGGTGCAACCACCCTCGGCCGCTTATGTGGGTGGCTAACCACCTATTAGGGTGGTTAGGCTAACCACCCCAATTATTTTCTAGGTTTTGTTTTGTTTTTAATTTGAGTTGAAAATAAATAAATAAATAATGTGGTTTTTAGTAATTTTGATTGAATTCTAGTTAGAACATGTGTGTTGTTACCAAATTAAGAAATAAGAATAATTATTCTCTTTCATAATGAAATATTCATTCCACAAACCAAATGAGGCGTTAATTTTGTTTTAGTTATCTTGGTTTTAGCAAGAGTTTACCTCAAAGGGATTTTAGGAGTCCTATTCCAATTCAAGTAATATTTTTTGTATTTCAAGAGTGATGAGGAATAAATTAAGAAGTAGAAATTAATCTTCTAACATGTGTAACGTAGACTACATGATTTTAGACAATTCATTTGTACAAATGACATGGACTTCAGTCTTGAGATAAGGCTAAGCATATTGGTTAAAAATTAAAAGTTTGTTTGGCCATGCGATTGCCTAAGCTTAAAGTTTGATTTTAATCAAAATTGCAAAAGTAAAAAATAGGGAAAAATATAAAAAAAGCCCCCTAAATTACTAGTCGTTTGCAATATAGCCCATAAATGTTAAAAAGGTACTAAAGTAGTCCCTAAACTACCAGCCGTTTGCAATGTAGCCCTAAATGTTCAAAAGGTACTAAAGTAGCCACCAAACTATCAAAATGTATAAAAAATGCCACTGATTTTTTTATATTCCTATAATACCCCCATTCTTTTAAAAAATAAAATAATTGTAAAAAAAACTACCCCTACTTTTTTTTGTATTTATTCACCCATTAGTTTTTTTTTTTTACAATTATTTTATTATTTTATTTAATAAAAGAATAGGGGTATTGTAGGAATATAAAAAAATAAGTGGCATTTTTTATACATTTTGGTAGTTTGGGGGCTACTTTAGTATCTTTTGAATATTATGAGACTATATTGCAAATGAATGGTAGTTTGGGAGACTTTTTTTTATATTTTTTCCTAAAATATATATATATATTCAAACCATAGGCAAGGAATGGATGTGATTTTTTTTAAAATGCACAATTTTAAAAACTAAATTAAAATTTTAAAGGTAAAATCATGATTTAACCAAACACTTCATTTAAAAAAAAAAAGGTCCAGCTTACAACTACTTGAGTTTGAATTTGAACTTAACACTATATTTTTCACAAAAATTTAAATTAGATTAAAAAATAAATTGTTTCGAAGTAGCAAAGGCCATATCCATACTAGAAAGAACACAATTCAAATCAGAACTCATTCAGTAGGCCGGAACAGGTATTTTGTTGAATTAATATTTTGAGGTTAATTATAATTATAATAATAATAATAATAATAATTTTGAGGTTGAGAAAACAGAAGAAATTAAGTAGACTTTTTTTTTTTTTTTTGGGAAATCATTTCAGTGTCATTAATTAATGAAAGATCATGAGTATAAAGCTATTACATCATATAACAAAAGTTCTAAAATATTATAGCCAAAGTTACAGTTACAACTCATGATACATACATAACAATGATATTCAAGACCTATTTATGACATCAAAATCCATTAACTTATAATTAATCTTCAGTTGTAACAACATGTGCTCAGGTAGACTCAATCCAATACTTAAATAAAATTTAAAAAAAAAAAAAAAACATAAATAGCAACATTCTCCTGAAAACTGATCCTCCTCAACTTTACAAGTTAGAAAATTATTCACATCCTTAATCCAACAAGCCAAGATAAAAAATAAAGGAAAACGGAAAACAAGGGAAAACAGAGGCCCACAAAACATTATTGGAAGAAAGCTGTCGAATGATTCTGGTGTGCAAGTCAATTCTTTTGCGAAATTTAAGGGATAATTGAACAATAATTTTTTTTTTAATTTTGTGTAGATTGTTGCGGGCCATTGGAATCTACAATATAAAACAAAATGGTGTTCACTATAAATTATTCAAATAGAAAAAATAGTTAATTTTTCTCCACAACAAAAATTTGTGGAGACTAAAATTCCGCCAAAACTTTATGTAGACGCCAACCATACAACTGCTTGTCGTGGAGCCCATAATCAAGGCCCATCATAAATCGATTTCGAATGGCCCATTACACCTCGGATTCTCCAATTGGAATTGAAACCCATTACACCACGTCACCGCGGAAATTGAAAAGCCCTATAAATAATAACCTTTTCTCCTCTCTTTCACCTTTTCTCCTCTCTTCCTTTGAAATTCGAGCCTGTTTGGATTGTGTTGCAAAAGCGTTTTAAAGACTTCTGAACGCAATTTCGAATAATTCTTCTAATGACGCAAAAGAAGGCCCAGCACCATGTGGAAGAAGAAGAAGAAGATTGCGCGTATGGCAGCGCATGGAGAGGGACAACGTAAGCCATTCTGGTCGACTGGTTGACGGAAGTGCATGCCTCCCTCGGTTACGCGTCTCTCTCCTGGAGGAGGAGTCCATGGCTGAGTTAAAGCGGTATGGCGGCGCTCGTCATTGCAAAATCCCAGAAACTTACTTCACCAGCTCTTTTCATGGCATCAGTTACAGTCAAGAGGAAATCAATTCCATGGAAATCAAGATCCTGAAGAAGTTGGATTGGAGGCTGATGGTTCCGACAATCCACACTTTCTTGCTTGAGTTTTTTAGCTCTTGTGGGGTCGGGGTCGGGGACACCAATGGAGAGTTCAAGAATCTGGCGTTCTGTTTTGGGGAGATTGCCATGAATGATTATGATATGATTGTGAGGTACTCTGCATCTTCCATCGCTGCCTCTGCTGTTTATGCAGCGCAGTGCTGCATGTGCAAACGACATGGCTGGAACAGAGCTCTTAAAACCGGTTACTCCAAACGACAAGTCGTCTCACGTGCCGGACGTCTTCTAAGGTCGCTTAAGATGAAACCCGACAGAAAAGTTTTCAAGAAATACTCGAATTTGTAGTCGGGAGGGAGATGAAATAATTAGTATTTCTCGTTGTAATTAGTTAGTTGGCCGAGGGATGGGAAAGTGATTTTTATTTTTTGTGGTATTTTATTTTTGTATGGTAATTAGTATTTTATTTTTCATTTTTTATGTTCGATACTCTCCGATTTATTTGAAATTCCGTTTGTTTATAGGTAGCTTTAATAGCCCCAACATAATTTTTAAGAGAAACTTCACTTTAGACCCATAAACAACTTCTATGCAATTTGACAAACCCCCCTCAAACTTTAAGATCTTTTAATTTGGATTCCTAAACTTTCAAATGCAATCAATTTGAACTCATTCGTCAAATTTTGCTGTTAAAACCTTAAAATAATAAAATTATCCTTCAATTTTTTTTTATTAAAAAATGGAAGAAAAAAAATGGTCGCAAGGTGGCCCAACTGTGGGTTACCTTGTGATTTTTTTTAATAATATTTTTTTTAAAAAAATTAATTTGAAATTAAGAATAAATTTGAAATTTTATAAAAAAATCAGAGGTATAAATGTCACTGTGTCACTTTTAACATTTAAAATTTGACGGAGGAGTTCAAATTAATTACAATTAAAAGCCAAAGGGTCCAAATTGAAAAATTTTAAAGTTCGAGGAGAGTTTGTCAAATCGTGTATAAATAAATGATTAAAATGCTGCTACCAAACGTTCGGAGATGTAGTTGCTAGTTCTACAAGAACATTATTGTGCATATTGTGTAGTTAGATGGGCCACCTCCAACCATGTAAATGGTCTTTTCATTTGGATTATGAATGAAAAAGACTTGCTTCACCTTGATTTTGAACTCATGACTATAATTCTAAATCGTTGGCCTTTAAAACAAAAACTACAAAAAAAATTGAACCAAAATCAGAATAGAAAGAAAACTTGTTTCGAAACTCCAAATGGGCTTATAAAAATGTTAGGAAAATCTTCACTTTAGTCTCCTGAACTTTCACGTGATTTAATAATATCCCTCACCAAATTTTAAAATCTCTCAATTTGGACCCTAAACTTTCAATTGTAATCAATTTGAACCTATCCGTCAATTTTTATTTTATTTTTGGACATGTCCACACAAGAGGAGGGAGGACTATCCGTCAAATTTTAAATGTTAAAAGTGATACAATAACATTTATACCCCTATTTTTTTTTATAAAATTTTAAATTTACCCTTAATTTCAAATTATTTTTTTAAAAACAATATTATTAAAAAAAAAAAAATACAAGATGACCCACGGATGGACAATCATGTGACTTTTTTTCAATTTTTACTTTTTTTTTTTAATAAAAAATTAAAAGGTAATTTTGTTATTTTAAAGTTTTAACAACAAAAATTAACTGAGAAATTCAAATTAATTGTAATTAAAAGTTCAAATGTCCAAATTAAGAAATTTTAAAGTTCGAAGAAAATTTGTCAAATCACGTGAAAGTTTAAGAAGAACACAATTCAAATTATACATTGCAAACATAAATTAATCTCAAAAGTAGATATCAAAGATTGCCAACAACTAAAGGATTTTGTATAAGAAACTCAACAAAATTTAATCTCTTGCATCTAAAAATTTAGCAAAACCACAAAATGGGCAATAACCGACAAAGAATAACCTCTATCCTATCCGTGGAAAACTTTAATTTCCAATTAAGACACCTATAATCTAATCGAGAAGTGCTAGAAAGTCAAACAAATGAACCCAGAAAATTTTTCAAACTGACGTGATAGACTGTGAGTTGCAAATAAGGGAAAGAAAATTGCATTTTTTTTTTTTCAATTTAAAAACCTTTGCCACATCAGATTAAAAATTTTTCTGAGTTTATTTGTTTGAATCTCTAACACTTTTCTAATGTAAATATCTAATAACTTAAAAGTACTTGTCAAATTCCTTGTAAACCAATCACTTTAGAGTCAATTGGGGTTTCAATATTTCGAAAAAACTACAAAATTATGCATATAATGTCCTGATCATCCAGCGGCAACAGCATCAGCCCTAAAGCTTGTTTTCAATTGATGATGCTTAGTTCTAGAGTCAGATTTCTCCTGGTTTTCACTTTCCCAATGCACATTCCCGCTCGCAGAATCAGAGTTAAGACCATTCACATGACTGTTTGATAGGGACAAAGCAGCTTGAATCTCAGCACCAACCATCCCCTCTTGCTTCCCTACCTGCGTATTTTTCAGCTTCTCCTGCAAAATTAAACTAATGTAAGAATGTAAGCTCCAGCAGGAAACGAGTGCAAATACAGCTCAAGAGAGGCAGTCTGAAACATACAACAACAGGCATAAATTCCCAAATTATCATTCTTAGACTGGCTTTGGGAGCTTCCCGGTCACCCAAACTCAGCCCAACCCAACAGCTCTTGGAAACAAACCAATTTGAACAGATTAATTTCCAAAGAAGTATTCATATCATAATTTGTAAAATTCCAAAAGCCATTAAATTTGATTATAATGTAAAATGACTAAAATGCCACTTCATTCTAGACATGCTCGGTTAAACTCAAGCTAATATGCCATTCCAGATATACTATATTATCTCTGTCAGAGACAGAAAACCCTGACAGGGTAAGTCCATATATGAAGAAAATGCTCAGCTTTGGGGAATATAACTGCAAGTATCAAACAAAAATTAAACAATAAGTACTGATTACCAAAACTTTAGCAAGTCAGTTGCACAAAATATAAGATAAAACAAGTTTACTTTTATAAAGAAAATAAAATGCAAGCATGGGAGAAACAAATTAACAGACTTTATAAGAAAGTACCATTAATGCAGCATTTTCAAGCGCAATTTGTCTGAATACGCTTTCAGATTAACTAATTCAGTTTTAAGGGCTTTATTCTCCACATCCAAGTATCCATATTTCCTCCTCAGTTCCTCCATTTCAGCCTGCTTCTTCAACCTAGATTTCCTAGCGGATTCTCTGTTAGCCTGTTTCCTTCTCTCAAGCTGCTTTTCATTCTGAGGAAGTAAATATCCATGATGAACAGTGAGAATGTACCAGAGCCATTCTATGCATTATCTTTAAGTTGTCTTACTTTCCAATTCAAAAAAAAAAAAAAACCCTCAATAGTCAGCAATAGAATAACGTTTCAGCAAAGACTGCGTCAACTAACTCTTGCTCACAACATTTAGAAAAATTTGTCATCTTCCTATGGGTTCACAATTCAGACTAGTAACTGTGTCTAATCAAAATAACATTTTTTTTATGCTCATCTTAAGGCACATATTGATAGACGTGTATTTTTTGAGCCTGAAGGTAAAGATACTTCCATACCTGAACCAAACCTCTAAAAGTTGACCCTGTCGCAGCAGAGGAACCAACAGACACAGCACCTGATTCTATTTTCTCATTTGGGAATTCAATGGACATTCCTACAAGATTAGCAGGCGCAGGAGCACTCTCGGAAACTCCCGTAGTTTTTCCATTTGCTTTCCCTTCAGTTGAGAGACTGACCCGGGTATGGAGTTTCATGTTGTCATCTGTTGCCCAGATAAATTTTAAGCAAACAAATAAGTTAGCATTAAGTGATTCCAACCATTTAACAATTATCTTGGATCAGCAACAGGGCTCAATATTCAAGTTAACCCCAAAGGATGAAATATAATATCCCCCCTTTTTCAATCAAAATCGGCGGAAAGGGGGCAAGAGAAAAAAGTTACAATTGCATTTCAAAAGCTTGCCAAAGAGGCATTTATCCCTTTTAAATAAAGCTCACCTCTCCAGTAAAGGATACACATACTTAAACTTTGAACAAAAGATATAACTATCACTTAAAAAACTTTTTTGTACCAGTAGATAGCATTCTCTTAGACCCGTTTTTCCTCTGAGTATGGCCCATTATTCCTCAGTTGTTTCGCATGCCTATTCCTCTGAGTTCATGCTTCGAAGTTATCTAGTAATCAACAGAAAGAATATAAAGGAGCAAGAGAGAGGTTAACAAAGAACTAGATCAAATAAAATGGAATTCTTACTCCAGATTTTCCAGCATTTTCATCTATCAAACATTCTATTCAATAAAATATGCTTTAATAATGTAAAACTTGATAATAGTCTCCACTATTACTGCACATGAACATGCAATTGTCCAAAAACCATAACTCCACATACGCGACACGATCACATGAAAACACCCATTTTAGGCTATTGCTTGGTATTCATGTGATTGAAATTTATTTGATCAAATACACGACATAATCTATGATTAATTAGCATTATAAGCAAACTTGTCGATTAAGCACAACAAAGAGGCGTACTTTCAATAAATTAAGCAAAATTAAACCCCTGTCATTGCATCAATTTGTAAATCTCAATTGTTCAAATATCCCACAACATATTTCCATACGATAGATGATGAGATTTCCCTTAAAACAAACTTCCATAGCATACATTTAGATACACTACATACTATCTACAGTCCACAACAAATTGATCGAAGAACGCACATTGATTAATTAATAAACTGACGAATTAAGAACATTTTCATTTGAAATTACACATATACACACAGAAAATTTCCCTCTAATATCATATTGATGAATTAAAGGATAAAATATGAAATCTAAAGAGAAAAAGGGATATACATAGTGATGAATTTATGAACAGAACCTACCTCGAAACTTTGAAACCCTGCTAGCGCCGAATATTCAAAGGGATCTGAAAGGGACTATTTCGAAGAGGCAAGGAAAACCTAACCCTCGCTCTTCGGTTTCTCTTGTTTTGTAATCGAACTCTCTGGAATTGGAGGGAAAGAAAAAGGAGTTTGTTGAGAGAGAGAGAGAGAGAGAAAGAGGGAACTCCCACGTCACGCACCGCGTTAGGATTGACGGTTTAGAAAAGCAAGAGGTAGGTGGTGTCACCCTGTGATTGGCCAATGGGTGTCGGCGTGGGACCGGGGTGCGTCAAAAGTTATTAGCGTGACGTGGCGCCTTTTCGCTTTTTTTTTTTTTTTTTCTTTCTTTCTTTCTTTCTTTTCTTTTCTTGTTTTAGAATCATTACTCAACAAGTTTTTCAATAATGAAACGTGTTTATCTCAAAATCTCAATTATTATTTTTAAATTAAATAATTTATGTTATATTAATATTTATTATTATGTTAATTTTTAAAAACAGTATTCTACTTCGATATTTATCATTGGGTTCAAAATAAATATGTTAAAAAATTTGATATGACAGAATCTGAATTATTTAATTTCAAAACAATTGTAGAAATTTGAAGAAATTTAATATTCTATAAATTCTAGGAGATGTTGATCCCTTATCTTATAGATTTTTTAATCCAACCATTGTTTTTAAACCAACTTCGTATTTATTATTTGAGTATTGAAAAATGATAAATGTTGAATTTGAAAAATTTATATGGCAGAATACTCTAAAAAATTTAAAGGATTTTAATCCAACCCAACAACATTGGCCCAATGATTAAAAAAAAATTCAACAAAACAACATGTAGAGGTGAAAAGGCGGACAGTTAACTTTGCTAATGTTAACTAGGGGTGTTAATCTGGTCCCAGTTCTCGATTTTTTGCCAAAATCATATTCAAAATTGAGGTACCCTGGTTCTTGATTTTGGAAAACTGGAATCGGGAATCGGGACCCCGTTTAAACGGCAGTTCCGGTTTGTACCCGATTATCCGAACCAAGTAATCAGTTTTTTAAAAAAGTTGTATTTTTTGCTTATTTTAGGCATTGGGCCTAAAATAAGCTCAATTTTTTGCATACTTTTGGCCCATTTTTAAAAATTCTATTAGCCTTTTTGTCCCAATTAACTAAGCTTTGTTGTGATTGTTTCAAATAATTTTAAAAACAAACCTAAAAAAGCCCAAAAATCTTTAAAAAATCAATATTTTTGGATGGGCCTTAAAAATTAAAATCCAATTTTTAAAATGCCTTAAAAATCATTTTAAATTAGGTACCTAAAGAAGACTTCACTAAACCTAAACCTAAACTAAAAAATATTAATATATAATTATATATATAAGTGGTACCACATTCTGTAACGGTAATAGCAAGGTGCCAAAAATCGAAAGATACTGCAAATCGATACAGTTTTAGTTTTTCAATTGGAATTGGAACCCCGATTTCCCAGTTTCCTGGTTTTCGGTTTCTCGATTTTTTGGTTCCGATTCTGACTTCCCAGTATTTTTTGACACCCCTAACGTTAACCGCTAACTGTACTAATTGTTAACCACTTTTGAATGCGGTTAGCAAAAATCACTAACCGCCTAGATGGTTATGATTAACTTTTTTCAAAATTGCTAACTGTTAACTCCATATATATATATATATATATATATATATATACACACATGAATCAATGTCATTTTTGTGTTTAAAATTTTAAATACATAAAAAATGTATAAAAATCAAGAAACAATGTCATATGTAATATGATATTATCATATTACCATAGAAACGATATCGTTTTGTTTAAAAAAAAAATTAAAATTATTTTTTTAAAAATTTTAAAAAGCAGTTACCGGTTATTAGAGTTACTAACTGCTACTTGTTGGTTAACTGCTTAGGAGCAATTACAGTTAACGGTTATTAGACTTATTAACTGTTAATCGCTGGTTGACCCTATATTGAATAATATAAATGTATAAGATCAGTACTTAATCATTTAATGTTGTATTGATGTTTCCTTTCAAATCCTTGTTAAAACTAAAATTTTTTTTTAAGATATTTTACATGTTAAAATTTAATTTTAACAAGTTATGATTTACATTTAAGGAATCTTTTTTTTAAAGTACAAGTAAATGTAAATTTGGAGTCAAACATTTTTTATTTTCAATATAGGCTCTTTTTATAGCAATTTGGCCTAAGAAGACACTAAAATGCTGAAAATACAATAAGACTCCCAAAAACACCTAGAAAGGGGGCTGAATAGGTGATGAAGTAAATAGTGCGAAATTAAAATTTGCTTCTACCAACAACAATAATCACCAAAATATGTAAAGTGTTGGAGTTAGTGGCTTATATTAACACCAATGGAAGGGCCAAGTAGATGGGAGCGTAGTGCGACATTCACGGAGCGGGAATCTATTGGCCTATAAGTGTAATTAAGTTTGCAGGGGGGATACGATTAGATTAGGTGCAGGCGTGCCTCTGCTGCATGTGGGGTATTTTAGGATTTATGTAATCCCGTGCATTCCAAGAATCGTACAAGTCCGTACGGAGTCCGTACAATTCCATACGGAATCCATACAAGTCCGTACAGAGTCCGTACAAGTCCGTATGTGTAGGTTTTTGGGGGGTTTTCCTATATATATATATATATATATATATTTCATTGATGTAAATTTGGATTTATTATTAGAATAATAGCTGCCTCTCTGTGGACGTAGGCAAATTGCCGAACCACATTAAATCTGTGTTTCTCTTTCTCTCTTGATCTTTCTCTTTTCGATTCTATATTGTTCATCATTATTGTGCGCAGTTATAACATAAAGCAATAAAGCAATGAACATAAGAATTTTAGTGACGTAGTGGAAACCAAGAACTTCTTGGAAAAACCACTCTAGGTTAGCGTATCCAGAAAATCGTTTCACTTGTTAAAAGGATGAGGAAATAAAAGTTGTTCACACTTACAAAACCTTTGTCAAGTTGACACAAACTCGTCTAGACAAGCGACCCACTTGCCCGACTAGTGCGGCAGTCCTCTCGAAACGTCTAGACTTCATTTTACCAATTTCCTTTGTTAGAACCTCTAACAAGCTGCAAACAAAACTGAATAACAAATACAACCCAAACACAACAAATGTTGAATACTCCAAGAGAGTATGGCTCTAAGGCATATAACAAGAAACTCTCAAGGCACACAAGCAAACTTTTAGCACTAAGGCTTCTCCCTCAAACGAACTTAAAAATTATGTATTTTGCTTGAAGAAAACGAATGGCCAAGACCCCTATGTAACGACCTAGATTTTAAAACTCTTATTGAAATAATATTAAATAGATTAAAAGGATAATAAATAAATTAGAGTAATGATATATGAATTAACAATATTAAGTAATTATTTATTGTTAAGGGTATATATTACATTGATTGTTGACCTTTTTAGTATTACTTTAATTCTCAAATTTAGCTTTATAAGTAGGTTTATGGGCATAATTAAACACAATTTAGTAAATAAATTATTTATGTTAGTGTTTGGTGAAATCAAAAATTAATTTAAAGATTTTAGTTTTTGGGCTTAAAAAGCAGTATCTTAATTTTCATACTGTCTAGTAAAGATTAAAACTACTAAGGAAAGGTAGGCTAGCCACTTTTGTTGAAAATTTGGAGGCTTCTAGTAAGAATGATCATGAGATAATATCATGCTAATTTAATGAGGCAAGTGGGCAAGTGGCCAAGTGTGAATGCAATTAGTTTAAAGTTTAATTGAGTGGGAAACTTTGTAAGGGCCAGAAATTGAGTCAAATGAACTCAGATGAAGTCGAACAAAAATATAAAATGTTTGTCTTGGAGCCCTCTATCTAACCTCAAAATTTCATGTCAATCAGAGTACGTTTGGGCATCCAAAACTGGATCAGAGTACATTGCCTTTATTTTGGACGAAAATGTTAAAGTAGACTAGGTTCATTGTTTTGGTTGAATTCATCTCAACCTTTAGATTTAAAAGTATGAAAATGAATCATAGCCATTCATTCTCTTATAGATAGAAGCTTGTATCTAACCCTTAGATCAAAAGTATTAAATTGAATCATAACCATTCATTCTTTTATAAATAGGAGCTAAGTAAATTCATTTTTTTTTTTCACTTGAGCTCTTTTACTTTCTTAGCAAGAAAAGATTGCTTGCTCCTCCTCTCATTCTCTTCCTTAGTTCTAAGTCAAAAATCATATGGCTTAAATCTCTCCATAGTGTTCAAGTGTTCTTAGTTTTCTAATTAGCTACCTAGAGAAGATTTTGTGGAGTTCTACTTCAAGGTTTATTGGGTAAGTGTTTCTTGTGTAATTATAATGATATATTGTTTGTATTATTTATTTGTTTAAAACCCAATAAGCTTATGATGTAAAATAAAGTAATAAATGAATTAATGATAAGAGTTCATAGACAATTTGATTAAAGGCTTATTATCTATATTTATTACATATATTATTTACTTTATAGTTTTTATATTCAGTTATTTATTTTATTGTCATTTAAATTTTAATTCATATTTTTTGGGGTACGGACCATTGGTTTCAACATCGAAATATGAATTCAGTATTTATATTCAGTCATTTATTTTATTGTCATTTAAATTTTAATTCATATTTTTGGTAGTACGGACCATTGGTCTCATCCCCGAAATATGAGTCATGCTTTATATATATTATTTATAATACTAGTTTTTATTTTGTGATACTGGCCATTAGCCTCGTCACCAAAAACAAATTTAGGAATAAAACTATTTATAAGTAACTATCTCAGATTTATATGATAAAATGAGTAAATAAAGATGAAGTGACGGATAATAAATAAATATAAAAAGATGAGGTCTTTAAACAATGATATTATTTGAGAATGAACTAATATGTAAATATTGTTTGTATGTATGTATTTGAATGCAAAAGTGGAACAAAATTCTATACTAAGGAGTGTAAGTATGGATGTACTTACTGAGTATTAGCTTTATTTTATTGGTATAGGAATTTTTATTTTGCCTTATTGATATAATTTTCGCATTACAACTATTGCATAATGTGTCTAATAATATGGGTTGATAAGATAGCCACCTTAAGAACAAGCTGGGTGGATTACCGCGAGGAACTGTCGGTATCTCAGTGGATGAGGGTATATAACCGTCCAAAAGGCTTAATATATAACTAAGCTGGGGCGATATAGTCGCCAGCACCAAACAGGTAAAACTCTAAAGTGTGAGGGACATAACGGATGTGAACGGGTTAAGAGCTCATGACGAGAGTTTTAAAGAAAGACTATCATAAAACATAAACTAATATGTCACTACGCTGCATTTGCATCTCATGCATCATTATATATTTTATTCCTTAATCTTACTTTGTCTCAAACTAGGCTTTTAATCTTTATTTCTAGGAAAATAGATTACTTACTTGTTTGTCTATGTAAATATGATAACGCATCATATTTACATAGACCTTGATATAGGAATAGAGAGTGAGGGCGATGGTCCTTTTATTGGTTTTGATGGTTGATAGATTATCTATTGCAAGATTGATGCTTACTCTTTGAAGCAAGTCTCATTTATGTTAATCACTTTTATTACATAATGTGATATGTGCTAACTTAACAAATAGTATTATGTTAATTTAGTGCCATATGGCATATATTTGGTACACTTAGTGTGTACATATGTTGTAATGAAACATATTTCTATTTTCATTAAATAATATATCACCTTGAGGTATTTCAGTTAGCTCAATTGTGTTGTGCAAACTATTCATAGGCTATAGAAAAAGGAAAAAAATTATATAAATATTTCACTGTAAAGTTGGTATTTCTAAAGTTGCAAGTAATGACTTTGATATTTGCTAGTTCAAATATCGACGTTACATTATGGTATCGAGAGCGGTTTGCTCTATGGGTAAGTTAGTGTCGTACTAGAATTAGGGTGTACAACACAAGAGCTTCACTAAATAAAATACTCATTACTTTTTATAAAAACTTTTGTTTGAGAATAAATTATTAGCAATAAAAGTCAAAATATGTTTTTTTATATGATTGAATGATTTTATTGATTGCTCTGATAAAGATAAGTCGCTAATCAACTGGTACATAATTATGGTAGGAAGAAATGATCTCCCTATCATCGTGGAAGAAGGAGCACCTCACGTCAATAATGAGAATGATGAAATACCACCTCCACCTCCACCTCCAATATTCCATGATGGTATACACCCAACATTAGCCCAATTTATGGGTGATATTACTAGGCAATTCACGGAAGCAATTTCACGGATGTCTCAACCTGTTGCACTAGTGGAGCGTATCGGTTGCTCGATGCGTGACTTTACTGAACAACAGTTTCGTACTTTCAATGGGACTCAAGGACATACAGTAGCTGAAGCTTGGATTTCAAATATCCAACTATTGCATGATACACTCAAATGTACGAATGAGGAAAGGTTGAAGTACATTATATTAAGGCTATGTGAAGCCCTTAAGTGGTGGAAGTCCTGTGAGCTAATAGGACTGGTGTGGTTATCACATGGGAAAGGCTTGTTGAGGAATTCAACCAACAATATTTTCAAGGTCTCAAAAGCGGTCAAGAGCTATTGAATTTCGAACTTGGTGCAACTAAGGTACTATGATGGAACAATACTCAATTAAATTCACGAGTTAGATAGGTTTGGTATTAATCTTATTCTCGATGAATATCAAAGACGGAATGTTTTGAAAATGGCCTTAACTCCAGCATCAAAGAAAGGGTGGTCTGCCATGAGATCAAAAACAATACTAGATTGGTGAACATAGCATCCCTTGCTGAGAGGGTTCACCATGCAAGCATAATGTTCCAGCGCGCTTAGGTGTAATGCTGTGCACAGACTCAAGCTCATGGAAGTATTGGAAACCCTCTTCAACTAGACCTGAGTGGCTGCAGGAATATAACACAGCCATGAAGGTTAAATCATCTGGCCTGGCTTCTATGACCATATGAGGAAATATATCCAAAACAATTTCACAACTCCCATGCATTGCTAAACCGCCAAGCATGGCATTCCATGCCACCACATTTTTTCGTGGCATGAACTTAATAACTTTATAAGTAATGTCAACCCTACCACATTTTGCATACATATCTACCAATGTTGTACCCACCATAATATCCATCTCCTTACCCATCATCTTCAGAGCATAAACATGAATCCACCTACCCATCATCACATCACCGGACTGTACACATGCCGATAAAAATGAACAAAGGGTAATATAATTCAACTCCAAACCACAATTAAAAACCATCTCACCTAGAAGCGAAAGACCTTCCCGGATAAACCCACTCTCCACATAACCTACTATCATTATAATCCACGCAACCTCATTCCTATCCGGCATCCGATTAAACACCACCCTCCCACTTCCCACACCTTCACATTTAACCACCCCATCCAAAATCACCGTCCATGACACAACACTCCGTTCCTCCATCTCCTCAAAAACCTGCCTCGCCTCACCCAACATCCCGCACTTCACGCACATATCCATTACCGCATTGCACGCCTTCACACTAGCACCCAATCCCAACTTCACCGCACAACCATGCCCTTGCACCCCAACCATTGGATCCCCACCTTTCCATCTCCACCCTTCAATCCTATCTCCTACTCTTCCCAAGAAACCCATTGCTTGGAGCGCCTACCTGCTAGCCGAATCCGAGAGCAGATCCACCTGGCGTTCACGGTCACTGACCCACTGGATTGGAGCTCGATCTGTGAAATGGTGGCCAGTGATGACTTGTCGTTCATGAATCATGATTCATTTGCAATTTGGTCAAAACGGCACGTCGTTTGTACAGACCCGCCAGTGGTAAAATTTTAAATTTTAAATACCCAATCTTCTAAGTCAATGCAGGGGTTAAGTCGGTGCAGGGCTTCTTCTATATAAGTGTGATAAAGTATTTGTCCTTCTTAACTCCATGTGCTCCTTATTGTTCAATTTACGCCCCGGAGAAAGACAAGAAAGGTGAGAGTGGACCAGTGATTTTGGATTTAACACTGCTCCCCCTTTTTTTTTGTGTTCCTCTTAGTAGTTCTAGTTCCAAAAGTCTAAACCTTGGACACCACCGCCGAGTAGGTACGTCCAATTTCAAACCTTCTCGCTGGTTGATCCACATCTCACTACAAAACCACAATTTATATTAATCCTACTCAGTCACCATAATTATTATATCCCACAAATTTAAATACCCAACCTTCTAACTTCTAAGTCGGTGTTATCTTTATTGTATTTCTTTTTTTTTTTTTTTTTTTGAGGGAATCTTTATTGTATTTCTTTTTGAAAACCATTTTGTAGTTTTTTTAAGGAGAAATTATATAAATTAAAATTATTCGATAAATTGTGATAATTGGTCTCTCCCAAACAAAACTTTTGCAGAAGGAAATTAATATAGATTAGTATTTGAGTGAAATTTTGGATTTGAGATGAGATCTTGTTTGGTTACTGGGATTTGATTTGGTTTGTGAAGTTGAATATGGAGGTGATGTGGATTTGCTTTCTGAGATGGAAATAGTGAGCTATCATGGAAATGGTTAAGTTGAATTTAAAGTTTGTTTTTTCGCTCCGAATTCATGGCTCTAGGGTGATTCTCAGTTTTCTACTTCCAGAATAAATTTGTTTGCTTTGATGCCATTCTCCTTGGATGCCTTTCCATGGAGCTCTCTTTTAGGGTTGGAGGCAGACCCTTTTCCTCTTGAAAGACCGTCTATTTTCTAGTATGATTTGGTCTTTTCAAGCCTTTAAGTCTCAGCTTTTTGGCCTAAATATTATTTTCTACTTATTGGATTTTCTCTGTAACCAAACATGGTGTATGTAATCACTGTATCGGAAATTGAATATTTTATATAAAGAGTGCATGATCCCAGTGGAAACATGCGGCGGTCATGCTCATGCATGAACCTTTTTTAGTTTTTCTCCCTCAAGTTCCAATTCTCCTAATATATGAAATCCTCAACTTGAGTGTAAAATTTCTAGACTTATGACAAAAATACACAGAAAAACTCTTCAAAATGTGGGGAAAAAAAAAACTCGAAAGAATGAGGTGGAAAATTGAGCTGATTGCAATACATCATGCATAGGATTGCACAAGTTCTTTCAAAGTCTTTTGAGGATGAGACCTACGTTCGTTTCCTATATCCATATGTGCAGCCTGTTGAAAAATACTGATTAGCAGGTTAGGATCTGTACTCAAAATCTCTCAAATCAAGAAATCCATGTCTCGAGACGGCTGGAATAAACTTTTGGCAGAAAAGAAAATCCTTTTATCACTTCATGAATTCGGTTAAAAACACACCTGGTGTGATGGGAATAATGGTCTTCCCTTGCTATATATGTACCAATGGTTTCTTTAACTCATTATGGAGACAACTCAAGTCACACAGCTGCACAAATAGCCCCTGAGAGATCAAGGAAAAATTATATTAACAAAGATGTCATTTATAAATAACCCTGACCCTTTTGAGAGTGACAATATTTGGAAGTCAGAACCATAATTTAATAGAAAGTAAAAGCACCCAATCCAGAACGAAATCGAGCGAAAGCTCAACTATTTATGAGTTTGCCTTTGCACACTATATTTATAATTTCTTCAATCTTCAATCTTCATTATTTATGAGTTTGCCTTTGCACACACTATATTGAAGATTGAGTTTGCCTTTGCACGCTTGTTTAAATTTCTTGACTATTTAGGGGTTTGCATTTCCACCTTCAACAATAGGTTGCAATGGAGTAAAACAAGACACCATGTATCTTACTGTAAATAGAAACTAACTAAACATTGCATCTAAAAAGCTTCCCTTTAGCAGGACCCAAGATAAAAATATCTTGTAAGACGCTATTCTGAGACATGCAAGAACATATCAGGTGTTCAAGTCTTAATAGAGGCTAACTAGACATGGCATCTAAAAAGCTTCCCTTCAGCAAAACCGTTGTATCACACTGGATTACCAGAACATGTGTAGCATCCAGAGGAGATGGGTGGGATTAGTGTTCAATTTTCCCCACATACCCAAAATTTTTCCTTCATGCCAAAACTTTGGAGAAAGCCATATTGCCATGTAGCTGGTATAAACTAAACAAATTCTTATTACCAGAAATGTGTATGAAAAATGAAACTTTTCTGATTTTGCAATAAAAAGGTTAAGTCCTTTAAGCAAGAACCAAGATGAGAAACGAATTGTAGCATAAAACTAAACCCCTTTCCCCGTGCCCACTCAACACACATACAAATCACTTTGATTACAATGCCACACCCTTTGTTGTTCAGTTACTCTCAATTGTTTCTTTCTTTAGTGCAAAAATCATACTCTGTGGTGGCCCTGGTGGGTCACTCTGTGCATGCATACACAAGTTTGTGTGTGCGTATAAGAGAGAGAGAGAGAGAGAGAGAGAGAGACCTGATGACCAGGAGCAGCAAAACTTCCCTTCATTAATGTGCTTCACATCAAGCCCAATAAACCATGATCCAGTGCTAACATCATCATGAGCATACATACGAAGAATAGATCTGGAGAACCAAAGAAAGACGCGTCAGTCCAATTCTGCCAAGTGTGTCTATATATTAATTAATCTTACTATAAAAGATAGAGAAAATACCTGTTTATTGAGATGAACTGAGCCAGTGTTTTTGAAATGACATATAACTCCCCTGAAGCATGTCGAAAGTATCTGCCCCATACAAGAAACAATTCTTTTGAGTCAATTGAAAAGGCAGGCACCAAAACATGGGAAATTAAGAGCGACATGTTGCACTGCCTGAGTGAAGGCATACATATTAGGTTCTTGGGCATGACTTAGTTTTTTAAAACAAAGCATCCAGCATCTACAGGTTACTTTTTTTATACAAATTGATTTGTGGGAATCACAGAATTACTTTGCAACAGAATGCAGCAATCAATTCATTACTTCATTAATAAATTATTCTCAAGGGGAGGACAAATTTGCTCCATTTTCTTTTTTCTTTTTTCTTTTTAAATCTGTTGTGCACTTATACACTTTATAGAACAGTAAGAAAAGATTTAGATACCAACCATTGCCTACCTCCACTCATCTTATCTCCACACAAATTTTAAGAGGAATTGCAGCAAGGGCTTGTTTCATAATAAAGAAGAAACGTATTTTGAATATGCAGCCCCAAAACAGATATCATAAAGACTTAAATGTGTCTAGTTAAATCAAGTATACAATTGAGCTAGCCACTTTCTGGAAATTATAATATCAAACTTTACAGGCAAAAGGAAAAACTGAACAATGCAATACTCACGCTCTTTTATCGCGAATTTCCACCATTCTGGTTCATACCATATGTGGGTCCTACATTATTCAGGCAATAAACGGAAGAAAAGATAAACTTAAAACCATAATAATACAACATTCTGCCATCAAATAAACATTTTAATTGAACTCACGGCTCAGAAAAAACTTCGCTGATTTCCATACACCCAATATAAAGACGAGGCTCATCCAGATGTGCGGTTAGCATTGCTCCCAGGGCATCTGTATAACAAAGGATAAGCCAAAAGGATCAATATAGACTACTCCAACAATCTGTTTAGGCATAGAGACTTCAAGTTCTCTTAAGTGAAGAAGGGCTAACTCTTGCTTTTTCTTATTGCTTATTACTTCTTTTTCTAACTCATCTTAATTTTTCATGCAACTATTCTCCCACAGCCTACAAGGTTCTCTCTCTCGCAAACCAGAAAAATTTCGTGCAGGTCTGACACAGTACTAGAGGGAGACACTACTTTGTCGTTTGCCAGAAAGATTAAGGACATACCAATGTTAACATACACATCATCATTGACCTTAGCATAAAACTCAGCATCCCAATTCTCTACTGCATGAATAAAAAATGATTTCGTCTTTCTTGGAAGCTCCTCAGGTGCCTCCACTTGACCTTCCTGTAGGGCAGATAGACAAAAGAAATAACATCCTAATATTGACTCCTAGTTTGAATTCCTAGAAACAAACGGCTACCTACCAACTGCACCATTAACAAGTGATAATGAACTAACGACATAGCAGGTGTTCAAATTTTGATCTGGGATCATGGTAGAAGAATAAGAAATGCACAAATTGGAATACAGTGAGCTCACTTAGAAATTGGTACATGTCAATAATCAACTAAAAAAATACTCTGTTAGGAAAAAAAAATACAAAACAAACAAACGAAGAGCACAGATATACACTTATAAGATAAAAGGCTCCAATAACTGGTGTAGGATGTTAGCTGCAGATAAATATAAAATCAACTCTATTAGAAAAGCTTAAAAATTTTAAAACTACTTTTCAGATCTGTTGAACTTTTAAAATTTTAGATCTCTGCATGGGAAAAACATATAAACTCTTAACCCAACTAAATATTGTTAAGGCAAATTCAGCAAACACTTTAACGTACAAGAATGATGAAATCGTTGGTCTGCCTATTTTCCTCGTCAATTTGTTTGTCCAGACTGTCTCCACGATTTGCACTGCAAGATATATAAACTTGACTAAACTAAGAACCTTGGACAATTCTTTTAAAAATTGTTGAATTGTCAAAACAAAGACCTTCTTCCTATTACAAACCGCACAATGATGCCCTTTTCATCTGCCAATTTTTCTAGAGCTGTACCTGCATATATTGTACTTCTCAGTTAAGTACCATCCAGGTATAAAATTCTGAAATTAGCAGTAGCAAGATACTCATAGAAGTGATGGATTTTGAAAAAAGAGTCACAGAAACAGAATATATCTATATACCATTATAAAATCCTCATATTTCCTAGTGAACCAGAAGAAATCATTTATCTAAAAAGAACCAGCATAAATTTATATTTAGGCCTCAATATGATTGTGGCTGGCCAGTGTGGCCACTTATGTATCGTGTGACTAAGGTAATCCATAGCAAGCTTGAAACAGGAAAAACATCGCAATAGGGGTAGTCAAATCCAAGTCAAACCAATCACAGCAAAATATCTTGTAACAGCGCCCCAACAACCTCATCAGCCAGAATAAAAAATAGTGGATTACAACAAGCCCAAAAGGCACCATCTTGACAGCCAATATAGTTTTTTGACATTTCATGGTTAGACATGCCAAAATAGCTAGGTGTATAACTGAGTATGGTCCCTTTGTGAAAAAGGCTAATTTTGTGCATAGATTTCTGAGAAAGTTTGTGTTCACATTCATTGGTGGAAAACTGGAGTATTCTCAATCTTCAGTAACAGAGCCCCAACAACCTCATCAGCCACTGAAAAATAGTGGGGATTGCTACAAGCCCAAAAGGCACCATCTTGTCAGTCAAGTTTTTTACATTTTGTGATTAGACATGCCAAAATAGCTAGGTGCATAACTAAGTATAGTCCCTTTGTGCAAAATATTCATTCTGTGCATAGATTTTAAGAAAATTGCGGTTCACACTCATTGTTGGAAAACTGGAGTATTCTCAATCTTCAGGAACTAATTATAATTCATCTTGTAACTGTTGCTCCACCAGTCATGCAGATTTAATTCAAACATAAGAAATTGATGTTATTTCATTGCCTACCTTTCCACCAACTTCATCCACCCCCCAAGTTGGTTTATCTCATCATATTCGAATCCATTTAGTTCACTAGTCTATTATTCGAGCCGTGATTGCCATTGGCTTCTGTTTCACACAACCAAAAGATCTAAATAATTCTTCCAATAACAACTTGTTGGGGGAGGTATTCTATGCCTTCAGATTGTCTTTCCTACTCAGTATTATTTCATTTAGAATCTACTATTGGCCCACCCAACCTCATGTTTGATCTACTTACCTTATTCAGAAGATCACATATCACATTTTAGGTCTTCGAAACCTTTCCTTCCTTCAAATGGTGTTTGGTAGGTAGTTCACAGTCTTCTCCCCCGCAAACAAAACCCCACTGTTATTACTGCCCTTATCCCCTGTAGAGTTTTTTGGTTTAGCTCTCACCTAAAAATGGCATGCCTAAGAATTTTGAATTAGTGAAATGTTTTGAATTTATGGCATTGAATATGTTACTATTTATACTTCGCTCATACTAAAGGAGGAAAGAATAAACTAAAGAACAGTTACCAGTTGGCATCCATGCCTTGCGAATGGCATCTCTATTTTTCTTTAAGCCAAACGTTGTAATAATTCCTATGACAGCCAAAATCCTTTTCTTAGATTGAGTCCCATCAATTTTTGCCAACTGCTTTGGAACAAAACCACCCTGTCTAGCTGCAGCCAGGTCCATCTCAAGGTTTGACAGCTTCTTCTGCTGTTCCCTAGAAGATTAAAAAATAAAAAATAAAAATAAAAATGGTAACATAAGCTTGAGATCATAGTTTGTCAAATTTGCTGGATAGCTAGAATCAAATTACCTGCAGCCTATACGTTTTAGTGTATCGTCAACAGATATGGCAGATTGACCCTGAAAATGCATGACAATTTGGTTCCTTAATATTTCTCATGATACAACAACCAAACAAAACCTTACAAATAGAGGAAACACAGTGCAGCATTATGAGAAACAACATTTTGGGCCAAGAATTAGTGACTTTGCAAACCAAAACAACCCTTTATATTCCTACCTACGGTCCATCAACTAAATACTGCATCATCAAAACCAACACCAGGCAATGCTGGCTGTGCATAAGACCGCACTGGAACCAATCATTCGCTACTGTCAATTATTCGAGTATTGAATCCTATTAGAACCGAATTACTCCATTGTGCTTTTTACAAATCATTTTTTATCTATTTATTTTTTGAATTAAACCCGTTTGAATGATGTTAAGAATAGATTATCAGAACACAATGGTGTATTAAATAATGCCCATAAACTCACCAATTAAGCAATTGAGAAACCATTCCTACCAAACAAATTTTACTTTATTTAACCATAAATTCATCTATAATACATAACAATTAACAAAACTAAATTTGACACGAAGAATGAAAATAAAATTAATTACCTGCCCATTTCGTTCATCAAGCTCTTGAATCAAATACGCTCTGGTCTGCGCATCCTGCCATAGCCTATTTAAAAACACGTTCTCATCAAACACTCGTTGAACAAAAATTTCCCACAACAAAAATGAGAATAAGCAAAATTTACACAAAAAGAAAAAGAACCAAACCGGCCAGCGACGTAAACCGTGGCCATGGTGGCAAACATAGCGAGCAAGAGAACCTGAAACCGAGACCCGAAACTCGAACCGGACGACCGGTTCAGCGGTGCTCGGGGATGCATTAGAGTATTTTCGTCAAGAGAACCCAAGAGAGAGTGACTCAGGGAATTCTCATCGACTTTGATTGTAATTGGATTGTTTTGACCGTTCGATCTGGAGGATTGGTAGCTCGATGAGATGACTGTTGAGTTTGAATCTGAAAACAAAGAATTGACTTGCAATTTTGAAGAAGAATGCTGTGGATTTTTTTAGTTCCCACCTCTTCTTTTGGTCGTTATATTCATTGCTTGTAAGTGATTCGTGGAGACGTTCTAACAATTTTTAGTCTAGTGGTGCAAACGGCTAACCACATATCAGCATGCAACCTTTAATCGCTATCCATATAACAGTTTTGGTAGGTGGTTATAAAAATTGCTAACTGCAGGGGCGGAGTGAGGGGACAGGATAGGCCATGGTATTACAAAATAAGGAAAAAATAAATTATAAGAAAAAAAAGTCAAGTAAAGTTTTAATTTTAGTCATTTAGCCCCTACAAAAAATATGGAAAATGTTAGGGTTCTCATGATTCTCCAGTGTTATAGGTTTTACATAAAAACATGATTTAAGAAAAATAAAATTGAATAGTTGTCCATCTAGGTTTTTTAGGCGTTAGCATAAAATTTGAGGCATTAGCAACAAATTTGTGAGGCATTAACAACAAAATTGAGGCATTAGCATCAAATTTAGGATGATCAAATCCATTTTGGGTGATATCATCCCTAAAGGGTTAACCTTCCACCCTTAGGTTTAATTTTGAATCCAAAAACAAGTTTTAAAACATTAGAACCTAACTATTAACTCATAAAAATTAATCATTAGCAAAAAATGATGCCACAATTTTATTTTTATTAAATTATGTTCTACATAAGAGTTAGAACACCAGATAATATTTGGCCTTATTTTAGAATTTTGGCAATATCCAATAAAAATTTTACTCTTAATTTTTTTGGGCCATACCTATTAAGTTTTTTTCTTTTGTTTTGGCCTTTACTTTCAAATGTCCACTTTGTAGATCCTTACTTTTAAATGCTCACTTTTTTTTTCCCAGGTAGTGTTTAGTTCATAAAAAACAACCAAAAAATTTTTTTTTAGTGAAAAATTCTAAATAACCAAAAAAAGAAAGTGGCTAGCCCCCTCCCATAAATTTTTATGGCTCCGTCCATCTAAGACGGAGCAGTTAGTAATTTTAAGAGTAGAAAAAGCGGTTGAAAACTGCTATCCGCCTACCCTTATATATAGGGGTGTCAATCCGGTCCGATTTCCCGATTTTTGGCCAAAACCGGGAACCGGGTCCTGGTCACCGTTCGGTTAATTGGTTTTTAGATTTTTTTTTTTAAACCGGTTTAATATATATATAATATATTCACCCGGTTCTGGTTTCCTGGTTATAACTGGGTGCCAAAATCGGGACCGAATAGGTCCTCGGTTTTGGTTTTGCAACCAAAAGCGGAATCGCTCCACCTTTATATATATATATATATTCACCCGGTTCTGGTTTCCCGGTTATAACTGGGTGCCAAAAACTAGGACCGGAACAGGGGTCCTCGGTTTTTGGTTTTTTGCAACCGGAACTAGAATCGGCTCCCTGGTTTCCCGATTTTCCGGTTCCGGTCCCTCTGTAATTTTTGACACCCCTACTTATATATAATAATATAATATATATTTTATATTATAAATATAACATTAAAACAACATCTTTTGGTGTTAAACACAAAATATTATCATTTAAATACGGATAGAGTTTCATTATATTCATTACTTTTTGGAACACTTTGACCTAAAACTATTTAAAATAAGCCTAAAAAATAGGCACAATAAAGGCCCAAAATACCTCAAAACACCCTTTTTAAAATTTTTTTAAAAAAAGTTATAAAATGCCGGTTATTGGTTTGAATAAGCTAGCGCGGTTATAAAATAGCTAATTGCCTAAGCAGGCGATTTTAGCCAATAACGCTAGCGCAACGCTTGTACACCTCTACTATCAGATTTGAGATTAAGATTTAGGTCGTTTAAGATTTGAAAAAATAACATCACTTTTAAAAAGTGTTGTTTATATTTTTTTTTTGATATGTCCGCACTAGAGAAATTGGAATTTGATTCAGACCCCAGACTAGAAAAATTGGTATTCATCTACTCATGTGAAAAATTGTAAAATTGTCCCCATGATGGACAATTGCCAGAACTATAATATGGATTGGAGCAGTATGAACATGAGTAGTATGAATTAGAGTGGTTGCTCTAGTCTAGGGTGTAGAAATTGGAATTTGATTCAGACTCCGGACTGGAAAAATTAGTGTTCATCTACTCATGTGAAAAATTGTAAAATTGTCCTGATGATAGACAATTGTCAGAACTATGATATGGATTTGAGCAGTATAAACATGGTCCATGTGGGTGAAAATTCTAAAGGTAGTTGGTAGGATTTGTCATCCTACCACTATGAGAAGCATAAAATTACCAAATGGAAAATTCATGCTTCACCCTCACTATTTAGCATGCCCCACAAAAAACAGAAACCGATTTTTTTTTTTTTTAAAAATAAAATAAACAAAAACACTAAAAATTAAAAACAAAAACTCACAAAACAGACTAAACATAAGTTTGCTTGGTTCGTTTTATTACAATCTCAAAAGTACTCGAGTGCCAGGTGAGGTGTGATCGAGTGTAGATCGCTTGATCCGTCGATGGTGCTACTTGTCGCATGCGTGGCTTCGAGCTTGTGTTTAAGTTGGTCGAGGGTAGGTGCATTGGATGCTATGATGACGTTGCTTGTTGCGCAAGTGCGCTCGAGCATGCATAGGCTATGCACTCACGCACCAAGGATCGAGCAGTGCGTGGATCCTTGCTGCGATATGCTTGAGTGTGCTCGAGAGCTTGAGGTGCGATCAAGTGTATTGGCAAGGACTGTTTCTCAAACTATGGAAAAAGAAAAACAACAACCAAACTTTTTTTTTTTTTAGATCAACACATAAACAATAAAACAAAATAAGATAAAAATTGCAAATAAGAAATCTAACTAAACTAGTAGAAAAATAAAATCAATTCAAACAAAAATCAATTTTCACAAAACAAACAATTTCAAGAACGCGCCAAAAACTTGTTATGAGTTTTAAATTACTCAAGCGCATGAGTCATATGCAATATAGTGTATGTGTGCGAGGTCAATCCACATGGAATTATGTTGTGAAAATAAATTTCTATAAACTAATCATATCTTAACTTAGTTCAAATTGTGTCATGCAATGGTAAATTAAACAACAAAATTGAAAATAAACAAATGATAAAAGTACTAAGGTTTGAGAATCCACCTTACCAAATTAAAGCATATACTCTCATATTTTAATTCATACATCCGACAAACAATTAAACCCTATACATGCTCTATGTTCCTATTGAAAGATTCAATGAATCCATCCATATAACAAAAGACAATGCATATCCAATTTAATTCAAAAGATCTAATGTATCCATGCTTTGCACAAAAGACAATGGATATCCAAAGTAAATCAAAAGATGCAATGTATCTGTTAGATGAAACATAATGAATATCCAACTTCAGCACAATCAAACACAATTTTGTCACATAATTGAATTAAAACGAACACACATTACATTAAGGTCGAAATTGTACGAACAAAAGATGAAAACATAAAACTAATCAATGGCGAAGCTTCATATTCAACCTTAGTTGAAGAATTAGTCTCTCATGAGAAAAGGAATCATAAAGAAACTAATTAAATTCATTAAAATCAAAGTACTTACAAAAGAATTGGAGTTTAGAGCTCCAAAAACCTAGAAAAACACAAAAACGACCGAGAACGGTGCCCCTAGCACGCCTCCGTATGTTTACAATGACAAAATATGATATTTATAAGCTAATTTTAGGGTTTCAGTGCTGCCAAGTTGGCCGAGTGCGCTCGATCGTGTTATATGTGCGCTTGAGCGCACTACCTTCAAAATTAGCCACCACTTATAAAATATGACTTTGTAGATCTTTGAGTTAGCTTTCCAATTACACCAAGATCGCTTCAATCCGAGTTCTACAACTCTAGATATGACCTTTTTAGTGTGACTCGTTGGGTGCAAATCATCTCTCGATCCAAATTTGTTGCTAATGCTCCCTGAAGTGTCTTAAGCCCCAGAATTATTGGAATGAGTTGCAATTTTCACCTTAAAGCCACATTTTTATCTTAACAACCTGTAAGTCACTAAAACATCAAAACTAACCAAAACATCATAAAATAATAAAGCTAAAGACTTAGCAAATGCAAATTAAGGGGCCCAAATATGCAATATTTGACACTCAACACAAACCAGTTTTCAAGGGTGAGTTCTACCCAAACTTGGCTCTGATACCAACTTGGTATCAAAGCCAAGCTGTGACATGACAGACCAAAGGATAGAACACGTAGAAATGGTGTTGAGCGAGGTAGAGGAACGTCTAACCAAACGCATGAAGGAGATGATGGTTGCCCTGTCAATCCAGATTCAACAATCTCGTGCAGAATATCATTCCAGTAATGCCAGTTCATCAAAGAACAAATCAATAGCAGACTAGAATACTTGACTAAATTCTAGTTTAGTTTTCCCAAAAGTGACCAAACTAGATTTTCCTCAGCATAATAGATCTAAAGACCCAACTAGTTAGGTATGTTGAGCAGAACAATTCTTTGAATTCCAACATAAGGAAGAAGAGGAAAAGATGTTGTTGTCAACTTATCATCTTAAAGGCAAAGCACGATTGTGGTATGAACTCTTTAAAGAGAGCACAAATTTTGTGACGTGGAAGACAATGAAAACAAGATTGCTCTCATTGTGGGAAGCCAAATCATACTATTGCATGCCTAGTATGCCTAGTAAGAAAAGATGTTGGCAACTTATCATCTTAAAGGCGAAGAACAATTGTGGTACTAGCTCTTTAAAAAGAGCACATAGTTTGTGACGTGGGAGACAATGAAAACAGGATTGCATGCTAGGTATGGACCTACGCAATACAATGACTTCTTTGGAGATTTGACGAAGTATGACAAACCGAAACCGTCTATAACTATCAAGGACATTATGAGTGATTGTTGAGTCAGGCTAGCCATCTCTCCATGGCCCAGCAAATTGGTGGTTTTGTTCGTGGTTTAAAAGACACAATACAACTAGAAGTGCAAGCCTCCAGACCCAACACACTCACTTCTGCGATAGAATTATATGGCTATTTGAGGCACAAGTGCAAGCTCACCGATGAATGAAAAATTTCACTAAGGGAAGGAGATCTTCGAGAAGCTCAAATTTTCACCCTTACCTTCAGCAAATTTATCAAGGACTTGCTCACCAGCGATTATAAAAAAAAAAAAAAAGAAAAAGAAAATGAGCCTAGAGAAACTAAGCGACATAAGAGCCTAGGAGCTTTGCTTCAACTGTGATGACAAATTCTCATTGAGCCATACATGGAAGAAATTTTTCTCGATAGAAGGAGTGTACAAAGAAAAGGAGGAACCACGTGAGGAGAATGGTCCAGTAGTGGTATGAAGATAAAGCTGATATCCCAAAAATTTCACTCCATGCAATTTTTGGTATTCAGTCCTCACAAATCATGAGGATCAAAGGTACCTTCAACAAGAATTGTGTAATTTTGTTGGTAGACACGAGTAGCACGCATAACTTCTTGAGTAAGGAGTTGGCAACTCGCTTGGGTCTAAAACTAGACAAGGATGCTGATTTTGAGGTGTTGGTGGCTAATGGTGAAAAACTTCTCAGCAAGGGAAAGTGCTCGAGGGTGTAGGTTTGACTCCAAAATACTTTGTTCATAATTGAATTTTATCTCCTTAATTTGAGTGGATATGATGTAGTACTTGGTGCCCAATGGCTGAGAACTCTCAGTCCTATTCTTTGGATTTCTTTCAACTCCACATGAGCTTCTAATGGCAAGGTAGTAGTGTAATGCCCTGGCTTTTTAAACAAGCCGTAAACGAGATTATCTAAATCCTTACTGCACGTTGGTAGCTCCCATTTTCTTTTTTTCATCAGAGTTTTCTCATAAATATAAATGTACCAGAGCATCTAATTTAAACTTCATATAATATCTTCATCCTCAACTAGCATTTCAGTTTCTTCAAACTTTGCCACAAATGGCATATCACTTACAAAGTTACTACAACCCACACTAATATATTACAAGATGTCATAAGAGACCTACTAAAATACACACATCAAATATTACTAGTATTTCTACAACTGTCTTGAGTATCTCCAAAAGATTGGGCCTCCTATCACCTATGCACGAGTATGGACTTTATACGGGCCGCATCCTCTTCCTCATCTTCTTCAACCGCATCTAGAAAATTGTCACAATAATTTTAAAGGTGGAAGGGTGAGTCTACGACTCAGCAAGTTCAAGCGAATTGATCATTTTTATTAGAACCCTTTGTTTAAAAAAAAAAAAAAATCTGTCTTCTCACCGGTGTTTACTAAACAGCCATATATGCAAGGTTTTCATAAATAAGTTTTAATAAATTTATGGCTAGATAGTAAACTAGGTGATAGACATTTTCATACTTAATAAATAAACAGAATAATATTTCTTGCATTTTCTTACTACATAATTAACTTTACATTTCACAATATGAAGCAATAAAACAGTTCATAACATAATAAATAAAACATTAATGAAATCAGCATAATTTAATTATATAGCATGGCATATCATAGCATATCATAACATATCATCATGGCAATAAATAAATTTATACTTCCACTTATCCTCAGGAGTTCGCTAAGTGTTACCCCACTTAACCGCAAGGTTGCTAATAATTTATCCCTCTCACAACTTTGAGGTGTTGAGCGTGTAACCCCACTCAACCGCTAGGCTATTAGGCAACTTTGTTTCCCCCTTCCTAACATCGGGATGTCAGGCGCATAATCTCCCATGACCGCTGGGCATTACATGCATTCATACATAATATCATATTTTTCATATTATCATTGTTTTCGCAAATCTTGTTTTTATTTCAAAACTCAACTTCTTTTCATAAATCATTTCCTTTGGAAACACATTTTCATGTACAACATTTCAAAATATATTCATATATGTAACTAAAATAATAGGGCTCAATAGAATATATATAACATGCTTTTGTAAAATAATGCAGGGTTAGTAAGTTTGAACTTACCTTTCTCAAGCTTAAAGATCCTTATTCGTAGTTCCCTTTGTTTATACATTTTCTGCATTTAATATCACATTTTTCACATTAGCATAAATTTAACTTATTTTATTCCTAAGATTCACTTTAAATCCTACGATCCTTAAAATACCCCAAAAAACATTATTTTCATGTTTTGCCCTTATCTTCAAAATTTTGGGCAGCATAACAACATGTATCTAAAATATTATAATATCACTTAGGCATCATAACAATATATCTAAATATCTTAATACTATTTGAACATCATAACGGCTATCTAGTATTTTTATATTTTCAGGTGGGCATTACTACGACATTAGTGTAATATTTAATTAAAACATCTAACATTACTTGGGCATTACAATGACGCTATTGTAAAATACCTAATAAAATTTAGGCAGCACAATGACGCATTTGCAGTATTTAAAAGGATGATTGAATATAATATCCGTCCCGAAATATTCAATCACATTTTCCCAAGCAATTTAGGCATTATAATAACATAAATTAAATTCTAATAACTAGAATTGACATAAACTAAGGATAAAAGAATTATATTTAGCACTCCCACTTTAAGTAGCTCCAAAGCTTATATAATTCTCACAATTCTACTCTTAGTACGTGACTCGTGAGAAAGGGACATCAATTTTCTGAATGAAATAGAAGTGATGCAGCTTTGGCTATTTATAGAGAAAATTTAGGACATGGATGGCAATAACTTAAAAGACTGTAAAAACAAAATTTTTAACTTCCGTCATTTTATGGTAGGCGCTGAAATTTAATTTTTTGCAAGCACCGAATGGCAGGCCACTCACATTTACTGCATCTATTTTTTTCACGTGGGGGAGATGCCTTGGTAAAAGCTCCTGAAGAAATAGTTTTGAGAATCTACTACTACCTTGCATAAATAAATAACTATATATATCTAATGAATAAAAAAAAAAACATCCATAATGAAGTTCTCCTGAACGTCCTATCCCATCAATATATATCTATATATAATATATATATATATATATATTAACTATTAACTACATGTTCACCTAGGTATTCATTACCATATATATATATATATATATATATATATATATATATATATATATAAGAGTATATCTTAATATATTAAACTGATCGTAGCAAATTTGGGTATTCGCAATAGCACGAACCGTTAGGTCGTATAGCGTTGCGCAAGTACCGAGATCGAACCACAGAGAACAGAGTTTTGCTAAAAAAACTAATATTAATCTTAAATTAAATCTATTTTAACCTAGTTCCGAAAAAAAGTTGTATCATCGAACACGTAACTTGCAGAAATTAAAATTATTCTAAAAAGCGTAAAGGAATGGATAAAACTAACTAAGGTTAAAGACTAACCTCACCCAATATAAAAAGTTAGCTTAAACATAAAACACACACTTTCCGCCT
Source organism: Carpinus viminea (assembly GCA_013348765.1). Taxonomy (NCBI): domain Eukaryota; kingdom Viridiplantae; phylum Streptophyta; class Magnoliopsida; order Fagales; family Betulaceae; genus Carpinus; species Carpinus viminea. The sequence continues at coordinate 18,899,718 of CP054670.1, read as the reverse complement.
ATCGAGTTAAGCCCTTAAACACACTCTATTGCCGTTATTGACACAAGTCAAACCAATTGGCGTGTTTACCGTTAAGGAGCTACAACAATGATTAATGATTGATTTAATATCCTTGGATCACAGTGGATATTAAATCAATCATTAATCATTTGTTATGCACCCGACTTGGAACACAACAAAGGATGACTATCGATGCCTCAAAAACGACAACCACTTAACTTTTGTCACATAAATTAAATGAACGAGTATGAAAAATTAAAAGACGGAAAGTAAATGCGTTTAATGTAAAAGCATGAAATAAACTAAGGGTGAGGCTTCATCTTCAACCTTAGTTGAAGATTTTAGCCACCTATGTAACAATAAAGTAAAGAACAAGTAAGAGAATGCATTAAATTAAATTAAAGTAAAGGATTACAATTAAAAAGGGCAGAGCAGAGCCTACAATGGCAAAATGCTCTTAAAACTCACCCAAAAGAAAAGACTCTCGAAAAAATGCACTAAGGCACCTATTTATAGGAAACTAGTGTGTTGCAGTCCGCGAATCTGCGTTCAAGCGCGATGTGCATCGTTGAGCGTACATGTCACGTTCGACGCAAATAATCGCGAGCGTGAATAACGCCATAGCTGGAAGCGATGGAATCATAGGGCGGCTAGGGCAACAGCGTGAACATTGGGTGTTGGACCTCGTTAGAATCTAGTCCCTGCGTTGTTTCACTTGGTCCATTTTGCTCCTTTGTGGCCATGTTTTGATGCAAAGACCTGCACAACACAAAACACTAAAAACAACTAAAATTATTAGATATTAACAGTCCTAAGGCCTAACAAACATAAATAAAGAGATGTAAATAAGCACTTAACAGCACTTATCAAATACCCCCAAACTTATATTTTGCTAGTCCCTTAGCAAAATAAAATGAAAAACATAATTTAAACATAGGTTTGCTTTCGTGGGAGAACAGTTGCATTTAGCATATGCAACAAGCCTTTTAAACCTCTAGGAATTCCCTAGAGGATGAGTGAAGTCTCGTAAGGGTTTTCCAAGAGTGATACTCACAAACATTGCACAAACATTTTATTTTCAGCAATGCAACAATATAACAATTATGGTTTTATTCATGAGCAAACTTAACCAAACAAACACTATCTTCACAATTTTAAGGGAATTATCAATCAAGCTACAAACATGGCATTATGAGATATCACATTAATCAATTCTAGTGGAAGTGAATTTGACACATAATTATGGGATTTCAACACTAATCTTAGTCATGCATGCTTTGACACTCAAAATTCATTAGACCACCCATTGGACACAACAACCAAGGTTTATTTCAATTTATTGCTTAGCTCTCTTTTTTAGTTGACCCATGTATCAAGCGTTAAGTCAATGACTCCCCAAACCAAAAGGTTTTAGGGCATTAGGTGTAAAGACACCCCTAAGGACCTACTAACTTTCGAGTCAAAAGGCTACAAGCTCTGCAAATCAAGTCTAACTTCACTTTTACGTGAACACTCAATGCTTAATGAGGCACGAGATCCGGTTACTCGGGTGGAAAGCTCAAAATGATCATCATTTTTTTTTAATAAACCAGGTTATTTCCCAATAGGTTACCCAACTGCATTTAAGCTTACAAAACTAGCATGACCAAACTCAACATTTTATCCCACAAATTAGTGCCAAATGTGCTTGTGAAAATCAAATTGAAACATAATATCTCATGATGCCAAAGAAAATAACATAATTTAAATTCCCTTAACAAAGTGATCATGTGTTCATTAAATTAAGCTCACAAAAGAAAATAAACCATAATTAAAATAAAATACATAATCAAAAACCAAATGTGCACAAATAGTACCCCCAAACTCAAAATTCGCATTGTCCACAATGTACGGATAAAGAAAATACAAATGTAGTGCAAAGGAGTGTGAAAAATATAACCAAAGCGTCACGACGTAGATGTCAGGGGCTAGTGAGAAGGTCCGAGGCTGGTGGCACTGTCTAAGATGGCTCAAAGCATCTCTTGGGTCTCAAACCTGTCTGGCGTCTGCGATTCTCTACAAATCTGCGATCTGAAATTGCATGTCCTCTAGGATGTCCTGAAGGATACAAAATCTGAGGCTCAGCGTCGTCTCTCATACTCTTCCTCTTCCTCTTCCTCTTCTTCTGGCTGCTCCTCCCTACTCTGCTCTGCTCTCTCTAGTTCAGCTGCCATCTCTGGAATGTCCATGGGTTCTGGCTCTGGCTCTGGTGCTGTGCGGCTCTAGGCTTGTGGGACAAACTCTGGTTCCACTAGATGTGGCTGAAATATGGGCTCTCAGTGATCGGCCCGTCTGCAGCATTGCCTTTAATCCCTTTCTTTCTCAGAATGTGAATGATGAGAAAAGGAAAACAAACCAGTCTTCGTGTGCTCGCCGCGATGGTGCACTCCTTCCCAGAATTTCTGAATCTGTTGCCATATGATCTTGGGAATGGAGCACCAGAAACCTCTGTGGAACGCATAAAAAGCATTGAAGAACAAGTCCCGCCTCTGTGTCTTGTGTCCCAAAGGACACACGTTCCTGTATAGCACCATATCAATGAATAGAAGATTCTGAGGAATCTTCGTTTTACTCGATGCATTCGATGACTGTTTGCATATTGCCCCTCACACATGTCAGAAACAATGTCCTCAAGGGTGAGCATGGGGGGCCACTCGAGCCAAGGAACGTCCGACTCGGGAAGCTCATGGCTACACTTCAAAATGGCCACTACATCAGCTATGGTCACCTCCACTTCTCTTCCGTCGATGGAAGAGACAAGAACGTCTGGCTGGTCACAATCATAACTCAGATGCTCGTAAAAGCTCGAGGCGCTCATATGCGATGGAGGCGGCAGGCTTGAAAAAACCTCTTCAAACCCGTTCTTCACTCTTGAACTAACTTGTAGCTTCATTATTGGAGAACTCCTCTTTGATGGCAAAGGTGTTGTCCAAAATGAGCTTACGGCTCTCAATGGGCGGTCTGGCTATGATGTGTCGGGTCCTGGATGATTGGGAAGATGAACCTCGCCCTCTAGGCATGCTGGAGGTTCGTTGGGGCGTTTTGTCGAGCACCTGGGGTGCACCCCAAAACTAAAGGGTTTGAGAACCCTCTTCAATTCCAACCCAACCCCCTGCAAAAAGACTAAAAAACAATCCAACAATCAAGGGGCACAATCCACAAATGGAGTTGTGCCCTAAAACAATGAAAAAAATGGGGAAAATTTGGGGTTTCGAATTTTGGGGAAAAAGTAGAAAAAATGGGGAAATAAAGGGGAATGGGGGCTGGCGGTGGGTGTTGGTGGTGGAGAGGTGCAGCGGTGGTGTGTGGTGGTGTGGGAAATGATGGGTGGTGTGGTGGGTGGTGTTTGGAGGTGTTTGGGGAAGAGGAGATGGAGGAGAGAATGGTTATGCAGTGGGGTGAAAGTGGGGTGAAGAAGGAGAACAGTGACCTAAAAATAGGTCACGTGAGGCCTAAATACGAGTGTGTTCGAACGTACGTAGGTGCATTCGAACGCACTTGTGCTTCTTGATGCGTGTCAAGTGGGCATTGCGTTCGAACATAAAGGGTATGTTCAAATGCATTAGGTGCATCGATGTGTGTGTGATGGGGTGCTGCAGTTGAACACACGCAAGTGAGTTCATACGCAACCCCGTGTCTACGTTCGAACGCAGAGTGCACAGTAAATTTTTTTTTTTTTAAGAGAAAGATATTTACAAAATAAAATAATTACAAACAAACACAACACTAAAATAATTACACACATATTTACAAACACAAAAAATATATTTTCAAAAACACCCCAAACTTAAACGTCACATTGCCCACAATGTGACTAATTAAACCTAGGGATGGGTCAATTCAGGTATAGCATAAAGAATGCTTCCCAAATTTGGTGTAAATAACAAATGCAAAACATAAAGCAAGAAACATAATGAGGGTGCCTCCCTGGCGCTAAGTTTAACGTCTTGACGGACTTCGTGATATGAGACTACAATCACTCTGTATAAATCGGATCTCTAACAAAGTAGCCTCAACCTCTAAACTCCTTAACTCCAAGAATGGTTTTACTCTTTGTCCGTTCACCTTAAAAATGTTACCATTCTTGGGATCCCCTATCTCGATGGGCCCATGAGAAAACACTGTCTTAATGATGAATGGGCCCGTCCACCGAGATTTCAACTTGCCAGGAAATAGATGCAACCAAGAATTGTAAAGAAGGACTTTCTGACCTAGCTCAAAAGATCTCCTTAGAATGCTCTGGTCATGAACTTTCTTCATGTGTACTTTGTACCTCCTTGAACTGTCATAAGCATCATTCCTTAGCTCCTCTAGTTCAGTGAGTTGGAGCTTTTTTTGAGAGCCGGCCTTCAAAAAATTGAAGTTCAGTTGCTTGATGGCCTAGTATGCCCGATACAAAGTGCTTAGTTGGACCCCTTAATTTATATTCGTTAGGCCTTTAGCATTGTTAATATTTAATCATTTTTAGTGTTTTTAGTATTTTGTGTTGTGCAGGACATTGCATTAAAACATGGCTAGCAAAAGGCAAAATGCACCAAGTGAAGAAGCGATTCTGCCAAGTGCGTTCGAGCACTTGGGTGCGCTCGCACACTCACTTGCACGCATGAATGGGTCGAACGATGCGCCTAAGCCCGCCCCGCGTTCGACGCAAGGGACTGCGGTCGAACACGCGATCCCTAGCCGCCACAGCGGTTATTCACTGATGGCAGCTGATGAACGTGAATAACCTACGCTATAAATAGGATATGACCATTATTTTGGGAGGCGCCTCTAGGGCCTCAAGCCCTCTGCTTTTCACTAATCCCTCCTAAATTGTCATTTATATATTTTATGTTTAATTTTATGTTTAATTAGTCTCTTTGTCCCTTCACTAATTTAATTTATTTATATATTTATGTTTAGTTAAGTATTATTCTGTCATTTAAGATTTATGTTTATTCGTTTCAATGCATTTTAGTGACAAAAGTGTATTGATTGTTGTTTATAAATTGTTGAGCGTCAATTATTCGTTTGCAGAGATACATTGGATATTAGTCTTGGGACCATTATCCGTTGTGACCTCTTGTAACATGTTTGCCTCATAGTTCGACAAGATTGTGTAGCAACAATAGGATATATATGTGCTTTATCGATAGAGCGGAAATATGAACAATGCAATTAGCATAGAATATGCCTTGTAGCATAAATGTTAAATACATATGAGCTAAGCATGTTTATATGTAGATTAATTTATTGTGAGGTGGATTAGGGACTTTAGTTATTTTATTTCTTTATTTTAATGCATTTTAGTTTAGTTTATTTTTATGCACGTTACTTGTTCGATATTGGAACTAGGTTAAGATATTAGTTTAATTTAAGCATTAAATTGGTTTTTGACAAACACGATTCTCTGGGTTCGACCTCGCACTTGCACAGCCACATTACTACAATCGACTCGTGCAATTGGCGAGTACAATTAAATTTGTACATCAAATTTTGGCGCCGTTGCCGGGGAATCGGTGTTTTGTTGAAATTGATTTTCTTGCTTAGATTAATTTTATCTTTCTACTAGTTATTTTAAGCTGCAATTATTTTATTTTGTTTCGTGCTTTTGTATAGATAAAATTCAAAAAAAAATTAAATTAGATTAGCATTCTTTTTGTTCCTGTTTTGGTTTCTTTTGAGTCCTTTGGAAATTGCTGCGGTGATTGAGCATCTCTGATCGAGCGCTGGGCATTCCCGCAGGCGTACCTTCGCTCGCTCGACACGCCTCTGCGTGCGGCCTGCCCATGTTTCAAGCAGGCGGTGCATTATGCGTTCGAACTTACATCCATTACGTTGAGCGTGCACTGCACCTACATATTGCGTGGTACGATCGATCGTCGTTTCTGCGCTCGGCGCACCTTCTTCTGCAGACAAACCGAGCAGTGTATTATGCTTTATGTTTTCTTATTTTATTTTATTTTATTTTATATTTATGTTTATTTATTTAATGTTTTGTTAATTAGTTTATTTTAATTGTTTAATTGGTTTGTTGTTTTTATTGGTTATTTGTTTAAGTTTTTAGTTTTTGTTATTTTATTTTTGTATATAGTTTAAAAAAAAAAAAAAATTACACTAGGCGTTGAGCGTGCTAGATGCGTTTGAGCGTACACTAAGCTGCGTTGACTTTGCCTTGGTGAAGTTGACGTGGCGCCATTCCACCTGCTTGCCTTTGCGCGTGCGTTCAGAACTTGCTTATGTAAGTTGAGCGTATCACGCTACACACACACACACTTGCAAATGCGGTCGAGCGTGCTCTTATGCGTTCGAGCGATACTGGTTTTAGGCCAGCGTGACCTGCTTTTAGGTCACATTTTCCCTCTTCCCACTTTCCAGCAGCCCGTACAAACAACCCCTTCCCTCTCCTCGTCCCTCACCTCCCTAAACATCCAAAATTCGCATACCCACCGCCACCCACCTCCGGCATCCACCTCCCCCACCACCGCGACACCATCTCCGGCCATTCTCCACCGTACCCACTCACCGCCGGCCACCCAAATCCCCAAATTTCCCATTTGTCCCCAACCCACGAAACCCAATTTCTCCAAAAACCCCCAAATTTTTTATTTTTGTTCAATCAAAGGGCACAAATCCACTCTTGGATTGTGCCCCTTGATCTGTGTTAGTTTTTCTTCATATTTGCAGGGGTTGGGATTAATTCAAGGTTCTCAAACCCTTTGAATTGACTGCACCAGTGCTCGACAGTTGCCTCAACGAACCTCCATCATGCCTAGAGGCGAGGTTAATCATCCGATCATCGAGGTCCCATGCTAGTCTAGCGAGCCATCCATGGAGAGCAGCTCTTGTTGGAGAATACCTTTGCCATCAAAGAGGTGTTCTCCAACAATGAAGCGACAATTTGGGTTGTTGAGGAATTAAAGCGTCGGGGTTTGAAGAGGCTTTCAAACCGTCGCCTCCACTTTGCATCTGACGGCTAGTCGAGAGTTTTACACTCATCGAGGATTGATGGTGACGGTCGGACAGTCTTTTCTCTTCCATTGACGGGAGAGAAGTGGAGGTGACCATTGGAGATATAGCGGCTGTGTTGAAATGCAGCCATGAGCACTGAGTCGGACATCCCTTGGATTGAGTGCCCTCCATGCTCACACTCGAGGATATTGTTTCCGATATGTGTGAGGCGTTATGGATGACCGAAATGCAGCAACAAGACAAAGATTCCTCGGAATCTTCTTTTCATTGATATGGTCTTTGTACGCAATGTGTGTCCTTTGGGACACAAGACACTGAGCGGGACCTATTCCTCGATGCCTCTACTCATTCCACGGAGGATTACGGTGTTCTATTCGTAGAGATTATTTGGCGTCGGATCCAGAAATTCTGAGGAGTGCACCATCGGGGCCGGAGCACACGAAGGCGGGGATTGCCTTTCCCCTTTCTCATCACACACATTTTGAGAAAGGTGGGGATTAGAGGTACACCAATGGACGGGCCGATCACTGAGAGCCCATACTTTGGCTCGATCCAATGGCGTCAGAGTCTATCTCACATGCCAGAGCCGCTGCAGCCAGAGCCGAGCCGCTGAGCCCGAGCCATGGACATTCCAGAGTTGGTGGCGAGCATGAGATGGGCGTTTGAGCCACAGAGAGAGGCAGGAGAGCAGGAGTACGAGGAGGAGTACGAGGATGAGGAGTGTATCACGCTCGACGCTCAGATCTGTTACACTTCCAGGACACCCTCGTGGACATACGATCCCATATCAGGGACGTACGATTTCATTTTGCAGATTTGCGAGGATGTTCGTGATAGACTCGAGGTCCGGAGATGTTCCGAGCCATCATGGGATGTACCTCCAAAGCAAGGACCTCATGCACCACCTCCAGTCCGTGCGTCTTTGTGACGTCTTGGTTATACCCCTGCACTATGTTTTCATTTTCTATATCGGCCTTGTGGGACGGTCGATTTTGAGTTTGGGGGTATTTTTATCATTTTGTGCACATTTTGTTTTTAAATTATGCATTTAATGTTATAGTTTATTTTCCTTTGTGAACTTAATTTTATGAACACATGATTACTTTTTGAAGGAATTTTGATTGTGTTACTTTCTTTGGCAAATTTGAGATATTACATTTGATTTGATTTTCACGAGCACATTTGACGTAGTTTTGGGATTAAATGTTGGTTTGGTCATGCTAGTTTTGTAAGCTTAAATGTTGGATAACTTGTTGGGAAATAACCGTGGTTTATGTCAAAAAAAAAAAAATTCTTTGATCATTTTGAGCTTTCCACGAGTAACGAATCTCATGCCTCGTAAGCATTGAGCATTCGTAAAAAGTGAGAAGTTAAACTTGATTAGCAAAGCTCATAGCCTTTTTTGACTCGAGTTAGTAGGTCCTTAGGGGTGTCTTTACACCTAATGCCCTAAAACCTTACGGTTTGGGAGTCATTGACCTAACGCTTGATACATGGGCTATGCAATAAAAAAAAAAAAAATTGAAATAAACCTTTGTATTGTGCGAGTGGTCGATGAATTTGAGTGTCAAAGCATGCATGAAAAAGTTTAGTGTTGAAATCCCATGATTATATGTTGAATTCATTTTCACTAGAATTGATTATTGTGATATCTCGCCATGTTTGTAGCCTAATTAAAATTCCTTGAAAATTGTGAAGATGGCGTTTGTGTGATTAAGCTTGCTCTTGAATTTAAACCATGATTGATATATTTTTGCATGATTGAGAATAACAAATGTTTGTGGGTATCATTCCTGAAAAACCCTCACGAGACTTCACTCGTCCTCTAGGGAAATCCTAGAGGTTTAAAAGGCTTGTTGCATACGCTCAATGCAATCGTTCTCCCACGAAAGCGGACTTATGTTTTTATATTGTTTTTCATTTTGTTTTGCTAAGGGACTAGCAAAATGTAAGTTTGGGGGTATTTGATCGGTGCCTAAAAGTGCTTAGTTGGACCCCTTAATTTATATTCGTTAGGCCTTTAGCATTGTTAATATTTAATCATTTTTAGTGTTTTTAGTATTTTGTGTTGTGCAGGACATTGCATTAAAACATGGCTAGCAGCGTTATCGCGCCAAGGAGACTATCGTCAACGCACGCCCAAATAGCCCCTAGCCGCCGCCAACGGTTATTCGGTCGAACGCGAGCGGGTCGAACGCAATAATGCGCGCTCGAACGGAGTGCTCAACGCACTCTTCCGCCACCTATAAATAGGACCTTGTGTATTTTCTTATTTGTTCTACGCTTTTGGGAGGTGCCTCTAGGCCTCAAGCCCTCTTTTTCACTGTAAATCCCTCATAAATTGTCATTTATTTATTTTATGTTTTAATTTTATGTTTAATTAGTCTCTTTGTCCCTTCACTTGAATTTATTTATTTATATTTATGTTTAGTTCGTATTATTCTGTCATTTAAGATTTATGTCTATTCGTTTCAATACATTTTAGTGACAAAAGTGTGTTGATTGTTGTTTACAAATCGAAACGTCGACTTCGTTGCAATCGGAGATACATCGGATATTCGTCTTGGACCATTATCCGTTGTGACCTCTTGTAAGATGTTTGCCTCGAGTAGTTCGACAAGATTTGTAGCAACAATAGGATATACATATGTGCTTTATCGATAGACGGAAATATGAACAATGCAATTAGCAAATAGAATATGCCTTGTAGCATAAATGTTAATACATATGAGCTAAGCATATTTATATATTAGATTAATTTATTGTGAGGTGGATTAGAGACTTTAGTTATTTTATTTCTTTATTTTAATTTTTAGTTTAGTTTTATTTCTGCACGTTACACTTCGATGTTGGAACTAGGTTAAGATATTATTTAATTTAAGCATTTAAAATTGGTTTTTAACAAACATGATTCTGTGGTTCGACCTCGCACTTGCACAGCCACATTACTACAATCGACTCGTGCAATTGGCGAGTACAATTAAATTTGTACATCACTCCAACTCGACGGGAAGATGACAAGCTTTCCCATACACCAACCGATATGGTGACATCCCAATCAGTGTCTTAAATGCTGTCCTGTATGCCCACAAAGCGTCATTCAATCCCAGAGACCAATCTTTCCTCCTGGGGTTCACTATTTTCTCCAAAATGTGTTTGATTTCGTGATTTGACACTTCAACCTACCCACTTGTCTGTGGGTGATAAGGGGTGGCAACCTTATAGGTGATGAAATACTTCTTCATTAGCTGCTCAAAAATCCGATTGCAGAAGTGCATACCTCCATCACTGATGATCGCTCTAGGTGTACCAAACCGAGTGAAAATAGTGTCTTTAAAAAACTTGACCACAATGATCGGTGTCAAATATTGTATATTTAACCCACTTTAACTTATGTTTGTTAAGCTCTTAGCTTTGTTAATTTCTAATGTTTTGGTTAGTTTTGGTGTTTTAGTGTTTTGCAGGTTGTTAAGTTGCATTTGGGGCTAATGCCATCAACTCTGGGGCTTAAAACAGTTCGAGGAGCTTTGACGGCAAAATTGAGTCGAGCTATGATTCGCACCCGACGACTCCCACCAAAATGGCCATATCTAGAGTTGTAGAACTCCGATTGGGGTGATCTTGCTGTCTTTAGAAAGCTAACTCAAAGATATACAACTTTATATTTCACATGTGAGGGCTAATTTTGAAGGCAGTGTGTTCGAACGCACATTTTTGCGTTCAAACGCACTTGTGCCTATCAAGTGCAGAAATTCTTGCACGAAGTGCGTTGAACGCACACTAAGCCCGACCGCAGCGCTGAAACCCTAAAAATCTGTGCCTATCAAAGCAGAAATTCTTGCAAGTGCGTTGAACGCACTTAACTGACCGCTGAAACCCTAAAATCAGCCAATAAATACCCCATTTCTTTTGTAAACGAACCAAGACGCGGAGACGATTTGAGGCGCCTTAAAACCTCATTGTTCTTCATTGTAAACACTCCTAACGTCATTTCTTTAATTTAATGTTTTATTTTGCTTTTATTTAGTCTCTTATTCCCTTCACTATGGATTTGTTTATATATATTAATGTTTAGTTCGTATTATTCTGTCATTTAATTTATGTATTTTCGTTTCAATACATTTTAGTGACAAAAGTGTGTTGATTGTTGTTTACAAATCATTAAATGTCAACATTCGTTGCAACCGGAGATACATCGGATGATTCGTATTTGGACCAATATCTGTTGTGACCTCTTAAAACAGTGTTTGTGTCGATTAGTTCGACAAGATTTTGTAATAACAATAGGATATGCATATGTGCTTTATCGACAGACGGAAATATGAACATTGTGTTAGCGCTCAGAATATGCCTTGTAGCATAGTTGTTATTGAGTATGAGCTAAGCATGTTTATATGTTAATTAATTTGTAGTGAGGTGGATTAGGGACCTTAGCGTTTTTATTTATTTATTTTATTACATTTTAATCTAGTTTATTTTTATGCACGCCATGTGTTTGATGTTGGGACTAGGTTAAGATATTATTAGTTTAGGCACTTTAAAATTAGTTTTTAACAAAGCCGATTCTCTATAGGATTACCTGCTTACACCGCTACTTAACGACTCGTGCAATTGGCGAGTACAAATAAATTTGTGCAACAAATTTTTGGCGCTTGGAATCGATGTTTTGTTGGAATTGATTTTTTTTTGCTTAAATTAATTTTATCTTTTTACTAGTTATTTTAAATTTAGCATTTATTTTATTTATTTTGTGCTTTTGTATAGAAAAATCCAAAAAAATTAGATTAGTATTTATTTAAGCATTTTTTAGTAGTCTATTTTAGATTGAAATTCAGCTTTGTGATAGTGCGATCGATCGTCCTTTGTCGTGCGATCAGCATGAGTCTATTCGACAAGATATACCTGCTCGCCAGCTCTTTGCGTGCGTGCAGCTTCGCCTCAAAACTGATGCGCTTTGTCGATCGATCTCACCTCTATTGCGTCGAGCGTCGTGGCTACATTTTTTTGCGATATCTGCGCGTGATCGACAGACTCGGCGCTCGTATGTGGTTTTATTTTTATTTTTTGTTTGTTTAATTATTAGTTTTATTTAATTATTTATTTATTTTGCCTATGTTTATTTATTTACTTGTTATTTTAGTTTTGTTAGTTATTTTATTTTTAGTTGTTTAATTAGTTTATTGTTTTGTTAGTTTATTTGTTTATTAATTTTTGTGTTTAGTCTCTTTTTATTAGTTATTTGTTTAGTTTATTTTGTTAGTTTTTGTTTATTTTATTTTTATTGTTAATTGTTTCATGTGGGATATATTGAAGCTATTTGGGTGAAGCATAAGTCTTCCATTCAATTATTTCAATGTTTCCCTAGTTGTAGGACGTCAAATCCTACCAATTTTATCCACATGAATCATGTTCACACTGCTCCAGCCCTTACCATAGTTTAGGTGATTGTCCACATTGGGGACAATTTTCTAATTTTCACATGAGCAGATGAACACCAGTTTCTCTAGTCTTGAGTTTGAATCAAATTCAAATTTTTATAACCCAAACTGAATAAACCATCCCGATTTTTGTGCAAGCTCATACTACGAAAATTATGCTCCCCAAGTTGTGCACCATCCGATTATCCCATGATTCGACAGCAATTTTCTTTCCCATCCATCATATGACTATCCTCTTAAGCAATCTTCTTTGGAAGAAAGCGCTTGAATTCATGGAACTAATTGCCAACCCACCATTCCCTGCTTCCTATGAACTATCTTTGGAAGAAATACTGAGGAGTTTAGGAAAGCAGTCAACCAACCTTGTCAAGAAATCATAGATGCCTTATGGCAAATATTGAAGCGATTGCAAGGTTGGAAGGACAATTTGGTCATCTAGTTGTTGAATTCAATAGAATTGAGGAAGAGGAACTTCAAAGTGGGAGATGGCGATAGGGCGTACATGATTGATGAGGATTGCCGATCCTCATCATGAGCATGTCCAAGCCACCACCACACTTGTTAGTGAGGAAAGAGCTAATCATAAGGAGGAAGATAAAGAGAGCAAGTTGAGCAATTTGAACCCCATAAAATTCAAACCCGTCTAATGACAAGGAAGTGAGTATTGAAGCTCACTCCTTTGTCACAATCCCTCTCGAGACATATCATTCATCACAAGTTTCATCTTTTCAATGTCTCGAAGAACCGTCTTATGTAGCAATCTTTGAGGATTCACACACACGATCACAAATCTAGAAATCGTGGTCCTAAGAGAAATTTTAGAAGCAAGTTTTTAGGCTGCATAAGATGGCGGAACATCCTTCCAGAGGGGTATCATATTTTAAAGAAAAAAGGATGGAAGGGATTGGTTGGACACCCATATGAGCGGGGTAGGCGCGGTTTTGTTACTTTTATTTTCCGCACTTTATTTTTTTTTAGTCATTTTCTTTTTGTTTATTTCTTGTCTTTTTGTTTTATTTTGTTTCTAACAATTAACCTTTAATGTTTGATCTTTGAGAAAAAGATTGTTGTTAGTCTTTTGTGGTGTTTTGATGTTCAAGTTCGGGGATGCCTTGGCCTTGGCATGTTTGGGTTTCTCATCCTTGTAATGTATTTCTTGCCACATTTGGGACAATGTGTCATTTAAGTTTGGGGTGTGGACAAACATTCTATGCATTTTTTGGTTTGTTTTTGTCTGTATATACTTGTTTTTGCCTGTATATAAATTTTTTCTTTTGTTTGTTGCTATGTTTTGATTGGGCACAACTTACATCAGAATCATGGAATGCATGTCATTGGTGTGTTTAACGTTTTGAACATTGCCTATCATTAGAAATCCCAGTTTTGATTTCATGTGTTGGATTAGAGAGACCCCACTTGTTTGATCGATATTTCACATGCACACTAGCATAAGTGCATGGGGTATGAAATTAGATTTGAGGAGTGTTTTCTTGAGATTGGTTGATGTGATGTGTGATGATAAACCTTGGCTGTAAATAAAAAAAATAAAAAAAATCATAAGTTGAGTTTCTCTTTGAGTAACGGACCTCTTGCCTGCCAAGCAATGAGTGTTAGCGTCAAAAGATGAGAAGTTCAACTAAAATATTGTATGGCTAGGCTTTGTAGCTCTTTTGACTTGAGTAATTAAGCCCTAGGGATGTCTCTACATTTAGTGCCCTAAAACCGCTGGTTTGGGAGTCAACAGCAACGCGTTACATAAGTCATTTAGAAGCTTAAGAGAGTCAACATTGCACCTACACAAAAATTGCATTTTTCAATTCAAGCCTCGATTATTTTAATCACATTGCATTTCCTATGATTTTTGGGGATACGTCTTGAGAATAATTGAAACCCCATGATCTTGTTGTTAGTACACTTTGCACTTTATGGAGCATGTGTTGTCTCAATTTTCAACCTTGAGTGAAATGATGTTTGGATGCTGGATGATGTGGTTTGTATGTTCAACATGTTAAATTTGCTAATGATGTGTGAACCATGTGTTTGTGTGAAGGGCTTTGTCCATTAATAACATAGTACCAAATAATTGTTTGTGGGTGTCATTCTAAAAACCCTCACGAGACTTCACTCGTCCACTAGAATTCTAGGGTTTAAAAGGCTTGTTGCATATGCTAAATGCAATCGTTTCTCCCACGAAAGTGGATTTATGTTTCTGTTTTCTTTGTGTTTTCATTTTTGTTTTGCTAAGGGACTAGCAAAATGTAAACCGATATGGTGACATCCCAATCGGTGTCTTAAATGATGCCCACAAAGCGTCATTCAATAGACCAATCTTTCCATGTGTTTGATCTCACGATTTGACACTTCAACCTGCCCACTTATGCATGGGTGATAAGGGGTGGCAACCTTATGTGTGATGAAATACTTCTTCATCAACTGCTCAAAATCCGATTGCGAAGTGCACCTCCATCACGATAATCGCTCTAGGTGTACCAAACCGAGTGAAAATGTGTCCTTCAAAAACTTGACCACAACTCTATGGTCATTGGTCTTGCATAACCGCCTTCACCCACTTGGACACATAGTCCACAAACCAAAATGTCTGAAACCGAAGGAGTTTGGGAAAGGTCCCATGAAATCGATGCCCCATACATCAAAATCTCAACTATCAATATGGGATTGAGGGCATCATATTCCTCTTTGAAATACTCCAAGTTTACGGCGCTCACAAGATGTGCAATAAGCACGAGCATCTGCAAACATGGTGGGCTAATAAAATCCACACTGCAAAATCTTTGTAGCAGTCTTGTTTGTACTAAAATGGCCTCCACATGCATGATCATGACAAAAGGAGATGACATTGGTTTGGTCAAATTCAGGTATGCATCTTCTAATGATTTGATTGGGACAATACTTGAACAGGTAAGGATCATCCCAAAGAAAAGTTTTCACCTTGGACAAAAATTTGAGCTTATCTTGTTGCCCCCAATGCAAAGGCATTTGGTTGGTAACAAGATAGTTCACTATGTCAGGAAACCAAGGTGCGGGATTGTGAGCAATGTGCATCAATTGCTCATTAGGAAAGGTCTTAGAAATGGGTGTGGCATCCTCGGTGAAATCCATGGTCAACCTAGACAAATGATCAGCCACCACATTTTCTATCCCCTTCTTATCCCGGATTTTTATGTCGAACTCTTGAAGCAGGAAAATCCATCGGATCAAACGAGATTTAGCATCTTTCTTGGAGAAAAGATACTTCAATGCCGCGTGATCAAAGTAGATAATGATTTTAGATCCTAACAAATAGGATCTAAACTTGTTCAGCGCAAAAACGACTGCCAACAACTCCTTTTCTGTGGTGGAGTAATTGAGTTGCGCGTTGTTCAGAGTCTTGCTCGCATACTAAATCACATGGGGAAGTTTCTCAATGCGCTGCCCCAAACAACTCCAACGGCATAGTCGAATCTCAAATGGTTCACCCCAACTGGGTGGTCTAATCACTAGTGTGGACGTCAGAATCTCCTTCAGATCCCCGAATGCTTTCAAACATTCTTCATCAAATTCAAGCAGGGGTCTCTTTGGCCAACAACCTACACAAGGGCGCGATCTTCTGAAATCCTTGATGAATACTGTAGAACCTGCATGGCCCAAAAGGAATGGATTTCCTTCACGATGCGTGGGGGTGGAAGGTTAGAGATCAAATCTACCTTCGCCTTGTCAACCTCAATACCCTACGAGATATGACATGCCATAGTACAATCCCCGCAACCATAAAATGGCATTTTCCTTAAGCACAAGGTTCTTCTCTTTACATCTCACTAACACCAACGTGAGGCAGTCCAAACACTCACGAAAAGATGAACCAAGAGGAGAAGTCATCCATGAAGATCTCCATAAATCTTTACCATGTCAGAAAATATGCTGATCATGCACCGCTGAAAAGTAGCAAGTGCATTGCACAGCCCAAAAGGCATGCGACGGTAGGCGAATGTCCCAAAGGGACATGTAAAGGTAGTCTTCTCCTGGTCTTCGGGGTCCACTGGGACCTGGTTATATCCTGAATAACCATCCAAAAAGTAGTACTTGTTTAGCTAAACGCTCCACCATCTGATCAATGAATGGAAGAGGAAAGTGATCTTTCTTGGTGGCAGCATTCAACTTACAGTAGTCTATACAAACTCTCCATCCTGACTGAATACAAGTTGGCACCAACTCGTTATCCTGGTTCTTCACTACCGTCAATCCAGCCCGCTTGGGCACAACATGTATCGGGCTCACCCACTTGCTATCCGAAATGGGATAGATGATCCCAACATCCAACAACTTGATCACTTACGCTCTCACAACCTCCTTGCATTCTTTGGGTTGAGCCTTCTCTTGGTTCCCTCGATGGTTTGGAATTCTCTTCAAGATGTATCTTATGCATAACCAACGAGGGGCTGATTCCTTAATGTCCTCAATAGTCCTATAGCTTCCTTATGCTCTCTCAAAACTCTAACAATTCCTCCTCTTGAGCATCTATCAAGTCTAAAGCTATAATCCTTTGGCAAAGACTTCATGGACCTAGGAACTTGTACTTAAGATTATCGGTAAAGGCTTAAGTTCCTTCTTGGGGAATCGGTACTCTCTCCTCCTTCTCTTTGCTCACCAAAGGAGTCTCCAAAGTGCATCTACTGCTCCATAAGTTTATCCAAATCCAAATCTTCACCAAACTGAGCAAGGCATGCTTCCAGGGGGTCCTTCTATGCTTGATTCTTCAATGACTTCATCCAGAATCTCCTCAATCAAGCATACTTGATTCATTTGGTCATAATCAAGTGGTTGTTTTCTGATGTGAAAAATGTTCAACTCCACCATCATATTTCCAAATGAAATCTTCATCACCCCCGACCTACAATTTATTAGGGCGTTAGCCGTAGCTAAAAATGGTCGCCCTAGAATCACAGGGATCTCACTCCCTATCACCTGTACTGGCTCTGTGTCCAACACAATGAAATCCACGGGGAAATAAAATTTGTCCACCTTAATCAGTACATCCTCAACTATTCCCTGTGCAACCTTCAGGCCGATCGCAAGTTGCGTGTCATGGTTGTGGGCTTGACTCTCCTAGCCCTAACTGCAAATAGACCGAGTAGGGCAACAAATTTACACTTGCTCCCAAATCCAAGTGCCTCTCAATCGGCTAACTCCTATCATGCAAGTAATTGTAGGACATCAGGTCCTTATACTTGAGAGGTAACTTGCATTGTAGGATAGCACTACACTTTCGGTCATGAATGCCTTTTAGGGACATTCGTTTTCCTCTTCTGTGACCAAGTCCTTCAAGAACTTGGCATAGGAAGGATTTGCTGGATGGCGTCCAAAATGGAATATTTATTTGGACTTGTTTGAACACCTCAGAATGTCCTCTAACTTCCCTCCATTCCTAGCGCTTGTAATCTTTCGGTATGGTGCTTTTGGCACAAGCGCCCTAGGAGGTTCCTTAACAAGGGGGTGACCGTAGATGGCTCGGCATCTCCTTCCTTGATTGTCACCCTTCTTCCTCTTTTGCTCTTCTTCCTCAACATATCTTCTTGGGTTCACCACCTTATTGTCCACTCTCTTCCGACCTCGGAGTGACAATCGCTACATGCTCTTGATTTGAAGAGAATTTCCAATGCTTTGCATGCTTTAGGGTTGTTCACTTTGCTTGGCTAGGGAGTTTCCTTTGTCCCTCTCACCGGGTGATTTGCTAATTGTCCCATCTGCATCTCAACTTGAGATCGCGGTGTTCACCTGGTAGGCGCCTCATGTCACTTGATTGATTGACCAGTCATTTTCATAAATCTCTCATGGTATCTTCAAGTGGTGGTTTGATGAAAGAGGGCTTGGTTGGGGGCTTGATAAGATGATGATTGAGCGGCGTCCTTGATTTTGGTAAGAAGAAAATCACAGGGGATAATGTGGTGCTCCCCCTTGATTGGTGTTGGGTTGATTCTTCCATGAAAAATTGGGGTGATTCTCCACCGATTATATGTCTCGAATATGGCCCCTTTGAAGCGGCAAGCGTTCACTTGTTCCATCTCAAAAGAAAACTGTCATTGATGGACAATTCGTGCTTGGTGCATAGGACTAGCAGACAGAACAACTCTCTCTCAACAGTGTGTTTCGCATTTGGGCTTTCCTACACTCATCTCGTCCAATCTTTTCACAATGGCATCCATCCTTTGAGTCAACTCCTGCTCACATTTTAGCTCAGGATGCCTCCTTTCTTGTCCTTAGGCAGATTTATCTCGACAATGGAGAAATCCCAGTTGTGTGTTGGCGGCAATCTTTTCCAAAGCTTGTATGCCAAATCTCCGTCAAATTAGAATGTCCCACCATTCATTAGACTCAATCATACTCTGGTTGGTTTGAGACAACCCTTGGTAGAAAATTGCACGCCATTTTTCATAACCATGAGGGGACATTTCATCAAGAGATCTTTGAATCGTGCCCAACATTTTGAGAATTTCTCATCCTCATCCCGAGTAAAGGAACTGATTTCCTTTCTTGCCTCATTTACTCGGACATTGGGAAAAACTTGTTGTAAACCGCTTCAACAGTTCTTCCCAAGATGTGATGGAGCCAGTGCTGGAGTCCAACCACTCTGGCTCTATCATGAAGTGAGAAAGGAAAAAGTCCGAGGTGATGATTCCTCAAAAATTTTGAAATTTTGTGGTGGCAAATATTTTAAATTTCCTCACATGAGTGTATGGGTTTTCATGATCTAAGTCAAAAAGGATGGTAACATTTGAATCATGTGTGGCTTTAGATCATAATGAGTTGCTAGTTGGTGGTAACACTATGCACGAATGGGAATTGACCAGCAGTAGGTGCAAACAATTCCCGGAGTGACGAGTGAAATCCAACTCATAAGCTCGCCTTGCTCCTGCTCCTTCTCTCGCATCTTGGTACCTCGTGCTCCTCCATTCTGGGTTCCTTTGATTTTCACCATGCTCCTCCTCCTTGGATTCCTTGATTATCCCCATCTCCACTTGAGCTAGACGCGCCTCCTAATGTTTCTTTCTAAGTCGGGATCTAATGGTGTTAATTCTAGGTTAAAGGATCACCGACCATGCATAAACTAACAAAAATTTAACTAAACACTAAGGAAAAACAGCAAGCTAAACAAGCAAATGCATGGAAAAACAACAAAACAGAATCAAAACAGCAAATAAAGAACAACTAAATAACCTAGATGAATATAAACACTACTTGCAATTAAACTATGGAAATAGCAACCTATATGCACTAAAATTAATTAAAACTAAACAATTTTAAACAAATATGAACATAGCATAAAATTAATAGAAACAAAAAATATTGACAACCTAGTTAAAACAAATAAAAACTAACATGGCAAAATTAAATTAACAATTAACTAAAATTAACTTAACTACTATTTAAGAAATTAAAACTAATTAATCACTTAAAAATTAAAATAATCTAAACACAAACACAAACAAGCAGATAACATGCTAAAACAGCAAAAGATCAAATAAAACTAAGTTAACAATTAATTAAAATGCAACTCAAAGGCTCAAACGTAGCACTGCACTTTCTGTTGGGGACTTGACTCCGCACGCAGACGCGTAACGAAGTGCTCGTGCAAACGTGAACGTTATGGAATAGGCGGCAAGGCTCGATTGCAAGAATTGCGTCATCTATAGGCTTGATTTTCTAAAATCAATTAAACTAGAAATTAGCCAAACACTATTCTAAAAAGTTAACAAAAATTAATTAAAATGCAAAAATAAACTATGAACAAAATTGAAATTGCATAAAATAAATACTAGTAGAAAAATAAAATCAATCTAAAAAATAATATTAATTTAAACAAAAACAACCGCTCTTTGGCAACAACGCCAAAATTTGATCGTACCAAATTTGGGTACACGCAATAGCACGAACCATTAGATCGTATAGCGTTGCGCAAGTACCGAGATCGAACCACAAAGAACAGTGTTTTGCTAAAAAAACTAATATTAATCTTAAATTAAATCTATTTTAACCTAGTTCCGAAAAAAAGTCGTATCATCGAACATGTAACTTGCAGAAATTAAAATTATTCTAAAAAGCGTAAATGAATGGATAAAACTAACTAAGGTTAAAGACTAACCTCACCCAATGTAAAAAGTTAGCTTAAACATAAAACACACACTTTCTGCCTATCGAGTGAAGCCCTTAAACACACTCTATTGCCGTTATTGACACAAGTCAAACCAATTGGTGTGTTTATCATATGAGCTACAACAATATTAATTTGATAAAATCATCCAATGTATCCTGATCATAGGATATTAAATCAATCATTAATCATTCAGCACCCTTGGAACACAACAAAGGATGACTATCGATGCCTCAAAATGACAACCACTTAACTTTTGTCACATAAATTAAAAATGAATGAGTATGGAAAATTAAAAGGCGGAAAGTAAATGCATTTAATGTAAAAGCATTAAATAAACTAAGGTGAGGCTTCATCTTCAACCTTAGTTGAAGATTTTAGCCACCATGTAACAAAAGTAAAGAACAAAATAAAGAATGCATTAAATTAAATTAAAATAAGGTTACAATAAATTAAAAGAGCGGGGCCTAACAATGGCAAAATGCTCTTAAAACTGCCCAAAAGAAAGAACTCTAAAAATGCACTAAAGGCACCTATTTATAGAAAACTAATGTGCTGAGTCATGGGTGCGTTCAGATGCATGCGATGCGTTTGATCGTACCATGATGCAAATAATGCGCAGCGCGGTGGAAGCGATGGAATCATAGGGCGACTAAGGCAAGCGTGAGGCAGCTGGCACTGAGCGTTGACTACACTGCGTTCGAGTGAGCGCATTCGATGGCAAGTTGCGATCGAAGCGCATGTGAGAACTCCTTCACTTCACTTAAGTCCATTTTGCTCCTTTGGCCCAAGATTTGATGCAAAGACACGACATCACAAAACACTAAAAACAAGTAAAATTGTTAGATATTAACAGTGCTAAAGGCCTAACAAACATAAATAAAGGGGTGTGAATAAGCACTTAACAGCACTTATCATAAACTAATCAAACTAATTATTTATTCCAAATATTTTACCATTACTACTAATTCTTGGGAAATTAACTAGGTAAATCTTGAATGCCAATTAATACATAATATGAATCAAAGCTAGCTCTAACTATCTACTTCTCAATTCCAACTGAGAATATTAAATTAGACATCAAATATATTTTCCTAATATATTTGATTTAACTTACGATCATAATCTATACTAAAGCATTCTTAGTCATCCAATAAATTCCTCAAGTGTTACAAGTAGAGTAATCTTGGTGGGGTTGGCTTCACCACAACACAAATTGTTGGATGCTCTCAAAATGGAGAAGCAACTACGTAAACATCACAAAGGAGTGTTTTTGCAGTTGTTTTCAGTACACCTAGGAGAGGAACAGTGCTGCCAAAGCATAAAAGAATCAGAATTGTTGTAGTTATTAGATGACTTTCAAAAGGTGTTTGATGAACCACACAATTTACTGCCTATTTGGAGGTAGGACCACCAAATTCCACTTATTGAGAGCATAAGACCCATGAATGTAGATCCCTATAAATATTCCCACTATCAAAAGAACAAGATTGAAAAAATTGTGGTGGGCTTGCTCAAGAATGGGGTCATATGGGCCAGCACTAGCTGTTGTGCCAAATACCCACATAAATTAATAGGCAAATACTTGGTACATTTTATTTGTAAGTGCACAAGATCAAATGATAGTACATTTAGGCAAATTCGAGATCATTCCTATAAGAATTAATGATTTTGTTTAGAGTTGATTTTCCAAATTAAAATAACAGAATTGTCAAAATTTTGAAAAGATTAAAAAGAAATAATAAAGAAAGGGTTAGGGTTTTGATATCCACCACTAACCAGATTAATTAAGATAACAATATGTCAATGTCACAATCATACCAGTATATTTAATGCTTGTCAACCTAAAGGCATGATATCTACTCTTAAGCTTTTGATCTCCCTAAGCAATGAATTGAGCATGGTATCTACTATAATTCTTTTCTTCCCTAAAGGTTTTAGCTTGGTATCTACTAAGTTGTTCTTAAGTAAAGCATAGTTCTATGGAAATCGACAAACATATGAAGCCTAGGGAATGATATATACTCCTAGTTTTTCATGTTGATTAAGCCAAGAACCCATGATGAGGTTCTTTTGTCACTTTATTAAGCCCAAGATTTGGTCATCTAAATTGACTCAATTAACAAATCCATACCATATGCTTATGATGAATTCAATCACATAGACAATAATCAATTAAAATATACCAAAATATGTTTGAAACAAAGGCACTAGTATTGAAATCCTAAAAAGACATAATTAGGGCTTCAATCTAGCCCCTAACAAAGAGTTAGTTAAACATAATTAAACTAAAGCTAAAAAGAAAAGGGAAAGAAGAAACCGAAAACGCTTCTTGAAATAGCCTCCAATTCCTCTCTCTAGGATTCTCTATTCTGTAAAGCCTATAGATCTATTTATAGGCTTAAAAAAATCCTAGAGGCTCTAGAAAACCTAATAAAATCGAAAGACAAACCCATAGTCCAATTAGGGTTTGGAAAACCTAATTTTTAAGTGTCTTTCCGCATCTGTGCTGCCCAAGTGCGCTTGATTGCACTACCTTGCGCTCGATTGTAGCTTGCACTTAATCATTCCTCTTCTGTGCTCAAGCACTGATGCGTTAGAGCCTAAGTGTGGTGCGCTTGATCCAAGCTCCAGTTTTTTTCCAAAATTGGTCTTTTACGCTCAAAACTTTTTGAAACGCTTCATTTTCCTTCAAACACCTAAAAATTGACAAAAACACAAAAAGGAAATAAAACAACACAAAATAGCATGACCGAGAGATTAACATACATAAATTAAGATATTTTAGCACTAATCACTGGCCTGTAATCTTCAAAGGTGTTGCTAGTTAAGAAACTTGATGGCTCTTGGCGTTTATGTGTGGATTATCGGGCTCTTAACAAAATTACTATCAAGGATAAATTCCCTATCTCGATTATAGATGAATTGTTGGACGAATTGCATGGAACTCAGTATTTCTCCAAATTGGATTTGCTCTCCGGCTACCATCAAATTCGAATGCAAGAAAAAGATGTGGAAAAGACTACCTTTCGCACCCACCATGGACATTTCAAATTTTTGGTGATGCCCTTTGGCCTCACAAATGCCCCCATCCACCTTTCAGTCCTTGATGAATGAAATCTTCTGTGAAGTCATGAGTAAGTTTGTTCTTGTTTTCTATGATGACATGTTAATCTACAGTAAGTCATGGGCAGAACATTCGGGTCATTTATCCATTTGCTTTTGATATTTTGCCGACTAATCAATTGTATGTATGAAGGGGAAAATGCAGCTTTGGCCAACAATTAAATTATTTAGGCCATATAATTGGGCGTGAAGGGGTGGTTGTTGATCAAGATAAAGTCAAAGCTATGTTAGAGTGGCCCAAACCAACCACATTGAAGGCATTCAGTGGGTTACTTGGACTCATCAGATATTATCGAACATTCGTGCAAAACTATGGTGTCATTGCTCGACCCCTAACTCAGCTCAAGAAAGAGGCCTTTAAATGGAATAATGAGGTGGAGCAAGCTTTTGAACATCTCAAGCACGCCATGACTCAAGTCCTCGTACTTGCTTTACCTGATTTTTCTAAAAAAAATTTGTTGTTGAATGTGATGCTTCAAGAGTGGGTCTTGGAGCCGTCTTAATGCAAGAGCAATGACCTATTGCATTCTTTAGCTAAGCTCTTCAGGGGTGGAATTTGAACCTTTCAACCTACGAGAAGGAGATGTTGGCTCTGGTGGCATCCATAAAAAATGACGATCGTACTTATTGGGGCAACAATTTGTGGTGTGAACTAATCACCATAGCCTCAAATATTTATAGGATCAAACGATTGTCATGGAGGCATAGCAAAAAATGGCTTGTCAAGCTTGTGGGCTATGACTTCATTATTGAATATAAAAGGGGGCTTTTTTTTTCTAAAAAAAAAGAATATAAAAGTGGGCTTGAAATTTCGGCAACAAATGCCTTGTCCCAGTAGATGGAGGGAACTCTTATGGTTCTTTCACAAATCATACCTCAATGGGTTGAACCCATTCAACACGAAGTCTAAATTGACTTGACAATGCAAGAATTGCAAAAGAAAATTCAAGCTAGAGCAATGACAGGACCATGACACTTCCACGCATGTCACATTTACTTCAAGAACCGGGTCTACCTCATTGCCACGTCCTCTTTGGCCCTAACTATTATTGCTAAGTTCCATAATGCTACACATGAAGGTTACCACAAAAGTCTCCAATGACTTAGGTCCATTTTTTATTGGCCAGGTATGAATTAACAACTTAAGCACTTTATAAAGAATTGTGACACTTGTTAATGCCACAAAACAGATGCTACCGAGCCAACAAGGTTGCTACAACCTTTGCCCATTCGTGAGCAAATTTGGTTCAACATTTCTATGGACTTCATTGATGGTCTTCCCAACTCCTATGGTAAGACTAAAATCTATATGGCCGTCGATAAACTCTCCAAATATGGGCACTTCATTCTGATCCAGCACCCATACACAACACCTCAAGTGGCCTAAACTTTCTTTGCAGAGGTTTTTAGACTCCACAAAATTCCCACTTCAATAGTTTGTGATCGGGACCCTACTTTCACTAGCCTCTTTTGGCAAGAAATTTTCTAACTCAACGGTATGAAATTCAAGTTTAGCTTGGCTTACCACCCTCAAACAGATGGCCAAACAAAGGTGGTCAACCGCACCATTGAAATGTATTTGCGGTAGTTTACGTCTTCCTATCCTAACAGTGTGTTACATGGCTGCCTTGGGTCGAATTTTTCTCCAACACCACCTTCCATTTGTTTACCAAGCATACCCTTTTGAAGTGGTTTACGGTAGGCCACCATCACTTCTATCATATATACTAGACACTGCTCATACAGCTGTTGTCGAGGAAGCTTTGATTAGTCGTGACAAGGTGCTAAGGGAGGTTAGGCAGGGACTAATGGGGGCCCAACATTGAATGAAACAAGCATATGATAGGAACCACACAGAGAAAGAATTCTCGTCATGAATTGCACCATATCTCTCTAGCCCATGCTTTAAATAAATAAAACGTTTAGCCCAATAAATATGAAAGCTTTTTTATGGTTATATAATCTTAGCTTGGTGATGGACCCAAAGGGAAAAGTATTATTGGCTTAAATATATTCGTAACCATGTCTCCCTCACATTTATTATGCAACAATATTTTAATCACAATTAATTACATTAAATAATTGTGACTGCATTTCAACAAATATTTTTTATTAAACAATTAATCACTTTAACTTACTTAATGTTGACTTATAATTCCTCAATGAAATATTCTGTAGCAAAATTAAAGTTAAGGATACTGCCACTTAATTCTCTACCTGTTTATCCTTGAGTCACTAATTTTACGTTATTCTCATACATGTGAAAAACACATATATGCCAATGGGATATTTTTGGTATGCCAACCAAAATGCTCTTACCGGAGACTCTGAGAATAATAATCATAAAATCTATCTCAATGAGAAATTTTTTATCTATTTGTTCACTGACAAAGGATTTTGGATTGCCTCTTGGAAAATGCTTTTCCACAATGTTTCATTTGATTACCCAATGTACTAAGGTTAGTTCAACTGATGATAGGTCTCACTCTTAGATATATTAAAGCAATCGACATGAAACATCTGAGTCCACAATTCCCCCCGAATTTAGAATCAAAGTCTAAGTAGTATTTGAGGAGTTTTTGTCTTTCCTTAATAAACAATATTTTTATAAAAAGACAACTCCTTTGTCCATTTAGTGCCTTAGGATATCAGCATACTACACATCAATCCTGAAGTCACCGCTTTGTTTGATCAAGGTAGATCACTAAGATTTGATATGTAATAGTCTTACTCAAAATGGAATGCCCAGTTCCATTTACCGATTGTGAATTTTATACATTTAAGGATATAAGGATTATGAACTAAGACCTTGTGTGATAACCACGTTACTCACACCCAATCCTAAGACCTTTCACATGCATAATAAGTATGATGAACTTGGTAATATGCATGTAAAAAACATTTTGTATGCTATATGCCCAAATCATTTAACTATTTGGAGTTTAAAAAAATAATTGAAAAATATTGCATAGCATGTCGAATTTTCCTTGTGATAAACAAGTGAAAATTGTAGTTGTGTTTATAGCTCTTCATAACTTCATTAAGAAACATGCAATAAAGGATGTTGAGTTCTAACCATATGATGATGCTAAGGATTTAATTACTACCTATTGAAAGTATAGGCGATGATGAATTACAAGATGAGTCAAGCATATAACAATGAGAGACATCCAATAAAAATTCTATAAATATTGAGCTTGATTGTATTGCCAATCTACTTATGACCTATTGATTTTATTTTATTTTTATGTGTTAAATACTTTGAAGTGTTGTGATGCTGCTTTTGACAAATTATATATTATTAATTTAATGATGTTTATTTTTTATTATTCCACATTCATGTTTCTTTATTTCTTTTTATTATTATTTTTGTATTTAAAGTTTATTTATAGCTTAGAACCTATGAAGGTTTTGATGTTTTGTTTAAAATAAGTACAAAAAGAAAGAAAGAAAATGATAGACATCACTTTTTATTACATATAAGTGTAAAAGAAAGAAAATGTTGATGTTTTGTTACATAAATCATTACCAAAAAAATAATAATAATAATAATAACATTGACCATTTTATTATAAAATGGTTGCCATAAAATGAAAAAAATAAATAAATAAACAAAAACACATTATATGTCATTTATTGTCATTTTTGCAACTACATTAAGGTACTTTTTTTAGTTTTTCTACCGAACAATAACATTAAAAAAACATTTTTAACAAAAGCTGAGACACTAATTCCAATCACATATTCATGCACATGCATGTACATATGTATTTCCATTATGTTATAAATTTCATTTTGATTAAAAAAAAAAATTGTTGCTATGATGTGAATGGTGTAGACATAAATTATGATAATCAATATATGTGTTCATAGTATGGGTGTAAACGAGCTGAGCGAGCTTCCCTTGTTTGGGCTTGACTTGTTTAAATTTTACTCGAACTTGAGCTCGAGCCAAGCTTAAGGACAAGCTAAAAAATCGAGCTCAAGCTCATAATAAGTCGAGTCAGTTTGCGAGCTGGCTCTTATATTTAATTTAATTTAATTTTTTTTATTATAAAGATAAACTTCAAGTACTTTTAAACAGCTCAAAGAGCTAGATTGCATATGAGTATTTACTTAGTCTGGTTAACCGAGTAAGAAGCTTGAGTCAATACAATAAGACACTTGATTTCGAAGAGAGGGGATATGTATCATTTTAAATGATGCATATTAGAAGAAAAAAAATCATCAATTTTTAATATTAATATAAGTAATTATGTAAATAACTATCAATTCGAGCCTTATACGAGCTGCTCACGAGCTTAGCCGAGTCAAGCCGAACTTGCTTTGTTTAATATTCGAGCCATGATTTATGTTCACAAAACGCTTCATTTAATATTCGAGTCAAGTATGAGCGAAACTTATACAAACTGAGTCCGAACTTACTTGCGAACAACTTGCTCTCTTTAACACACCTAGTTCCCCAATAAGATAGAGGAACCTCTATTTTAGATAAAAGTTCAATAAAGTCTTTTAACAATTAATTCATAGAACGAAATCTTCACTTGGTCCACTTAGAATCGAAAAACCACAATCTGTATCTTTTAACCCCAACCACATATTTGAGAGATTGCACTTTTTTGCTCTAGGCCCAATCTAACATTCACGTGACAATTTGCAGGGCAAAAAAGGAATTTCAAATTTAAATAATTAGCAGGAGTATCTGCCATACAATTGAAATGGAGGTGAGTAAAAATAAAATCGTTAAACCAAATGGAATAACGAATATTTTACCCTTAAAAGAAAATTGTAGTTTAAGGTGTTAAAAGTCATAAATGGGAGTTTGAAGATATTCATCTAGTTATATTGAAGGGTATTTTTATCATTTGAAAAAATAAAAAGACAAAAATATCTTTTCAATATTACTAATATACTGTTTATTTGAACTAAAAAAGATTCTGTTCCATGAAGGTAAACTATTAATTCATGGGGACAAATGCATTTTCGTATTTTTTTTTCTAACTTGTGAATATATTTATTTACAAAAAAAATATTTTTAGATTGATTTTTGAGATGCCTATGGACATAAGGCTATATTGATATTATTACAAATTTACAAGGAACGCTAAGTGTTTTTTTTTTTTTATGTTCTTTTTTGGTGTTCTCCTAGTTTTAAGGAGATATTATTTTTGGAGTAATGCTATAAGACTTCTTAGAATCTTCTTAGAGTTATCCAAAATGTGAGTAGCTTTTAAAATTACCGTTAAATTTAATATATAATATATTGATTTTAGATCTATTGTTAATTTTAAAAGTTACTTCATATTTGTGATGACTCTAGAAAGACTCTAAGAAACCTTATAGCATTACTATTATTTTTGTTTTTGAGAAATAGTTTAATCGGCTGGAACCACTCATAATGAAGTGGGGTCACTAGTTCAAATCCTCATTTCCCTCTTGTATGAACATATAAAAAAAGAAAAAGAAATAGATATTATCTTCCTAAGACGAGAACACAGACAATAATATCTTTTTTAAAAAATTATATCTTCCTGAGACGAGAACACAAAGAATACCTGGAAAACACCTTGAGAAGGATATTCTTCCCAACTTTCTCAAACCTTTTTTATTTTTTTAGGTTGATTTGACACCACTAATACTAAACTCAACTCAAAATTTTTAAAATTTTCAACCGAACTAATAAAAAAATTTCAAATAAAAATTTTAAAAATCATGAAAATAAAAAAAAGGTTGGTGGCCAACCACCCCTAAGAGTCTCGAGGTAGCTGATCCAACAGAGGATGGATCGCCACTCCATCAACTGGGTGGGAGCCATCTCCTTGATTCTCCCATTAGTTTCAAGTGGCCGATCCAAATACCATGGGGTGGCTTAGTCACTCCTAGAGGTGGTTCAAACCCACTTTTTTTTATTTGTAAGTATATATATAACAACTTTTTAATTAGATTCCAAAATTTTAAATGATTAGTTTTTTTTTTGAAAATTTACTCTTGTCATTGAAATTAGAATAAAATTAAGCCATCACACTTTTCGTAACGGCCATTAACGGACTCAAAACGCACCATTTTGGTTGATTAAAATATTAATTTTTGAAAATTTAATTTTAAATTTTTTAATCTAAAAATTTTTAAAAAAAAGAAAAAAAGAAAGAAGAAGAAAATGGCGATCCACCTTTGCTCTCTGCCACCTCCAGGCCATGGGGTGGCTTGGCCACCACCGATGAAGATCGGTGGCCAACCACCCCCATGGCCTAAGGGGTGGTTTGCCACCAAGAAAGAAAAAAAAAAGTAAAAGAAGAAGGGTGGCTGGCCACCCTTTAGGCCATGGGGGTGGCTTGGCCACCACCAAACCGGCCCAATGGCCTAAAGGGTGGTTTGGCCACTGCTAAAGAAAAAAAAAACGTGAAAGTGATTTAACCACCTTAGGCCATTGGGGTGGCTTGGCACACCACTGACGGGTTTGGTGGTGGTGAGCCACCCCATGGTCAAGTCTGGCCAACCACTTCGGGTGGATTAGCCACCCTTCTTTTACGGTTTTTTTTTTTTAACAAACCATCCCTTCAAAATTAATATATATAAAATTTATTTTTTAATTTAATATTTTATTATTAAATTTTATATTCTTGAAACAACCTAAAAATAATTTCAACTCTTTTTTATCATCGATATTTGTAATTTTGAATTAAATTAAGTAAAATAGAAAAAAATTGCACACCCAAACGAGATTCCTATTATTATTATTTTTTTTTTTGGGTGTGAGATTCCTATTATTATTGTTATATAATATCACTAATATAATTAATATAATTTCAACTGACTAAGAGAAGTTTTGTTATTTCAAAAAAGGAAAAATCTTAGAGATGAGAATGTACGCCAGACCAACTGACGAACCCATATAAGCCTTTGCTCTCTCGTCGTCTAGTCCTTAAATCAAGATCGAGGAAGCTCCCCAGAAAACCGCTGCTCGGAACACTATCGGATCCGAATCGAAGCGAAAATGAACGACGCCGATGTCTCCAAGCAGATCCAGCAGATGGTCAGGTTCATCCGCCAGGAAGCCGAAGAGAAGGCCAACGAGATCTCCGTCTCCGCTGAAGAAGTACGCCCAATTCCTCATCGCCTACGTATATGAACCGTATGTTTATGCTTCTACGTGATCGTGTTTTTTTCTCTTTGCAGGAATTCAATATAGAGAAGTTGCAACTGGTCGAGGCTGAGAAGAAGAAGATCAGGCAAGAGTATGAGCGGAAACAGAAGCAAGTCGAAGTTCGAAAGAAGATGTAAGTTTTTTTCCTGGAATTTCAATTCGATTTCTCGTTTTAGTTTGCGCGGTTGCTTGATTTCCTCGCCTTTTGTTGTTTGGATAGGTTAGAAGTTGAATTTCAAGTTCACAAGAGCTTGGATTTCGTTCGATTAGTGATATTATTGTGGTTCTGTTTGGCTGTGTGTGGTGAATGAAACGAATATTTTTGTAGGTTGTTAACTACGTCAGTTAGATTTTTGAATATCGGTGAGATTGAATGGGGCAAGTCGAAGTTCGGAAGATGTAAATTGTTTCCCTGGAGTTTGATTTCGATTTCTCGTTTCAATTCGTGTGGCTGATAATTTCCTCACCTTTTGTAGTTAGGATAGGTTAGAAGTTGAATTTGAACTTCCATAAGCTTGGATTTGGTTAATTTCCTCCGGTTATGTTGCTAGGATAGGTTAAAAGTTGAATTTCAACTTCACAAGATCTTGGATTTGGTTCAGTTAGTGATATTATTATGTTTCTGTTTTGCTGTGTGATGAATGATACAAATCGTTTAGCAGGGTATTGTAGATGTTAATTAGATGTTAGAATATCAGTGAGATTGAATGGAGCTAAATGTCCTAATAAATAGGAATTCAATTAGTTTGGCTGAAATGTTTCTTTGGAATAGGAATAATGTGGACATATAATGGATTGTTGTAATTGTGTGTTGCAGTGAGTACTCGATGCAGCTTAATGCTTCTCGGATAAAAGTTCTTCAAGCGCAAGATGATGTGGTTAATTCCATGAAAGAGGCGGCATTGAAGGAGCTTTTGAATGTGAGCCGCGATCACCATGTGTACAAAAGGCTTCTAAAAGATCTGATTGTTCAGGTCAGCAAAACCCAACTTCCTGTTCCGTAGTTTAACACTTGTATTGATCAATCTGAAATCATATTTTGATACCTGTGACTAACTTGCTTCTGCTTTTAAGTAGGTGATGGAATTGTTTACATGTATAGATCTTGTAGTCTTGTTTATGTTCTTTGGTAGTTTAATTCAGATCACTTTCAGAGTAGAGAAATAGGTTATTAGAGTATAAAATATACTTAAGCAAACATGTTTAGTATACGCATATAATTATCTTTGAAGAATAAGACACCAAATTCTGAGGAAGTACAATAAATACTTCCCATATAAGCTTTAACTGCAGTTGAAAGTGTAAACCGACCTTGCCATCATCTGTGATGGTCACTTGAGTTTTCAGTCATTTTTGGTGATGGTTTTGTATTTCTTAATTGATCCATTGTCAGATGGATTGTTGCTGTTAAATGATATAAGAGAAATAGATCCATGTGATCTTTTAACGGATGCCAAAAAGATTTTTAATTACTTAGAGTTTGAGCACAATGTATGGGAAAAAGTTGGTAAATATCAGTAGCTTGACTTTCTGATAGTACTAAGATTACAATCTGTGTTGCAGAGTTTGCTCAGACTGAAAGAGCCTGCTGTCTTATTACGTTGTCGGGAAGATGATCTCAAGATGGTGCAGTCTGTGCTGGATTCAGCAGCACAGGAATATTCTGAGAAAGCAAATGTTCATTCACCTGAGATCATAGTCGACCAGAAAGTCTATCTTCCACCCGCTCCTACCCATCATAATGCCCATAGTTCTTACTGGTAAGTTTTTTGTTTAAATTGATACACTTAAGATTCTGCCAGATTCCTTTTACTTTGCCAATTACCCATCATATGTGCTGTTTGGGGCTTTGCAAAGTGGTTTGGCTGAGTTGTTTCAAGTTTTGCTGAACTAGTTATCAGGCTGCAAAAGCAGCTTTTAGACAGATCTTTCTGAAATTTCAGAATCATCCTCCCTTTTGCATTGTTAATTGTGTAGCAGCCAGCCAGTTAGTTAAGATTGAAATTGGCTTACTAACATCTTATATTCTTAACAGCTCTTTGTTATTGAAAATATATTGATGGAAAAGCTTTCTGATAATCTTTGTTGTTGTTCAGCTCTGGAGGTGTAGTGTTGGCTTCTCGAGATGGAAAGATTGTTTGTGAGAACACACTTGATGCACGGTTGGATGTCGTGTTCCGTAAAAAGCTTCCAGAGGTACTTCACCTTGTATTACATAAGTATATAGAGACAGCATACATAAACTGCCTTAGTTGTTTTATTAGTCTTCACTTGCCTCATGCATTGGGATATTATTTCTAGTCATTCTGCTTAGGTAATTATTATTTTAGAAAAAAGTATCAATTATTTGTGCTCCCCTACACTCTATCATTTGCCAATGTTGATTATTTTCTTCAATGACCAAGTTCTTTTTTTTTCTTTTCAATAAGTAATTGGCCTTAAGAGAAAGAGGAAGAGGAGATTCGAACTAGTGACTTCTGTTTCATGAAGCATGTTTTCCAGCCAATTGAGTTAATCCTTAGGGTTTTTTAGTGACCGAGTTATTAGATATGATGTCATTAAAGTGGAAGATATCTCATGCGAGAAATTTGTAGTGCTTGTTATCTTATGGAGTTAGAATAATAGTCATATGCACTGAGACCGTCATTTGAACCAAGTTTCTGTTTTTCTTATTGCAGATCCGCAAGTTGCTATGTGGTCAGATTGCTGCATGATGGGTTGGATTATATTGTTTTCTTGCCCCTAAATTATTTGAGACCTGAGATCGATCTTTGATGATAAGATTTGTTGTCCAATTGCTTTGTTTGTATGATCATTTTCTTGTTTGCTGGATAACTTTATATAGTGTAGATGTTCTTCAGTTTGGTTCTCTTATCGATTGGGGCATGAAAAAGTACTTGTTCTTAGTTATAATAAATACTTTCAGCTTGAGTGTTTCTGTTATTTGTTCGCTATATTTTCAAGCAGAGTTCAAGCTGAATGGTTTGTATCATAGGATTTGGCTTAGGTGTTGCAAGAAACTACAACATACGTGCTGTAGTTTTTTTAATGGTCTAGATTATTACTCTTTCTCATAAAAAACTTGAAATTAAATTTGGACCATAGATAAAACTACAGCACATCATAGAACCGTTCAACAGACCCTTCTTTGCAAATTTGGCATGGTCCTTATATGGCATGAGGTGTGTGATCTGAATTTTTAGCTGGAGAATGGCTTTCCAAGATAGTGTGCATAACCATGCTTCACATTCTACAGTGATGTTGAAGTAGGCTTTAATTGGCCATTTTTACCCTGTTTCTAACTTCATTGCACAATTTTATCAGCTATCTTTATGAACTCTGTTTTTGATCTACCTCCCTCTCTGACTATAATGTAAGAAAAGCCTATCGAAATGCTCAAACAGCAAAATGATTTGGCAGTGTTAAAATTTTTGTTTTATTGTCATTAAGTTTCTCTCCTCGAAACAAAAACATTAAAAAAACTTGAACATAAAACATTCTTAAAAACACAAAAACAGTTTTTACCTTTATATTAAGGGTAAATATATAATAAATTCTTGGATCAATCTTTTAGAATTTTAAAATATATATATATATTTTTTCTCGAATTTTTACTCCATAGGTTATTTAAAACTACAATAAAATCCCTGTTGTTACCTTTTGTCTTTTTTTTTTTTTTTTTTTTTGTAACGGCCGTTAACTGGGATAAAACGCATCATTTTGATTTGATTAAATCTAAAAATAAAAATAATTAAAGAGAGAGAGAGAGAGAGAAGGAACAAAGGTGGCCGTTTGGCCCTAGGGGGTGGCCGAACCACCCCCAAGGCCATGGGGGTGATTCGGCCACCCCCAGACCGAATGGGCACCCTAAGGGGTGGCCGAACAACACCCAACCAGCTGGTCTGGGGGTGGTTGAACCACTCCTATGGCCCTCAAAAGGCCAAAAAAAAAAAAAAAAAAAAAATGGGTTTTGGAGTTTCGGGGGTGGTCAAACCGCCCCAAGGGTGTTTGGGGTGGCTTCGGCCACCCCCATACCGGCCATATGGGGTGGTTGAAGCCACCCCAAAAGGCAAAAAAAAAAAAGAAAAAAAAGTTGGGGGCTTTTGGGGGTGGCCGGACCACCCTTAAGGGCTTGGGGTGGCTTCAGGCACCCCCTATGGTTGGTATAGGGGTGGTCGAAGCCACCCTAGGCCCTTAGGGGCGGTCTAATCACCCTCAAAAGCCCAAAAACCATTTTCGTTTTTTTTTTTTTTTTGCCTTTTGTGGGTGGCGGATCACCCCCTTGGCCATGGGGGTGGTTCGGTCCCCTTGGCCACGGGGGTGGTTCGGTCACCCCCTAGGGCCAAACGGCCACCCCTGTTACTTCTCTTTTTTTATCTTCCTTTTTTTTTGTAATTTTAATTTTTTTTTAATTTTTAGATTTAAAAATTAATATTTTAATCAAATCAAAACGGTACGTTTTATCTCATTTAACAGCCGTTAAAAAAAAAGTGACGACAGTGATTTTATTATAGTTTTGAATGATTCAGGGAGTAAATATTTGGGAAAAAAAAAAAAAACTTAAGTATTTTAAAATTCTAAAGGGTTGACCCAATGATTTATTATATATTTAGCCTTATATTAATAATTAAAACACTTTTTCAAATAAAAAATTAAAAAAAAAAAATAGCTTTCAAAATACATTAACAAATAGAGGCTTTAATTTTTGAACTAGTTTACTTTAAAATGAGTAGTATTGCATGTCACTGGATTGAAGTGACTAGACATCCATAAATGGGGTGGTTATAGTTGCCTAATAATTGTTAATTGCATAATTACTTTTGTAAGCAATTAGGTGTAACACCTAACCCCAATGAC
This sequence comes from Carpinus viminea, assembly GCA_013348765.1. NCBI lineage: Eukaryota > Viridiplantae > Streptophyta > Magnoliopsida > Fagales > Betulaceae > Carpinus > Carpinus viminea. The sequence goes on along the minus strand of CP054670.1, from coordinate 18,864,017 downwards.
ATATAACATTGTCTGCTTTTAACTTTCCTAAACCAAACTTCCTAAGAGGTCACCCATCCTGGTACTACTCTCATAAAAGCACACTTAATTGCGAAGTTTTGATGGGATCATGACCATTACGGTTTTAAAACGTGTTGTTATCATTAAGGGTATAAGTATACATATAAACACATCCCCATCTCTATACCCAGGCGATGTGGGACATTACAATCACCCCCTCTTAGGACCCCACTAAGGACATTAGAGGGGCAATTTGGACTTTTGGGCAAACCTACGCTGCTGTCTATAGTGTGGACGTATGGGGGGACTACCGGACGTACGCTCTGCAAACCGTACAGGCAGACGTACGTGGGACCACTGGACGTACGCTACTTTTTGGAATACCTTCCGGTTAATACCTGGACGTACAAGGCAGCAATTGAACCACCGAACGTATGCCCCTTGGCCAAACGTTCGCTGCTTTTCTGGGCCTATAAATACCACCCTACCCTATTCGTGTTTTGCATTAGTTACATACACCCCCAAGTTACCAAAGTGTTCAAAAGTGTTTTGAGTGTGTTTTGTGAGCGTGTGTGTGTGGCGTTTGCATGTTTTGGACATTCGTGAGGCGGAACTCTTACGGTTTTGTTTCAAGGAGGTAATGTTCAATCTTTTGCTTTTAAATACGTCGTTATGTTGCTCGTTTTATGTTTAGTTGTAGTTGCTAGCTTAGATAATCTCGTTTGGATTAGCATTTTCGTTAGTTTAGTGTTGTTATGTTGCATAGAGGTTATAAAGTAGACTATAAGGCTTTAGGGTGTTTCTAATAGCCCTAGGAGTCGGAGAATAAGAGGACAGTGGAGAGAAAATGAGGTTCTCCCTGAGAACCCACATAGTGGATGTACGACATCTTGCTGCACGTCGGCTGCCGTCGTGTGTGGATGTATGGCCCCCGAGCTCAGACGTCGATCCAGGTGACAGGAAATCCTATTTTCACCAATCGTCCCATAGCTCATATTTTCCTTACTTTAGAATTATTTTAGTGAAATTAGGACTAATAGAAGGTTTTCCATAAATTTAGAGAACTCGAATCTTTCGAAGTATTCGGAAACACTTTTTGATCCAAGTAAGTTTTAACTCATATAATGCTCATTGCTATTTTCCATGTACTATACATCTATTTTGTGTATCAAAAAAATATGCATATTTACTCTCACAGTTTATACTTATTGCACATGAACTCCATTATTTTGAAAAAAACGTTGTGCTGAACATGTTAACCAAGTGAGATTTGTAAAATGACATGCATGTAAAATACAGATAAGATAATTTACATCGTATGACATGGTACATGGATATGTACGGTAGTAATGGCCATGACCTTACTATATATGTTAGTTTTGTGGTCAAATGTGTGTGTTATACGGAACTTTGGATCCATTGGTTTCGTGACCACGATGCAACCATTCCCAATGGTTCAGTCACTACAGGACGAACATCATTAGTTGGTGTAGGCTACTCAAGGTCGGACTCAATCGTACCACTGATGTTACGTACGATATGTTGTGCAATGACTAGGTACTGGCATTATACTATAGGTCCCTCGGAACAGCATCAATCCTATTGAGAAGAGGTAATATCTCGGGTAGACTATATTGTGGAACTATGACTGTTGTTTATATCATATGCATATAACATCTATTATACATATATCACATATAAAATAAGCTATCATGATGGAACTGCTTTTGCTTACTAAACATCTGAATTCATTACTAATTTGGCATGAGTATTATCTGCGTTAAAAATCACTAAGTCTTAGACTTACCCTTTTTATTTATATCTTTCCCCCATCATTACGAATAATTGGGCGGTTTAGCTTCATTAGACGAAGATGCTGTTGAAAATTACTTGGGTGATTGTTCAAGACCTGATACAGGTAATCTTTAAGGATATGGATCTCGTTTGGCTTAGGACTATGTGGGAAGATGGAGGATCTACTCACTCTGACATGATAGAGATTCTGATCTCATTAGCCATGCTTAAGCTTAAGTCTGGGCTTTGATTTGTTGATCTTTTGTGAACTATGTTGACGTTTGTTATTTTGGGATGTATCTATTTTCCTGCTAATGATCTGATGACTAGTACAGTTGGTGACTATTTATAATATTATGATGACGTAGTACTCTATCTTTAGTATTGCAGTGTGATGTTTTATTATTGTCTCTTAATCCCATAGTTTTGGTAAAGTTTTTCGCTGCAGTTTTCTTGTTACGAAAAGGAAAGTGATTTCATGGAGGTTGTGTCCTGGAGGGACATGGCTGGGATGGCGCGCTGTGAGATTGATTACTAGTTAATTGATTTGCCCATCGGGCAGGGCGTCACAATTATTTTGAGAACGGAAGCCTTAGAGAGCCTTAGAAATCAATTTGGGATGGTAGGAGGACGGATAGACAAAATGAGGTTCCACTGGAAATCCTTTGGGTGGATGTATGGCCTCAAGCCTGGACGTACGGTCAGAAGCATTATAGGGAACACTATTTTAACCAGCCGTCTAATAGCTTTTGTTTTCTTGTTTTAAGGTTGTTTTAGTGGAATTAGGAATAATATAAGTTTTTCCACCGATTTGGAGAACCCAAACTGTTTGAAGGATTATTTGGAGAATTTGTATGACCCAGGTGAGTTTTAATTCACATAATGCTTGCTATTATTTTCCATGAATGTACGACTATTTTGTGTAACAAAACATACATATTTACACAACTCTCATGATATACACTTGTTGCACATAAACTCTAGCTTTTTGTAAAAAAATGTTATGCTTAATATGTTAATGAAAGTGAGACTTGTAAAAGCATGCATGTAAAATACAGACAAAATAAATTGCATCATATGATACGGTACACCGGTACGTATGGGATAACGGCCATAGGCTTACTATATATGTTAACTTTATGGTCAAATGTATGTGTTATATGGGCCTTAAATTCAATGGTTGTTTCGTGACTTGTGCAGCCTTAATAGGCGGTCAGTACAGGATGTACATCATTAGTGGTATGGGCCACTCGAGGTCAGACTTGGTCGTACTGCTAGTGTTATGGACAGTAGTATATAATGGTCGAGGCACCGACATTGTATTACAAGTCCCTCGGGACAACGCCAACCCTACTGAGAAGGGATAATATTTTGAGTAGATCATACTGTTGAACTATGACTGTCACTCTATATCATATGCATATATCATATATCTATATCACACTTATGAAAAAGTGCCATGATGGAACTATTGCATACTTTAATAAATTAGATTTCATCACTAAACTGACATAAGCATTATATGCGTTAACATTCATTAAATATTGGACTTACTCTTTTATTTTATGTTTTTTCCCTCAATTATGAATAATTGTGTGGTTTAGCTAGCCTAGACGAGGATGACTTCAGATCAGACGTGGGTGATTGTGTAGGACGTGACCTGAGTTATTTTTAAGGATATGGACTCAGTCTGGTTGAAGTCCATGAGGGATGACGAAGGAACCATCCATGCAGACATGATTGAGATTATGATCTCATTAGCATTACTTAAGCTTCAGATTTGATCTGCTAATCTTTTGTCAGAAAATTATGTTATGGGTTGTAATCTTTTGTTCTGATGATTGATACATTTGGTGACTACTTTTATATTATGAGGTGTTACATTTGCTCTGATGTATAATTGTGTGGTAGTTTATTAATTGTCTCTATTCCTATAGTTTAGAAAGTCTTCTGCTGAGATCTCTCACTTATGAGAAGTTAAAACCCTTGAGTCTTGTCCCATGAGGAATAAGGTTGGGAGGCAAACTATGGGATCAATTACCAGTTAATTGATTTGCCCATCGGAGTTGTTACTCTCTCTCCCTTGAATCTCTCTCTCTCTCTCTCTCGGGTTTGGTTGGGCAAGGGGCAAAACAGCCCCTCTCTTCCTCTTCCTTTCTTCTCTTTTCTTTCTCCTAGACCCATGGTTCTCCCTCTCTAACTCATGATCTCCCTCTCCCTCTTGGTCCCTCTCTCCCTCTCGTTTCTCACGCACACAACAAGGAGCATGTTGCTCCTTGTTTTATAGCAAATGAGGGGGGACACATCCCCTTTTCTCCAGCTTCATGTGGAAGGCAACAAGTGTTGTTATGCTGCTGCACATAGTAGCTTCACATGATCCACTCCCTAACTCTCTCACACATGCTGCACTCTCTTTCTCTTAGCCTCTCTCTCACACGCCTAAGCTCACACCTTCCTTGTGAAGGTGTGGCGGCAAATCACAGTGGCTTGGCTTCACGTGATGGCCTTTCACGTGAGGCCAATTCCCTCATCTCATCTCATCTTTTTCTCTCTTTCCTTTTGCTGCGCATGCTCTCCTTGATTTGGTCCCATCTTTCTCTTGTTTCCTTCCTAGCATATCTCTTTCTTTGTTTTGCATATCTCCCTCTCTTTCTGTCGAATGAGTAAGAAAAATGTTGGGGACCGCATGGTCCCCAAGCAATCTCCTTGCTTCACATGAAAGCTCATGTGAAGCTTTTCCCTTCTTGCCTTAAAAATTCCCTTTACTTAGAAGCCCCTAGTATGCTTTACAAAATTGCCCTTTGTTGGGAATAAATTCACACTACAAGCCCACCAAATCTGGGCCCAATGGCCAAGGATAAGCCCATGAAGATATTAATTAAATGAAGATATTAATTAAATAGCAATGGCCATTTAATTAATTAATAGAAGATATATTTCAATTGGGATTATATTGGAATAAAGAAGCTCAATCCCAGCTTAAGCTCCCATGAATTCAAGATTATCTCTACAAGATGACTACTCAAGATTATCTCTACAAGATAATCGTTCCGGTTTATCTCTACAATTCAAGATTATCTCTACATGATAGCTGTTGAAGGTTTATCTTTACATGATAGTTGTTGAGTTCTATCTCAACTCTGGACTTCCAAACCAACTCAAACAAGGAAAACTAGTTCAAGTCTACTTTAACTCTCAAGCCTATAAATAGGCCTCTACACAAGGTACAAAGACATCTTCTCATATTCTCTCTCATAGCTCGATTAGTCCCTTTGAGCATATTGAATTATTGTAGTGACCCAAATAATTAAATATGTATAAGTAGCTTAGTTAAGGGATGAATTTGGACTTTGGGTCACTAAAACCACTTAAGGGGTGATTTGGACTATAGCATAGACGTACGCTAGGTCGAGCGGACGTACCTTGTTGTTTTTAGTGAGGAAGTACGATGGGGGACCACCAGACGAACACTTTGCAAATCGTACAACGGATGTATGCGGGACCACCTTACGTACACTGCTTTTTGAAATACCCCATAGTTAATACCTGAATGTTCAAGGTAGCCTTTGGACCATTAGGCAAAAACTATTGGATGTACTCTAGGGTTGGGTAGATGTTCGCTACTTTTCAGAGAGTTGGTGGTAGCCATCTCCTATAAATAGCCCATACCCCTCTTCATTTTTCATAGTTTTTAGACGCCCCTAGGCTGCCAGTGCATGTTTGAGTGTGTTTTGTGAGTGTTTATGAGGTTTTTATGTGTTTTGGAGCTCTCGTGAGGAGGAACTCTTGAAGTTTTGTTTCAAGGAAGTAATGTTCGGTTCCTTTGCTTTTTATATATGTCGTTATGCTACTCGATTATTTTTTTGTTGTAACTAGTTGTAGTTGTTAGCTTAGTTACGCCTTAAATCTTGTTTAGGTTAGCATTTTGTTAACTTAGCGTTGTTACATTGCATGGAGGTTATAATCTGAGTTAGGAAGCCTTAGGGAGTCTATACTAGCCCTAGGAGGCTGAGAATAGGCGGACAATGAAGAGAAAATGAGGTTCTTCCTGAAAACCTTGAAGCGAATATACGGTCTCGAGACTAGACATACGGCCTGACGTGTCATAGTGGATGTATGGCCCTGAGCCCGGACATACTGCCAGAGTGTGACCGGGAAACCCTATTTTCACTAGTCGTCTCATAGCTCCTGTTTTCCTTACTCTAGAGTTGTTTTAGTAGAAGTAGGACTAATAGATGGTTTTCCACTGATTTGGAGAACTTGGATCAGTCAGATTACTCGGAGACGCTTTTTGACCCAAGTGAGTTTTAACTCACATAATGCTTGATGTTATTTTTCCATGCATTGTACGTCTATTTTGTGTATCAAGAACATGCATATTTTACAACGTTCACTGTTATATTTGTTACACATGAACTCTGATATTTGAGAAAAACCTTGTGCTAAAATACTAATAAAGTGGGACTTGTAAAAGAAACATGCATGTAAAATACATATGGGATAATTTGTATTGTATGATATAGTATACTGGTACGTGCGGTAGTAATGGCCATGGGCCTAGTAAAGTCTTCCATTGCAAGTTTCTTGTTTTGATGAGAAAGGTTGAAATCTCTGAGTCTTGTTCCGTGAGGGATAGGGCTGAGGGACGAGCCATGGGATCAGTTACCAGTTAATTGATTTGCCTGTGTGGGTCATCACAATTATTGTGCGCTGAAGCACAATATTTCTCTTAGAAACTGTTTGACTTTGGCATCAGAGTGTCCACAGGGACCCCCCCTTCGACAATTACTTTTTTGTAGTGATTTGGAGTGCACAACAACGACGTATCACAGATCTTGAAGGCCTTGAAGAACTCTTATCCATCGTGAAGAAAACTGTTCTAACACCCTTCTCTTTTCCTTTTCCTTTTGTCCTTTCTTCTTTGCTTCCAACATACACGTGACTTCTCCATTTATTTTTGTCTCATTCCTTAAAACTAATTTCCAAAGAGTCCTCTACCTACTTCTAAGTGTACCAAATTATCCTTCTAAGCCCATTAAACCACAAAAGACTTATATCCACAATTAAACCTTTTGTCCTTTTTTTTTGTTTAATCAAATAAATCTAAAACCTCAATTTAAACCCTTTAATACAATATAAAATCAAAACCTATAATTATCTACCCATTAGCAAATCCGGATCTCCTAAAATAAAATCAATTATAACAAATGTCGAATTATCCTTAAATTATTTCCTTCAAAATAGGGAAATAATTTTTGAGGTACTACAACTATCTTGTTTGACGTACACATGCTCCAAGGAGAAGCAAAAAGTTTTGGTGGTTGATGTTAAGGAGTCCATTGACGTGAGCACCATCTCAAATTTTGCTTATGATCCAAGGAAGGCAAGAGAACTTTGTTCTCATATGATCCTTTTTTATAAGTTTCCCTTTACGTTTGTAGAGGATGTGTTATTGATGTACACATGCTCCAAGGAGAAGCAAAAAGTTTTGGTGGTTGATGTTAAGGAGTCCATTGACGTGACATCTCAAATTTTGCTTATGATCCAAGGAAGGCAAGAGAACTTTGTTCTGATATGATCCTTTTTTATGAGTTTCCCTTTACGTTTGTAGAGGTTGTGTTATTTAACAAGCTTATAATGGCCATCACACCGCATTGGAAAAAAAAAAATTTGGGTTACTGCAAAGAATGATTGCTTTACCACTTATGAAATAGGGAAGTTAAAAACTTTGTTGAAAGGAGTTCTCAAAGTTAACATTACAACTAACATCTGGACTTCGTGTCAAGAAGTTTTGTATATGGTTGTGTCATGTCATTTCATAGATTTTGATTGGCATTTACATAGGTGTGTATTGAATCTTTGTAATGTGTCACCTCCACACACCGAGGTTCTAATTGTTGATGCACTTCAGAAGTTTTTCATAAACTGGGGCTCTTATTGTTGATGCACTTCAGGAGTGTTTTCAAGATTGGGAGATTGAAAACAAAATTTATTCAATTGCAGTAGACAATGCAAGAGAGAATGACGTTGCCATGAGGATCTTAAAAAATGATTTTAATATGAAAAGTCTTTCTCTATTGGGGGAAATCTGTTTCACGTGCGCTGTTGTGCGCACATAACTAATTTTTTGGTTCAAAATAGCCTTGATGAGATTGGTGATACTATTGATTGTATTAGGGAGGGAATTCAATATTTGGTGGCATCGGAGGGGAGGTTGAAGCAATTTATTGATATTTCCAAACAATTGCAATTAACTTCAAAGAAATTGGTTTTGGACGTACCCACCCAACGGAATAGCACCTATTTAATGTTAGTAGCTGCACTTGAGTTTAAAGAGGTCTTTTCGACATATAAAGACATGGATATGAGTTTTCATTAGGCGTTGAGGGTTGATGATTGGGTTAAAGTGTAAAATGTGTGTCAACTCTTAGAGGTCTTCAACGAAGTGAAGAACATCATATTAAGGATTGACTATTCAACTACCAATTTATTCATTTTTAAAGTGTTGAGAATGAAAGAGGTCTTGGCTGAGAAGTGTAGGGATCAGAATGAGAATATCAAATCCTTGGCACAAAAAATGAACGCTAAGTTTGAGAAATATTGGGGAGAGTGTAGCTTGTTGATGGCAATTGCAGGAGTGTTCGACCCAAGGGGTAAGATGATGATAATATGTTTTTGTTTCCCTTTGATCTATCAAGAGCCAGAAGCTACTAAAATTGTTGAATATGTCTTTATAGTTTTGCATGAGTTATATAATGAGTATGTTAAGGAACATAATCCAAGTATTATGGAACAAAATGTGCAAGGCAATCTTGAGAAAGCTCTCCAGGTAGTTGTTCTATTAGTATGGTTGGGAGGAATGCTCAGAGTGGTAAGGCAATGTTTTACTCATTCCTTAGAAGTGTTGATATAGTGCAATCAATTAAATCAAAGTTGCAACTATATTTGGAGGAGGGTGTATGTATATATCTAATATGAATTCATATGCGAAATTTAATGCATCAGATTGGTGGAAAGAGAATACCTGTAAGTTTCGCATCTTGTCTAAACTGGCCCGAGATATATTGTCAATACCAATTACCACTATGAGTTCAGAGTCCACATTTAGTGCTGGTAGAAGGGTTCTTGATCCATATCGAGCTTTGTTATTAGCAGAAACAATGTAGATGTTAATATCCAGGGTTGATTGGGTTAGAGCACTATATGAGCTTGAAAACAAGTAAAATGTAAGTGTTACTTTTGTCTAGTGGTAATTGTTATTTTCCTTTGCATTTAAGAAGTACTTACTTTTTATTTATTTAACCTTAGGAGGACCCAACTAAGGAAGACCCAACTGAGTTTCAAATTGTCATACTGTAGCAGCTTACCTTTATATTAAGTCAGTAAAAGTGTTGTAATATAATTGTATATTTTGTTTAGGGGATTTTGTTAAACAATATAATCTTGTTGAGGATATGAGATATTGTACGATTTTCCTATTTAATCATTAAAGCAAATTAATTTTTGTGTTATTATTAAACCTCCCTTGACATCTTTACCAAGTAAAGAAAACTTGAGTAAATAATGCAAGAAAGTAAAAACTAAGTTAATATGTTTAGTGTATATACATGTTTGATTTCAGAATTTGAAGTTATTGGTTATAAAGGCCTTTGAAGTTGCTGTTTCCATGATATGCCCATTTAATTGTAGAGATTGCTCAGACTGAAAGAGCCTACTGTCTTATTATGTTGTCGAGAAGATGATCTTCATTTGGTGCAGTCTCTGTTGGATTCAGCAACACAACAGTATTCTGAGAAAGCAAATGTTCATTCACCTGAGATCATAGTCGACAAGAATGTTTATCTTCACCCTTGTATTACATAAGTATGTAGAGACAACATCTATAAACTGCCTTTATTTATATTTTGAGACCTGAGATTAGTAGTCACTTGCCTCTTGGATTAGGATATATTTCTAGTTATTTTGCTTGGTAATTATTATATTTTAAGTATCTTCAGTTTGGTGCTCAAATTTGGGCAAATTTGGGTAATGAAGAAGGAGAAATGCTAGGGATCAATATTTTCCTCATATTTGATCCATCTCATTTTACAAATCAACTATTATATTTGTTGACTTATGTGGAGCTTATATAAGTTAATGGTGTACCTCACAAATATAATGATTGAACTATTGAATTTTTTAAAAAATATGGGTCAAATATAAGAAACTTATTAACTCCTAGCATTTCTCGTGAAAAAGTACTTATTCTTAGTGATAAGATATGATGTCAACTTGAGTGTTTTAGTTATTTGTTCGCTATCTTTTCAAGCACAATTAGTGCTTAGTGGTTTATATCATAAGATTTGGCTAAACTATTGAAAAAACTACAATATATTTGTTGTAGTTTTCCGACAAAACCTAAGCCTAATCCTATATTCATAGAATCGTTCAGCATACCCTTCTCTGCAAATATGGCATGGTCCTTATATGGCATGAGGTGTGTCCCTTTCTTTCCTTTTAAAATCTAGGAAAATTATGCATATTAGATGCGTGATCTGAATTTGCGGCTGGAGAATGTTCTTTCAAAGATGCTTATGCATAAGCATGCTCCACATTTTACAGTGATGTGGCAAATGATTTCATGTATTTCCAAGTCTAAGAAATACTGGCTTAGTGGCGGCTAAAGTAGGCTTCCATCAACCATTTTTACCTTGTTTTTAACTTCATTGCACAATTTTAGTAGCTATGTTTATGAAACTATGTATTTGCCTTAATGCCTTCTCTTTTTTTCTTTTTTTTTTTTTAAAAAAAAGCCTATTAAAATGCCGGTCTATGGGGTGCCAGTTTGGAGGGGGTGGTTTGGCCACCCTTTTTGAGGGCCCCCTTAGGCCATGGGGGTGGTTTGGCCACCCCTAGTGTTTTTCTTCTTCCTTTTTTTTTTCTTTTTTTTTTAATTTTTAGATTTAAATTTTAAAATTAAATTTAAAAAATTAGGAAAAAATATATATATATAAAAAAAAAAGCTATCTAAACTACTAGCTGTTTACAATATAACCCCTCAATGTTCAAAAAAGAATAAAGTAGCCTCCCAAATTACCAAAATGTAACAAAAGGGCCACTTATTTTTTATATTTCTATAATACCCTATTCTTTTAACAAATAAAATAACAAAATAATTGTAAAAATAAAAAAAATACAAAAATACAAATTTTAAAAAATACAAAAAAACTAATGGGCTAATAAATACAAAAAAATTAAAAAAAAAATATTTTTTGGAATAAATAAATATTCGCCCATTGATTTTTTTTACAATTATTTTATTATTTTATTTGTTAAAAGAATAGGGGTATTGTAGGAATACAAAAAAATAAGTGGTTTTTTTGTTACATTTTGTTAGTTTGGGGATCTACATTATTATTTTTTTTAACTTTGAGGGGCTATATTGTAAATGGCTGGTAGTTTATGGGTTTTTTTTTAATATATTTTCTCCAAAAAATTAATATTTTAATGAGGTAAAACAGTGTGTTTTGACTCAGTTTAACGACTGTTAAAAAATTTTAATAGCAAGGAGTTTATTGCAATTTCAATTGACTCAGTGAGTAAATTTTTTTTTTTGGATAAGTAATGTTGAATAAAAGAGCGCAGAGGGGCACAACCCATTTACACGAGAAGTATAAAAAGAGGGCGCCTAATAAGAAGAAAATAGAGAAAGAAAATCAGGAAAACTAATCAATAAAGGAGCTAACCAAGTGGCTGTCCACGTGAAAAGTAATAAGGAAAAAGTCGATGAGCTCCTTTAAAGTCCTAGTGGAATCTCCAAAACATCTTACATTCCTCTCGCTTCATATACACCACATAAAACATAAAGAAATCATCTTCCACACAACCGCACTCCAGGAGTGCTCTCCCATCCACCAACTAGCATATAAATCCTTCATCTTGCCAGGCATAACCCAATGCAGCCCAAACCGACTAAATATAGAATGCCAGAGAGCACTAGTCACCTCGCAATGAAGAAATAGATGATCTACCAATTCTCCGTTCTTTTTACACATATAACACCATTCCACAACCATAATATTCTGCTTTCACAAATTATCATGGATCAGGATTTTGCCTAAAGCTGCAGTCCACCTAAAGAAAGCAACATGCAAAGGTACCTTGGTGCGCCAAATACTCTTCCAAGGAAAAACCTCATGATCTAGATTGGATAAGGCCATGTAGAATGACTTCACCTCAAACTTCCCCTTTGTGGAATGAGACCAACAAATTTGGTCTGTATTACCATGGGAGATCTATAACGACCTAGATTTTAAAACTCTTATTGAAATAATATTAAATAGATTAAAAGGATAATAAATAAATTAAAGCAATGATATATGAATTAATAATATCAAATAATTATTTGGTGTTAAGGGTATATATTACATTGATTGTTGACCTCTTTTGAGTATCACTTTAATTCTCAAATTTAGCTTCATAAGTATGTTTATGGGCATGATTAAACCCAATTTAGTGAATATATTATTTATATTAATGTTTGGTGAAGTCAAAAATTAATTTGAAGCTTTTAGTTTTTTGGCCTAAAAAGCAGTGTCTTAATTTTCATATTGTCTAGTAAAGATTAAAACTACTAAGGAAAGGTACCAAGGCTAGCCACTTTTGTTGAAAGCTTGAAGGCTTCTATTAAGATGGACTATGAGAAATATCAAGATAATTGAATAAGGCAAGTGGGCAAGTGGCCATGTGTGAATGTAATTAGTTTAAAGTCTAATTGAGTGGGAAACTTTGTAAAGACCAAAAACTGAGTCAAACAAACTTGGATGAAGTCAAACCAAAAATATAAAATGTTTGTCTCGGAGTTCTCCACCTACCCTCAAAATTTCATATCAATCGGAATACGTTTGGACATCAAAAAATGGATCGGACTACACTACCCTCATTTTGGACGAAAATGTTAAAGTAGACTAGGTTCTTTGTTTTGGTTGAATACATCTCAGCCTTTGGATTTAAAAGTATGAAGCTTATAGATAGAAGCTTGTATTTAATCCTTAGATCAAAATTCAAAAGTATTAAATTGAATCCTAGCCATTCATTCTTTTATAAATAGGAGCTAAGTAAATTCAATTTTTTTTTTCACTTGAGCTCTTTTACTTTTTTAGCAAGAAAAGATTGCTTGCTCCTCCTTTCATTCTCTTCCTTAGCTCTAAGTAAAAAATCATATGGCCTAAATCTTTTTATAGTGTTCAAGTGTCCTTGCTTTTCTAAACTAGTTACATAGAGAAAATTTGGTGAAGTTCTACTTCAAGGTTTATTGGGTAAGTGTTTCTTGTGAAATTATAATGATTTATTATTTGTATTATTTGTTCTCATCTAATTGTTTAAGACCCAATAAGCTTATGATATAAAATAAGGTAATAAAGGAATTAATGATAAGAATGCATAAACAAATTGATTAAAGGCTTATAAAATTATCTATATTATTTACTTTATAGCTTTTATATTCAAATACTTATTTTATTGTCATTTAAATTTTAATTCATATTTTAATGATAAGAGTCGGACCATTGGTCTTAACTAAATATGAATTCAATATTTATATTCAATCATTTATTTTATCATTTAAATTTTAATTCATATTTTTGGACGTACGGACCATCGGTCTCATCCCAAAATATGAGTCATACTTTATATATATTATTTATAATACTAGTTTTTATTTTGTGATAGCCATTAGCCTCGTCACCAAAAATGAATTCAGGAATAAAACTATTTATAAGTAACTATCTCAGATTTATATGATAAAATGAGTAAGTAAAGATGAAGTGACGGATAATAAATAAATATAAAAAGATGAGGGTCTTTAAACAATGATATTATTTGAGAATGAACTAATATGTAAATATTGTTTGTATGTATGTATTTGTATGCGTATGTGGAGCGAAATTCTATACTAAGGAGTGTAAGTATGGATGTACTTACTGAGTATTAGCTTTATTTTGTTGGTATAGGAATTCTTATTTTGCCTTATTGATATAATTTTTGCATTACAACTGTTGCATAATGTGTCTAATAATATGGGCTGATAAGATAGCCACCTTAAGAACAAGTCGGGTGGATTGTCGCGAGAACTGCCGATATCTCGGTGGATGGGGTATATAACCGTCAAAGGCTTAATATATAACTAAGTTGAAGTGTATAGTCGCCAGCACCAAACAGGTAAAACTCTAAAGTGTGAAGAACATAACGGATGTGAACGGGTTGAGAGCTCATGGCGAAGGGTCTGAAGAATGATTATCATAAAACACAAACTAATATGTTACTATACTGCATTCGCATTTTATTCATCATTATATGTTTTATTTCATAATCTTACTTTGTCTCAAACTAGTCTTTTAGTCATTATTTATAGGAAAATAGATTACTCACTTGTTTGTCTATGTAAATATGATAACGTCATATTTACATAGACCTTGATGCAGGAATAGAGAGTGAGGATGATGGTCATTTTATTGGTTTTGATGGTTAATAGATCATCTATTGCAAGATTGATGCTTACTCTATGAAGCAAGTTTCATTTATGTTAATCGCTTTTATTACATAGTGTGATGTGTGCTAACTTGAAAAATAGTACTTTATTAATTTAGTGCCGTCTGTGGCATATATTTGGTACACCTAGTGTGTACATATGTTTTAATAAAACCATATTTCTATTTTCATTAAATAATATCACTTCGAGGTATTTCAGTCAACTTAATTGTGTTGTGCAAATTACTCATAGGCCATAGAAAAAGGAAAAAAAATTATATAAATATTCCTCTGTAAAATTGTATTTCTAAAGTTACGATGTAATGACTTCGATATTTGCTAGTTCAAATCTCGGGGCGTTACATTATGGTATCAGAGCAGTTTGCTCTATGGGTAAGTTAATGTCGTACTAGAACTAGGGTGTACAACACACAAGAGCCGCATTAAATAAAAATATAACTTTTATAAAAACTTTTGTTTGAGAATAAATTATTAGCAATAAAAGCCAAACTATGTTATTTATATGATTGAATGATTTTATTGATTGCTCTGATAAAGATAAGTCGTTAATCAATTGGTACAGAATTATGGTAGGAAGAAATGATCTCCTTGCCGTCGAGGAAGAAGGAGCACCTCACGTCAATAATGAGAACGATGAAATACCACCTCCACCTCCACCGCCAATATTCCATGATGGTATACATCTAACATTAGCCCAATTTATGGGTGATATTACTAAGCAATTCACGGAAGCAATTTCATGGATGTCTCAACCTGTTGTACCAGTTGAGCGTATTGGTTGCTCGATGCATGACTTCACTGACCAACAGTTTCGTACTTTCAATGGGACTCAGGGACATACCGTAGCTAAAGCTTGGATTTCAGATATCCAACTGCTGCATGACACACTCAAATGTACGAATGAGGAAAGGTTGAAGTACATTGTATTAAGGCTAACTGGTGAAGCCCTTAAGTGGTGGAAGTCCCAGGTAGAGCTAATAGGACTTGGTGTGGTTATCACATGGGAAAGGTTTGTTGAGGAATTCAACCAACAATATTTTCCAAAGTCTCAAAAGCAGTCAAAAGCTATTGAATTTCAGAACTTGCTGCAAGGTACCATGACAGTGGAACAATACTCAATTAAATTCACTAAGTTAGCCAGGTTTGGTATTAATCTTATTCCTGATGAAGTATTAAAGACGAAACGTTTTGAAAATGGCCTTAACTCCCGCATCAAAGAAAGGGTTGTCTGCCATGAGATCAAAAACTATTCCAGATTGGTGAACGTAGCATCCCTTGCTGAGAGGGCAATTCGTGAGACATCTGCGGCTTACGAACATAGGAAACGATCAATGCCTCAGGCATCCTACCCCTCCAAACGATTTGTCATAAGGACTAGCTCCGAATCAGCAGATTACAAAAGTTTTCCTCCTCCAGTAGGAAATCAGAAGGCTGCTTGTCCCAAATGCGAATAATACATTTTGGAGATTGCAGGAGCGAAAGTACCAGCTATTTCCGATGTGGTCAAAAAGGCCATCTTAAGAAGGATTGTCCGATGAATGCTATAGGAGGAGCTGGAGTACAAAGAAATGACTTCCAACAAAGAAGGCCTGCTCAAGCAAGAGTATATACGTTAACCCCTCTAGATGATGAAAATGATGAAGCAAAAATTGATGTAGTGACAAGTACCATTTATCTATTTGGTACTCTTATGTATACTCTCTTTGATTTTGGAGCTACACATTCATTCATTTCTATATTATACACTAAGATTTGTCACATAAGTACACGATCATTAGGGCAAGAGTTGTCGGTACAAACACCAAGAGAGAAAGGATAAATGAATTACTATCATCATTGAGGGATGAAAATAAGCATAGTCATGTAGAATTAAAATAAATATATGATTATTTTTATCTTTGAAGAATTATAGTAGTCTTACCTAAGCAAAGAACTAATCATGGTACCGTATAAGGATTGATATCTAGCCATATTTTGAGGAAAATGATAATCATATTAGTGGTACATGAGGTGATTTTATAATGGTATGAAGGTCGTTGTTCATAATAATAATATGAACATTTCAAAGGTATGCTATTGAGGTTGTTTAAAGGATAAATTTTGAAAATATTTTGAGGTAAGATTTCCATAGTATACCTAAGGTATCATTAGGAACGATTGTAGAAGTTGAGGCTTTAGTCTGTGAATAAGGCTTCCTCCTTAGAAAATGAGTTTCAATAGTAAATAGATAGAGCAAAATTTTGGGAATATATACTTAATGTATTAAGACAAAATGGTGATTAATTGAGGGAAGAAAATGATTATAGTATTACTTACAATTAATGATACAATAAATAGCACATAGCACAAATTGTGAGCTTGATGAATACTTAAGTGTAGGATTAAAATTGGTCCATCCAAAATAAAGTGTAAGGTAATTGGATTCGTCAAGGAAAATACTAAGTGGATCCAATATTTACCTTTAGTTGAGTTTGCTTATAATAATAGTAGTTTTCAGGCAACTATTGGTATGGCACCATATGAAGTACTCTATGGACGCAAATGCAAATTGCCACTTTATTGGGATGAAGTTGATGAAAGGCAATTGGTAGGACCGGAGATAATCTAAGACACCAAAGACAAGGTCGTATTAATCCGAAAAAGGATGCTAACAGTACAGAGCTATCAAAGGAGTTATGTTGACAAGGGATGTCACCTAGTGAATTTGGAAGTTGGCTATCAAGTATTCCTGAAAGTATCACCAATGAAAGGTGTGATGTGTTTTGGTAAACAGGAAAAATTAAGTCCAAGGTATGTTGGCCCTTTCATAATAACCGAAATTGTAGGTCCAGTGGCATACCGAGTTGAGTTACCACCTAAGCTAGCAAAAGTACATGATGTGTTCCATGTATCAACATTGAGAAGATATGTACATGATCCCTTGCATGTTGTTGATTTCGAGCCACTTCAGATTCAAGCAAATTTTAGGTACGATGAACTACCGGTACAAATTCTGGATCGAAAGGAACAAAAACTCAGAACGAAAACCATTGCCCTAGTTAAGGTCCTTTGGCGTAATCACGATATAGAAGAAGCTTTTTGGGAACTAGAACAAGAAATGCAGGACAAATATCCACATTTATTTAACCGGATATGTCACTCGGTAAGTACCTATATATATATTATTACACAGTGAATAGTGTTTTATGATTGCTTATATAGGAACTATTTAAAACTACAAAAGTTGAGGAATACCTTGTAGATAAATAGTGATATTATTAAATGCTCTAGTCAGTATTTTGGGTTGATAGACAAATCATGGTACTGTATAAAAGTGTAGTACCAAAGTGAAATCACTGAAAACCTAGAAAGTAGTACATCAGACCTACAGAATATATGAATGGAAAATTGTGGAACATTATTTTTTTACACCATTTTCTTAGAAATTGCTATACAATAAAGGCTAGGGACTAAGTGTAAGATATGACTAAGGATTAGACGTTACTATAAAAATCTTAGTCGCTTATATTGAGGCTATGTGATAATTTGAATGCTTTAATTTCAAGGGAGAAATTCCAATAAGGTGGGTAGAATGTAACGACCTAGATTTTAAAACTCTTATTGAAACAATATTAAATAGATTAAAAGGATAATAAATAAATTAAAGCAATGATATATGAATTAATGATATTAAATAATTATTTGGTGTTAAGGGTATATATTACATTGATTGTTAACCTCTTTTGAGTATCACTTTAATTCTCAAATTTAGCTTCATAAGTATGTTTATGGGCATGATTAAACCCAATTTAGTGAATACATTATTTATGTTAATGTTTGGTGAAATCAAAAATTAATTTGAAGCTTTTTAGTTTTTTTTTAAAAGCAATGTCCTAATTTTCATACTGTCTAATAAAGATTAAAACTACTAAGGAAAGGTACCAAGACTAGCCACTTTTGTTGAAAGCTTGAAGGCTTCTAGTAAGATGGACTATGAGAAATATCAAGATAATTGAATAAGGCAAGTGGCCAAGTGTGAATGCAATTAGTTTAAAGTCTAATTGAGTGGGAAACTTTGTAAGGACCAAAAACAGAGTCAAATGAACTCGAATGAAGTTGAACCAAAGATATAAAATGTTTGTCTAGAGTTCTCTATCTACCCTCAAAATTTCATATCAATCGGAGTACGTTTGGACATCAAAAAATGGATCGGAGTATATTGCCCTCATTTTGGACGAAAATGTTAAAGTAGACTAGG
>CP054670.1:16946693-17045358 GCA_013348765.1 Carpinus viminea | reverse complement strand
GCCAGGTTATTCATTTCACCAGGGACAGAAGCCAAAGAGCCATCTGGTGATTTAGGCAGACATGAAGATGGAATACTTGGAAATGGGGCTGCAGATGAACTCCCAGAATCCCTGGCTTTCAAAAATCTGGAACGCATGTCAGAGAGAGCACATTCCATACGTTCAAGCCCAGCATTTCCACTCAGATGCTGCACCTTCGTCCTAAGTAGTTCCCGGTCTTCTTTAACCTAGTATCACCAAGACGATTCCAAATAAGTATAGGAGGTAACAGTAAGTAGGTGACCAATCAAAGACAGCTTAACAAATAGCCAAGCTAATGTGATAAATACCTGTTTTAGGATAGCACCATTATCTCCTTTTTCTGGGATCGGCTTGCAGGTTTGCATCATAGAGAGCTCCAATTGGCAAGCGGCTCTCACCAAATCCTCCTCTAGTGACTTAGCATCCTTAACTTTCCATACTACAAAGTGATACAGGTAAGAGCACCACGCTTTATCAAAGGCTTCCAGCTGTGATCTGAAAGTGATTTGACATGGAATTGTTGTTTTCTCTTCGGCATTTTGTATGGCACCCTCTAATATGATCTTTATCAAAAGTTCAAAATCACGAGTAAACTTAGCAGCAGACTCAGCAAGAGCAGCCTCATGCACACCATTCCCACTGATAACTGTGTCTGGGAATCCCAAGATCATATAAGCACAGAGCACAACTCTCACTGGGTACCTAGATAACTTAACTGGACTTCGAGCTAGTTCTTTACTAGAGTCAAACGCCTTTGATCCTTTCCTCTTGGTACTGGTATTTCCCTTTCTAATCGGAGAAGCAACACGCTTAAGAAGGTGATCAATGTTCTCCAAACTGGATGGGCTGCTCCTAACTGCCCGTGAGATCATGTAGCGACTCTCTAAACGGTCAAGTAAAGCTTTCACAGCTTGAATAGTTGTATCTGACTCAATTTGAAGAGCAAGCTGCTCGAATGGCATTGACTTGACAGATTTTTCACTAATCTCTAAGGACGTAAATGCTTTTGCCAAAGCAGCAGTAGTTTTCCTCAATCTTACAAACTGTCTCCAGCACCTGAAAATGCAATACAATGCATATGCCGTATAATAAAAGGGAATGAAAGAATAAGGAAAATGGGGAACAGTGAAGATAGCACCAAAAAAATAACGTAATTAATAATATTTTTTTTTTAAGAAATAGACCATCCAAAGAGCAAAATTAAAAAAGTGGATTATATAGAAACATGGCCTTATTTCAGGGCTGGGCCAGATTTTATTAACCTGCAAGCCTTAATGTTCTGGGATGGTTATGCTCTGGCTCCTACACAGGAGTTGAATTGAAATGCGCTTGTTGAAAATTACAGTTCAAAACACTGTAGCAAATACTGTTCAGTAAGGGAGCAAAACAAATCGTTCTTTTTATTTATTTGTGGATCCAATTTATTCTTTTATTTAGTAAAAATCAGTCAATGTTGATTAGTCTTGTATGAGCAAAAACAAAAAGGGGGAGGGGGAGGACAGTTAAACTCCTTCTACATTGTGATATTGCTAGGGAGCTTTGGTCGTCAGTTTCAGTTTTCTCTTTATTTTGAGGTCTCTTGGGTTATGCATAATTCAGTAGGTAACTTTTGGCATGTCAGAGGGGCAACTTCTAAAGATATTAAAGTCATTCACGGTAGTTATACCTTCATGCTTGACATGGAGTATTTAGTGGGAGAGAAATATAAGGGCTTTTGAAGAAACTGAAGTTGAACAGAAATCATTATTACTGAGATCACTTTTTGATTGGATGAAAACGATAGGGATTTTTGCTTCTTCATTTTTATTTATTTATTTATTTTTTTGGGTAAGTTTTGTTAGATCTCTGTAATTTAGGTCATTTTACATCTCTCTTGAATACTTCCCTTGTACTAGAGTGACAACCATTTATTTTATTTTCAATAGAATCTATATGTATGCATGTCTGCATGTGCATGTGTGTCTCTGTGTGTATATAACATTTTAGCTTAGACATTAATAGTGTGATTGGTATTTATTTAATATAGCATAAAATGTAAATTAATCTAATAATTTGATGAAAGAAAGCTACGTTTATGTTGAAAATAGTAGTAGAGGGAATAAAAGCAATGTTAATTAATTTCATAGAACATAATACATAAGAAACATATGTACTCCTCAGTCATGATTATTTGAGGAATTATTACATATAAAGTAAAAGAAAAAAAATTATACTCTAAAATGGATTGAGGCTGCTTTCTGAAAAACTGTTAACTTTTTTAAATAAGGGCTATTTCATTAAAGGAAACAGAGGCAGAACTCAATTGCACAACAAGCATACAAAAGCGCACCTCAAGAGCTAATATCTAAAATTGAAAAGATCCAATAAATTAAAGAAAGAGATTCCCAAACATTATTAAGGGAAAAGTACACATACCCCCCTCAAACTACCACTCTATTATCAATATGCCCCCCAAACTATAGATTGTGTCAATGTTCTTCCCCAACTATCAAAAAGAGTCAATGTCTTGCCCAGACCAGCAAAGAGAAAAGAATGATCTTAAAAACAAAAACTCAGTAAGACAAAAATACCCATATAAATTAGATAAATAAATAAATTTTAAAAAAAAAAAAGAAAAAAAGAAAAAGAAGAGGTGGTTTGAAAACCACCCCTAGGGGTGGCAGAGAGTGGCCGAGGGTGGGATGGCATGATGGTCACCCAAGCAAACTATCAAGCACCTCGGGCCTTCGCAGCTGGAAGGCTACAGAGCTTGCTCTGGTGGGTGGGTAGGAATCATGTCGTCAATGGACAGGTCATTGCCATCCTGCTTCTTTGGAAGGGTTTGGGTGGCCAAATCTCTAGAAGATAGACCAACTTCAAGCCCTTCAAAAGATTAGTGCCATGACAATGTTCTTGCCAGCACTGTCCCTTGGGTTCCTTCCCAATCTCAAAGGGGTCTATCTCTTCAACAACTGGTGCTTTCTGATTCTATTCCTCCTTCAATTGGTAACTATCCTCTTATGCAGACTCTTGATTTATGTAACAATTCTCACTTGGACAATCCCTCCTAGTGTTGCAAACTCAACCATGCCATTCAGACTCAATCTTAGCTTCAATTCATTCATGGGTTCAATCCCAAATAGTCTATCTCAGTATCCCTCTGACCATCTTTACTCTCAGCACAAAATATCTCTTGGGGCAGCTCGGCCACCACCTAAGAGTTCGAGGGTGGATCGACCACCCCAAATATTTTTAAAATATATATATATCATCAAGGGTATTTTTTGTTATTATGGGGGACACTGACAATTTTTGGTAAATTAGCGGAGACATTGATACAATTTGATAATTTAGTGCAAACATTGACTATCAAGTGGTAGTATAAGGGAGGTATGCATACTTTTCCCAATTAATAATTATTAAGAAAGAAGGGGAAGTCTAATGCTAATTTTTACTGACACTTTAATTAGTTTCTAGTAAGCATAACCATATGAGTTAGGAAGAAGTTGTTCCAAGAGATAAGAAAACAGGTAAGAGTAAGATATGCACCTTGCTAACTTTCTTGAAAAGTACTCTCCTTGATCTTGCATCGTTTTTGAAATGACAAGTACAGAATCACGTGAACTTCTTCTTTGCCTCAAATATTCAGCCCTTTGTTTCTTAGCCTAGTAGTTATCAAATTAGCCCAATCAGACATATTTACCCAGAAAAATAATGCATTCACTATAGATGCTAATTTACTTCAGACACAAACTTACCCTTTGGAGCCGATCTTCTAATTGGTCTTTCATTCTCATTCTCTCAAACTCCTTTGAGTATAGATAGACTTGGCTACTCTCTGTACTTGCGATACCATAGCATGAGCCTTTGTCTTTTCCGCTTCCAACAATCCCAGCCGCTTTTTCTCAGCAGTTGTGCGTTTTCTAAGAATTGCAGCATGCACACATTCCTTATGCTTGCTATCCTGTATCATTTTTTGCATCAACAATTTAGCTGCTTGCTCTCTCTTGGCCAGCCTTCGTTGTCGAGAAGCTTTAAGAAGAAGCATCCGATTTGCCTCTGCTTGCTGAACCCGTGATTCCACTTTCATGCCAAGCTCATCACGTTCCTTCTCAAAGCGCATCTCCACTCCAGTTTTAGCCGCTTGCCTCAGCTCATCCAGCCTAGCTAAGCGCATCTGAACCTTTGCAAGAATGCTTAACCTGTTGGTGTCATTATGCAAGTGGGAGCTTATGTTACACAGACCTTATACTTCACATAGGTGCATGACATAATTTTGATGAAGCATACTGGTTTGATCATCAATGCAAGGGTAAGTTCTATTTTCTAATTATATGATCACCAGAGATGGTCAAGAACTATTTACTAGACTTCTAGATATTGTATGCTAACTTAAATCCTTATATATATATACACACACACATATATATATATATATACCAATGCATAAAGGTTCCAATTCGAGCAAGAGCCCAAATGGGGGAGATGAGAACAACTTGACTGAAAGCAGCATGCATATAGCAAGACGGATAACAAGGGAATAAGGACTTTCTATTCAGTAGTATTCATAAAGATTGGCAAAATGTTGACTCTTACTTTGATGATGCAACAGGTAAAATATATCTTTTCTCACTATTCCCATAATGTATGAGACGTATCAGACTACTTGAAAAGTTGTCTCAGTGTACCGCCATATGAACCCAAACATTAGACCAATTGTGAGTTATAACACGCAACGACTTTCTAAAAGTGCCCCTGCATAACTTCTTGAAGTATTTATCATACAATCGAATTTTTTCTTGAATTTTACTCTCAGCAACTCCTATGTTAAGCAAGATGTTGTCTAATTTGACCCCAAATTACAATTCTAAAGCAGGAGCCCTTCCTTTCGTATGAGGACTTGCCCTTTTCTTTGAATAAGATTATTATTCATCAAAAAGACCCCATCCTTTCAAGTGGAAGACCAGGTTCACCAAGAACAGAGAAGACATCTTCATAACATGATTTTAGACCGGATAATTTCAATGACACCAATGTAAATGGTGAAACGCGTGTGACTTCAGGACAAAAATTACTAAGACTTATGGGATTTGACTTTGCTTTCTCTTCTCTTTTCCTGTGTCACCTCCAGCTTCAATTAACCTTAACTTTTTTCTCAAATCCTCCTCAGATCCTGTTTCAAACTTAGCTTCAAATAATAATGACATGAAGGGGACATTTGGTACACAAAATGGCTATTGAATAGCTTTTATTAGGAATGGAAGGTGGAATAGAATATATGATAAAGATAGAATCCTTATCATATTCTCTAACACTTGGAATAGTTATTCCCATGGGACTACCTATTCCAAGACTATTCCATTTCACCTACTTCCATTCTCAATAAAACCTATTCATTTTCCTAATGGATAGCCATTCCCCACACCAAACGTACTCAAAGTCCATTAACTCACATCCTTCTATATGTCATTATCGACATGCTTTGATTGGCTGATTGTCTGATCTTTTGCAGTGGCAGTTTATTTGGCGTTATCCTTCACCTGGTTTCAATAACATTTTCCCCTCTTACATTATAAGAAGCATGGAGATATAAACAAAGTAAATATATATGTGTCCCCTTCTTCACATGTTTGTGAATGTTCATTTAATCCCTCTTCTTCATAAATGGAATGCATGTGAGAATGAAAAATTGGCCAAAGGCATTCGGTGATGTTTTAGGGACCATGATCTGATGACTTTGACTTAAGGCAGGGATCAAAAGATAACAGAACACAAATTTATGTAGTAGGATAGTGTGATGGAAGGTGAACATACCATTGTCATCAGCTGGTTTGGTTCAACAAGTTATCGATATGCAGTAGAAGCAAGATGATACAAGAGAAGCTGTTATACAGGAGTTTCTCACCACAAATCACTAGATTCAAACTATACCCACCCCAGCACTCTCTCCCCTAAAGGACACTTCGTAGGAGCTACAACTGATGTTCTTCAATCCAAGTAATCGGTCTGGGAGGTATAGACCTGTATGGGTATGACCACTAACGGGAAATTAATGATGGAAGGTATGAGAAATCAGTCTAAATCTAAAATTGTAAATTTAGAAAAAGTTGAAAAGCTAGAAACTCTAACAAATGGCATGAGAATTAGAACGCTATTTAGATTGCCTAAATTATATAGATATGTCTAATATGCAACATGAGAAAACAAAACCTCTACTTAAATAAGCCAATTACAACTATTTTGCAACCCAAGTTAGAGCAATCCAATTATCCAAGATAGAACACAAATAAGACCCCCAAAAGTTCAATAAGCATATAATTCCCTCCGGTTCTGCAACCAACAAAGCTTTCTTCAACGACAACATTCTTACAGAAACATGTTACCTCTTCTGCTCAGCAGCATTAAGTTTGGCTTCAAGCTGACCAAGATCCCCTGTCGAGAAGAAGAAGACCTCTGTGGACTCCTCGACTTTGGCCGGGCCTTACTTGACAACAGCTCATAGTATTGCTGCACCACCATTCATAAATTTTTTATCAGCTTAACTCAAACATTAACCCAAATAAAAAGGTGCCTGAGCTTAAAATTCATTCATTTTCTTTTCCTCGGGTTTCTAACCAACCAAACAAATGTCGAGCATAATTTGAATGTTAAAAAAAAAATTAAGATTAACCAAGAAAAATAAAAAAAATGCCTAGCCTAAAATTCATTCCTTTTTCTTTTCTTCGGGTTTCTAACCAAACAAACACACACTAAGCATAATTTGCATTTAAAAACAAAACAAAAAAATAACTGACTCATTGAAGAATTTAAAAAGAGGGTAAGAGAAAGTTCTAGATCAACATTAAAGAGAGAGAGAGAGACCTGTCGGCGGAGATGGGCGCCTCTGAGCTTGGCTTCGATCTCTTCTGCGGTGGAAGGGATTTTAGGCTCGAGAAGACGCCGTCTGAGCCTCCGAGGAACCTTCGGGGGCTGGGACGATGAAGAAGACGACGCCGTGTCGTCGTTCACCGGAAAGCTCAAGACTATCCCCGAGACCACTCTATCCGTCTCCGTCAATTCTACTCCCGTAGCCATCAATTAATCCGCGATTAGTCGCTATATCGGCGATTACTCGTATTCTGTGAGCGTGCTTTCTATGTGAAGCTGAATGTTGTTGGTATGGGGGAGTCTTGGTTTCCGTTATTTTTATCTTGGCAACGACGTTATGACACTGGACTCGCTCGAATGTTCTATTAGCTTCCCGTTTCGTCTCTTTTAATGATGAACGGCTATTGAGGCTGGACATAGGGTTGGGCCTAATTGTTTTTTGTGGGATGTTTTAGGTCTTTTGGAAAAATCTATGATGATAAGTAGGGCTAAAATATACCGGTCCATTTGATAACTCATTCGATATTCAGTCGGTTTAGCACGATCCGAACTCAAGCACAATACTGTAAAAGCTCGCTTGAATAGTAAATAATACATACCTGACCCATCCAAGAAAACTTTATATGGACTTACATGCTCAACTCGTTTAAAGGTTGATCGGATCGTTTACCCGACTCGTTAGCTCGTTCATATATCTTATATATATATATATATATATATACACAGAAATATATATTAATATATTACTAAAAATTAGTTATATAAATCTAAGTATGTATATTAGTAATTAAGTAATACATGCTATATAGGTCACTTAATATTTATATGTATGTGTTAGCAAGGCCGGCTCGATGCATTTTGAGGCCTTAGACAAAACATTGAAATGGGACTTAAAATTATTTTTTTTAAAAGTAATTTTTTTTAAAAAAAGTCAAATATGCTATTGCATTACTAAGTCAAATTATGCAATTATTTCAATTTGACTTAAAAAATTTCCATTATTTCCTATGTGAGATTCAATCAGTTTTTCTATTTCTCTCTCTCTCTCTTTTTATTTTAAAAAAAAAGTATTTAATCTTAATATTTTATTTATTGCTAATAACAAATTTAGTTAAAGCCCTATTTGAGCGGTGGAGATTGGATTCTGACTCTTGAGAATTTTGTATCGCGCCATTGTGGAGGAGGAGAGGAAGAAGAGAAGAGAAAAAGATAGGAAGAAAAAAAGGAAGAGCAGCAGGGTTGTCGTCTGTGGGGCTCTATTTGGAATGGGATTTGTCAAATTTTGTTTATTTAGTATTTTTTTTCTTGAATTTTTGTATGGGCTGTCGCACACAGAAAAATATCTTCTACATTTCAAAATCCCTCCATTTCCTCCATTTAGTGCATTTTGAAGAGTAGTGCATTTAATGCAATACCACCATTAAAACTTTTGGACGACATTATTCTTTAAAATGCACTAAACGAAGGAAATTGATGAATTTTGAAATGGAGAGAATCATAATTCACGTGGGGCTCTATTTGGGGTGGAATTTGTCTGATTTTAGTTATTTATTATTATTATTTTTTTTGAATTTGTGTGTGGGCAATTGCTTTCTCAATTTTTTTTTTTTTAATTGTTCTTGTCTTATTAAATTGGGGTCTTATGAAATTGAGGCCTTTTAAATTACTTATTTTTTATGGTTAGAGGTCTAATGACAATTTTTTTTGGGCTTTATTAAAAACAAATTTGGGCCTTAAATTTTTTTTTTTTTTGGCCCTATTAAATTTTTTTTTTTTTGGGGCCTTAATATGTCGGGGGCCCTAGGCGAGCGTAGGCCTTAATATGTCGGGGGCCCTACGCTCGCCTAGTGGTCTAGCCAGCACTGTGCATTAGTTAGCATACTGTATAGTTTGTTTATAAACTAACATATTATCTAGTTACTTAATATTTAATAGCTTAGCTCGAACTCGAGTTGAGCTTGGTTCAGTTCGAATAACATTCTCAACGAGCTCGAACTCGCTCAAGCTTTCAATGAGTCAGTTTTGAACACACATTTCACAATTCGGCTCAAATAAGCATATTCATAAATGAGCCAATTTTAAAATTTTAAAGCTTGATTCAGCTGGACTCGATTACAACCCTAGAGAAGGTTTTAAACTTATTGTTTGTTTGATCTCTAGTGACTGTTTCATTACAAAGCCAAAAGTAATTACCGAAAAATGAAAAAAATAAAATAAAATAGTTATTTTTATTGATTAGTTTGGTTGTAACACAGCGACAATAAGATAAAATCTCGAAAATGTATTTCACTATTTGATATAGTGTAATACATTATGGAATCAAATTTTCTAAAACGCCTTTATAATTGCGAATGGATTGATTATTACACAAATTAATAAGGTGTAATGTAGCTAAATTTGACTGGAGCAAAAGTTTATATTAGTGTAAGTTACAAGAAATACCTAAATTTTACCCCAAAGAAGATGACATGAGGAATTGAGGATGGTAATGAAACTGATTTGATTATATAAAAGAGAAAAATCTACTTTACTCCCTTTAAGTTTTTAGACTTTTTGATTTAAATTTTGAAATTTAAAATTTGACAATGTACCCGATAATATTTCAAAAAATTTCAATTTAAACATTTTGTTACTAATTTTCGTTAAATTGGATGAAAATCTATGAAATTACGTAATTATCCTCAAGTTTTTTTTTTAAAAAAAATTTCCGTCAATTTAGATGAAAAATATTAACGGGATTTAAATTGAAACTTTTTAAAACTTTAGGAGGTAAATTGTCAATTTTCTAAAACTTTAGGAGTTAAATTCCTTAGAGAGTAAAGTGAATTTTCTCCGGTATAAATTCAGTATTTGTGATTATATAATATATAAAATGGGCTTGCTCACACAAATGAAATATATATATATATATATATATATATATATATATATATATATATATATACTCTACTTCTATCGCTTGGCGCGGGCTTGCCTCCTAGGAAACGAACTCAGCAAAACTCTCCATTGTGGTTCACTCTCAGTCTGAACCATGGAAACCCATTGTGGCGATTGCGAGGCTGAGCCTCTGGAAATGGAAAACGAAGAAGAGACACGGCTAAAAGAGCCTCCCAGAATCCACCGCCTGGACGAGTCGGTGGTCAACCGCATCGCGGCCGGGGAGGTGATCCAACGGCCAGTATCCGCTGTCAAGGAGCTGGTGGAGAACAGCATCGATGCCCATTCCACCTCCATAAGTGTCGTAGTCAAGGACGGCGGCCTTAAACTCATTCAAGTCTCTGACGACGGCCACGGCATCCGAGTCAGTTCTTCACTCAGTCTTCTCAATCTTCTAACTTTTTTGTTTTTTTTTTCGTCTGTGTCTCGTGATGATGAGGGAAGAAAGCGAAATCGGTATGCTTGTGCTGTGTTTGGCTGCTGAGATAATGGAAGAAAAGGAAATTAAAAGGATTTCTCTTTGTTATATATATAACTCAACTCGTGTTGTTAGTTTGCAGAGCTTTTAGTCGAGGCTTTCGATTTCTTTTCATCTTTAATTCAATTTTCTCGGCAACCAAACAGAGCCTTTAGAAAAACCCCATTGTGCTTGAAATGCAGCTTTCTTTGTTCGTTTTCAAAGCTTTTTTTTATTTTTATTTTTTAAATAATAATAATTTGATTCCGTTTCGCCCTTAATTTCGTTTCTCGAGAACCGAACAGAAATAAAATGACTTGCCTTTTTCTTCAATTTATTTTCATTCTCTTTCCTCGATTCTCTGCCCTTTTAAGCATTTTGCTTTTGTTTTAACTTAATTTTCTGGAGAACCAAACAGAAGGGACTGTGTCTGTGCTTCACCTAATAATAATATGGCCATTGTCTTTGCTGTTAACTGTGTAGTACGAGGACTTGCCAATACTATGCGAAAGGCACACGACGTCAAAGCTGTCAACGTTTGAGGATTTACAATCGATAAAGTCAATGGGGTTCAGAGGAGAGGCTTTGGCAAGCATGACCTACGTTGGTCATGTTACGGTCACAACCATCACCAAAGGGCAGTTGCATGGATACAGGTGAGAATGTGTGCTACTTGTTTGATGTTAAAGGAAAAAGGAAAGGAAATAAGCGTTGAGAATCATATGTTTTATGTTAAATGAGAAATTTGGGTGATGAGTAATGAGATAATTATGATTAAAAAATTAAGCTTATATTCCTTTCTACGATTGTTAGCAACTGGATGGGGTGTGATTTATTTTTAATTTACTTTTTTGAGTTTATTGTTCAGAGTAACTTATAGAGATGGTGTCATGGAGCATGAACCGAAAGCGTGTGCTGCAGTAAAAGGAACTCAGATAATGGTATGAAGCAGACATTTTGCTGGAGGTTGCCTTGTCCTCCTTTTTATTTCGAGGTCAAGTAATTTAAAGTTGAAAAGTTAATGTGAAAGGGAATAAAGTTAGAGAAAAAAATTTGTCATTCTAGAAATTATTTGTGAAAGCTTCATCTTATATAGACTATTATTCAAGAGTTTGGGTATTTACTGAACTATCATGATCATTTTAAGATACTTATGTTATATTGACAATTATTGAATAACCTCAGATGAAATTGGACTTTATTTGCTACTGGTAAAGCCCGTACTGACTGAAAATTTCAGAATTACTTGTAGTTTTTCCACTGTGCTTATGCACTGAACAAGCAATTCCATTGTTTTTTTTTTTTTTTTTTCCTTCCTAAAAAATTTAAATTGCTGCCTATGTTATCAGGTTGAGAATCTATTCTATAACATGATTGCTCGGAGGAAGACACTTCAAAATTCTGCTGATGATTATTCAAAGATTGTAGACTTGCTAAGCCGGTTTGCTGTTCACCACATACATGTGGGATTCTCTTGCCGAAAGGTTGGTTGCTTGACTAGTGAGACTTGTCTTTATGTAAGGTTGTTAAAATCAAGGTCATACCTAGGATTAGAGGCCTTTGGGATTGGATCAAGGATCACCAATTGTGCAAGCTGTCAAATAAGTACTAATGGTGTAGGTTTTAATAAAGGATATTTGATTCAAGTATCTTCTTTGGGATTTTGACCCACTTATTAGCCATAAGCCCAAAAGGAAAATGTTTCCAATTTTAGTTGTTTTTTGGAACATAAAATTGCAGTTTGGTTTGCGATTGTGCTGGATCCCTCCATCTTGTTTGGGATCCTAATGAATCTCCATTGTAAACAATTTTAAGTTGTATTTAGATCATTTTGGTTTCTAAAAGTCAAAGAATTGTCGGATCTTAAAATCTGAATCGAGATTTTAATACCATGTATGTAGCAGTGTTTTAAGCTCTATTATTGCATGATAGGAAAGTTTCTTTACAGCATACTAAAGCTTTTCAACCTTTATTTAATCAGCATGGAGCTTCCAGAGCAGATGTCCACACAGTTGCTACATCATCAAGGCTTGATGCTATCCGATCAGTTTATGGGGTGTCAGTTGCTCGATCTCTTATAAAAATAGAAAATTCAGACAATAATCCATCTAGTTCAGTTTTCAAAATGGATGGTTTCATCTCAGATTCAAATTATGTTGCAAAGAAGATAACAATGGTACTTTTTATCAATGGTATGTATTATAATGTCATACTAATAATTGTAATGTACTTCTATGCTCCATTAGAATTTACATTACAACTCTCTCAGCTATGCTTTAGTTCTCTAGCATTTGAAAGCAGTGTTTTAGAACAAACTCTTGTTTCTTTGCCTTTGATAGAGCGTCTGTTAACTATCAATATTGGTATGTGAGTCGATTTAAATATAATATTGAGTGGGATTTATTATGATTTTATAGTTAATTGTTGTTATCTTCTTACTACTACACATTAAGTTGTTAGAAGCAACAAATGGTTGGTCAAGTCAAGTGGTAGGTTGATTGCTTTTCACACCCCTACCTTCTTCCTTCTATCTTCTTTCTGCCCATTTTTCTTGTACTAATAACGATTTTAGTAAAGATATTCCTCTTTTGTTTATTTTATTTTGAAGGATGTGACATATATGTGCTCCATATCATATTACTTTTCATTTTATTGTTACATTGTCAGTGAGATATTGGGTAAAATGGGGGGTGTGGGGGGGGTGGTTTGTTTCAGCACTAACAAAAAATTTCGGTGTCAGCCCTTTCCTTTATAGTTGAGATATGTTACATATATTCTCTCAGATGAGCTATATAGTTAGCTAATTTGTTTTCACTTTTAGCTCTTTTAATGGTTGTGTTATTGCTTAATCAGTCTTCTAGCGGTGGCGGTGGCATTTTTTCCCTAGTATTCCTGCTTATGTTTGCTCAATCTTTTAGCACTCTTATTTTCTTAATATAATTCCCTTTGTAACAGCAAAGAATAAGTATCTGCAATTGAAATATGCTTTTATGGATGGCAAAGTTTGAAAGATCTAGATATTGTTCTCTCTCTCTCTCTCTCTCTCTCTCTCTCATATGCGTGAGAAAATTAACTGGGGACCATGTTATTTTGTATTTATTCAATCTTCTATGAAGAGTTTCTTTTAGTTTTTCAGCATACTTTAGTGTTGGTAGAGTATAGACATTATATAAGAACTCTCACTTATTCTTTTTTCTTTTTCCCTCTCCCCTCTTTATTCAGATAGATTGGTAGAATGCACTGCTTTGAAGAGAGCTATTGAAATTGTTTATGCTGCAACCTTGCCCAAAGCATCAAAACCCTTCGTATATATATCTGTTGTATTGCCACCCGAACATGTTGATGTCAATGTGCACCCAACAAAGAGAGAGGTACATGTTTCCAGGAGTTTTATGTCTTTGTTAGTTTAGTTTTTTTTTTTCCCCGATAGATAAAAACCTAGAACTGAAAGAAGGTCATGACTTTTCCTAGGGGAAGAAGAAAGGAAATAAAATTAAAAAAAAAAAAATCCACCAGCAATTTCTCTTAAGGGTGCAGGCTGGAAAGTTTTATGTTTTAAAACAGAGATGAAATACACCCATGTTGTAAGAAATCATTTTTTTTTTCTTTTCTGTTATTTATATTTTTAGAATCATGGTTGGTCACTAATTTGAATTTTCCCTTCCTCCCTTGGGGTCAAAAACTTACTTATCTAAAAGTAAAAATAAAACAGTAGGAGATGCAGTGGAAGCATAGCAGTATCTGAAGCCATTCTGTATACTTCATACTTGGTCAGGTTTCTCAGTCATTTTGTATATACGTAGACATTCTACTTGGTGTTGGTCATTCTGCCTCAATTTCACTATGTATGCCATGTATCGAAACAGCAATAGTGCCTTCTGATTTATGAAGTGAAAAGCAGAATATCTTCAGTTGTGCTTGCTTTTCTTCTTCTTTTTTTTTTGGTTTTCCTTGTAGAACAAATCAGTGGAGAATATTAGTCTTTGTCAACATTGTTAGAATTCTATATTGATGGATTCTATGTGTTGATATGCAGGTAAGCCTTTAAATCAGGAAGTTATTATTGAGAAGATACAGTCAGTGGTTGAATCAAAATTGAGAAACTCCAATGAGGCTCGGACATTTCAGGAACAGGTACTTCCCAGCAAACTTGGTCACCAAACTCCAAACTAGATGCCTTAAAGTATTTGATAAGAAAAATGCTTCTTTGAACCGTGTATATATTGTAGATTGTTGCCTCCTAAGTCCACCTCGAAAGAGTTAAATTGAATTTCAGTGAGCTTATTCTTTTAGTAAAATATAAAAATACTCATACTTCTCTTGCTGAGGTTTGGTTGAAATTTTATCCCCAAATTGCTGCACGGTAAACGTTTGTTTGAGGTATTTTGGGAGATATTTTTTGAAATCTGGCAATAGCAAAGGTTCCTTTTCTATGTCGGGCAATAGCAAAGTATTTGATAAGAAAAATATCTGCATCTTTGAACCGTGTATATATTGTAGATTGTTGCCTCTCCACCTTGAAAAGAGTTAAAATTGAATTTCAGTGAGCTTATTCTTTTAGTAAAATATAAAAATACACAAACTTCTCGTGTTGAGGTTTGGTTGAAATTTTATCCCAAAATTGCTGCACGTGGCGTTTGTTTGAGGTATTCTGGGAGATATTTTTTGAAATCTGGCAATAGCAAAGGTTCCTTTTCTATGTTGGGCATGTCTTTGTTATTTCCTTTTTTCCTTTTTTTCCTCTCTCTTTTGAGGGTGGGTTCTAATGATGTAATTTTCTACTAACCAGGTTTATATTTGCTCTTTATTAATTTTTAATTTAATGGTGAGGTAATTAAGCATAGTATGCCTGCTTAAATCAGCATTATATATGTATGTATATACACACATGCCCCATAATTCTCCCTCAGTCAGGCTAGGGGAGAATAGCGTAGCAAATACAATTATTAGTAGTATAGCACAGACAAGCAGTCCATTTCTTTTGATAAATCGTGCTCAATTTCTTATGTTTCAATTCCGTGAAGATCTCTTCTGTCGATTCAATCAGATTCTAGAATCATTCTGAAACACTTACAATAGTTGTCTTATAGTGATTAGATTACATAATTTAGTTTGGCAGTTCTCCCCTAACCATTCCACATTTTAAATCCTTAAAGGAACTTGATTAAATAGTTAAGAGAAATTAATCCTTTCACAAATGGAAAGAAGCTGTTCATACTTCTTTGGATCGTTTAGAGCCACTTAAATAATAGTGTTAAAAAACTGTGCAAAACCACCTGAAACTACTAAACTTCTAATGAAGAAAGATTATATCTCAAAACCTTGTCTAGAAAGTGAAGAGGTCCTGTGCTTCTTTTGTACCTGGGACACCATTCTCATCAACAAAGGATGCTCCTATCACCTTAGTTAGACAGGTAACCCTAAAGTTTCATTTGATCATGAAAACATGTAGCTCTTACCAAAGCCAATTGTTTCCCATTTAAGTAACATAAGGTTGATTGCATTCGATGCTTTGAGAATCAGGCTTGACAAAATCTCAGTTTCAATATGAATGATCCAAATTACGTTTGAGAGTTCTAGTGTCTCTAAACCAATCTGTTTGCATGTTCCCTGGACTTTTCTGTGGAAGATACTTTGATCTAACCTGCTTGTGTCCTTTGATTTTCATTGATAAATTGCCATTGGTCCAAAAAGCCTAAGTTGATGGAGACAATGGTCTTAATCATTTAGTCAAGATTCTAACAACCCCTTACACAGGAAACCCCAAACTTTTAATGAGTAGGGTGTATTATTTTGAACTTTAAATGGGAGAGTGGAGACAGGTTTGAACTTAAGATCACCTGGTCTAATATCATGATAAATTGTCACTTTTCCCAAAATTCTAAGCTAATAGGAAATGATGAATTTAATCACTTGCTTAGTGTTCCAAAATCATTTAGTTTGACTAAGCACTGGTACTTTCAATTTCACCATATTTGTAGCTTGATAACTTGTATTCTTTGGCATCTTTGTCTCATGGTGTGGCAGAAAGTAGAACCATCTCCATATGATAAAATGGCTCTGGATAAGGATTCTACTTTCAGCCCCTCACAATCTGGTATGGTGAAGTGTTCCCCTTTTGATTGTGTTGCTTGTCCTTAGTTGCCTTCATATTCCTAGTATATTATATTACTCATAGTTGCTCACATTTTGGGAGTTCCCTCATTTTTGAAGTGCCTCAAAATGTAATTGATAGGATCAAAATCACAAAAAGTTCCAGTGCATAAAATGGTTAGAACAGATTCATCCGATCCCACTGGAAGGTTACATGCTTACTTGCAAGCTAAGCCTCGTGGACCACTTGAAAAGAATCCTAGTTTGGATGCTGTGAGGTAGGATCCATTTTTGGTTTATAAGCTTTTGCTTTACATTAAGGGAAAAATCAATTTTAGTCCCTAGGTTTCCAATTTCAGTAATCAGGTTCTTAGGTTTTGTCTCAATTTCAAATCGATCCCTATGAGAGCACTACAAATACAATGTAATAGGTTTCAACCGTACACTCTCTTGTGTGCTTCTATTGATATATATAGAGGTTACATATGTAGTTTGATTTACAACTCAACTTAAGAGCACTATACTAGTTTGTTTACAATAGAACTCTAGATAAACATACATCTAATTACTCTATATCTTAAGACTCTTATTAAAGTCTCTTAAAGAAGTAGAATTGTGTTTGACATGTGTTGTTGTGAATAACACGTGATGTGCTTCAACAATCCGTTTGTCTGATTTCTACCCAACTTATTTACTTTTTTGTCTACCATGTCTCACCCCTTTGACACGATAATGCACAAGCTGTCATTGCCATGTCACTTTACTACCAAATAAGCCAAAAAAACCGGAACATCACATTGTTAAAAACTCATAGCTAGCTCATAAAAAATAAGAAGCTGAAGGTGCCATGTCACAAAAAAAGAGGTTTTGTGTTGACTTATCCCAACGGAAGAAGCCTCATCTCCTTCTTTCAAGTTCGAAGTAAGATCCTTTTATCATGCACTATCCCTTCATGTTGGCTCCCTATTTTATTGGAAGAGTATTTGGTGAGGTAAAGTTCCTTTGAGAGTGGCATTCTTTGTTTGGAAATCAGCTTTAGGAAGGATCTTAACTTTGAATAATTTGAGGAAGAGGAGCTTTATAGTGGTAGACTGGTATTGTATATGCAAGAGGAGTGGAGAGTCCATAGATCATCTTCTTCTTTATTGTGTGGTGGCAAGAGAATTATGGGTTTCAATGTTTTGTCTTTTGGTGTAGAGTGAGTTATGCCTAGGAAGGTAATAGAGTAATAGGCTAACTGGAGGTCAGGTGGGAAGCTGTAACATTTTAGAAGCTCAGAGGAGGACTCCCTTTGTGCTTAATCCAGTGCATTTGGAGAGAGGCGTAATGTGAGGCACTTTGAAGATTCTTGAGATTTCATAGTAGAACTAAAATCTGTTATGTTCAAGTCCCTTTATGCATGGATGACATATAATAGTCCTCACTTTCCTAGTCTTACAAAATTTTAGACTTATATTATTTTTTCCCTCTATTATAGGAGATCTCTCCTGTATACTCACTATGTACACATGTTGTGCCCCTTTGTGCTATCTAATGAGATTGATTTACTTATAAAAAAGTAGAATAATAATAATAATGTAGTACTATTTAATCAGACAAATACTGTTTTTTTTTTTTTTTTAATAAGTAATTGACAACTAGATTTAACAGTGTAAAGGTGCCCCTAAGTATAATAATGTACACGGGGTGCGCCCCCGTGAGCTAGATCCATGTATTTTCAATAAAATTCATGGGAGGCTGGAGTGTCTTACTGTATTTATTTTTCTCTTGACATTTTATTTAAAATAATGTTAATATGCTGTAAGTGCATGGTTAATAACTTGCATTCTCATTGAGGAAAATAAAAAATTCCAATTGTAGGTCCTCTGTTAGACAAAGAAGGAACCCGAAGGAGACTGCAGATATTACAAGCATTCAGGAGCTTATTGAAGAAATCGATTGCAATTGTCATTCTGGTGAGATTTTTACACATTTTTTTGACTGTTAGACAGATGAGCTTTTCTCTGAGTCAGGTAGATCTGGCTGCTGGTTCATAGTGAGATTTGTTTTTACAGGTCTGCTGGATGTTGTAAGACACTGCACATATATTGGAATGGCAGATGACGTCTTTGCATTGCTTCAGCATGACACTCATCTCTATCTTGCAAATGTGGTAAACTTGAGGTAATAACTCATGTATTTTTTTTGAAATTCCACATAATATAAAGGTTAACTATCCAGAAAACCATATATACATATGAATCGTGATAGATTTCTTACCAAGATCCAGCATTGTAATTTTTTAAATTAATTTTTCAATTATGAAGGTTTAATTTTCATTTAACAAAGCTTCCAAGTTTGAATAAAACTCCAGTTGATGAGCTACAAGATAGTGGGCTTTTAAAAGTGCCTTTATCTTATCTTTTCCCCCTCCTTTCTCCAGTTTTATTCCTTTTTTTCCTATTCTCTCCTCTTTGCAAACCCCCAACCTAAAAAAGAAAAAAAGAAAAAAAAATGGATACTTTGTAAACCAGCTTTTAGTGGTAGCACATCGAAACTATGGCATGCAGGTGCCACAATTGTGGCTAGGGTTACAGTTTGCTGTAATTAGTTTTAAGATTGGTGGGAGGACTTTTGTAACTTTTGTTCTTTTTCTCCCTAATAGGGGGTTTCTTCTATATACTTCCTGTCTACTTTGGTTGTGTCCCTCTACGTATTATACTAAGATTGAATTACTTATATCTATATTAAGTATATATTTTTTTATATATGTAATAAAAAATAAAGATTGATGGGAGATTTGTCAAAAACCATGTTAGTTCCATTTTAATGGTGTAGCATGTGGGTATTTGCCAGAAAATCTGACAGAAAAAAGAAATATGAGCAAAAACAACAAAAATAAAAGAAAGTGAGATTTTTAGCAATCTCAATTCCAAATAAAGATGTGAAAGCTGCCAATTCTTATTTCATGTTTAATGAAAAATAGGTCTTAGAAAACCTAATTATAAGAAATCCTAATTCTGAGCTGTTAATTAGAAGAAACCAAAATGACAAACTGCGCATAATCAGTACGTGGCTACCACATTTTAATATTTTTACTAGTTTAAATATAGTCATTAAAAAATGTATGACCCCCGTAGGAGTTAATTGAAGGACCTATTAAACTAAACTACCACGAACATACTTTTGGGACCAAAAGTGTTTTTGATTTACAGGGGCCCAGAGCTTTAGTTTCAATGTATGTTTATAATACACTTTATTCATCATGATACTCTTCTTCAAAAATCTATTTTCTGAAATAGGTGATTCTGGAGAATCAACTTTTGCATTTATTTTATTGTTTATTACTATTTCTATTTCTTTTCAATATGGTTCATTGGTCTTGGATTTAGTAGGTGCTAGATTTATGATTCTCATGCCTCCCTGAATTTTTGACCTGTTATATGACTTACTTGATTGTCTGTTTTTCTGTTTTAATGCACTCACAGCAAAGAGCTCATGTACCAGCAAGTTCTGCGCCGGTTTTCCCATTTTAATGCTATACAATTAAGTGAGCCGGCTCCACTGTCTGAGTTGCTTATGTTGGCATTGAAAGAAGAGAATTTAGATCCAGAAGGCCATGAGAATAATGACCTAATAGAAAAAATTGCAGAAGTAAGTTAGGCCCTTCCTTTGGATTGATATCATATATCTTATGTTCATTATATATTTCTCGTTTTAAATTACATTGTAGATACTTGCTTTTAACGGGATTCCTTTTCCTTCTTTTGTATATTTTATTGGATTTTAAACTTAAGTAGTAATTTTTAGGTGAACATTTTGTATACTGCCTTGTACACGAGGATTTTTCTTTTCTAACTGGATTTTCTTTTTACTTTCTTTTTTTTTAATGTATATGAAGGTGTTGCATCAGTCGGCATTAGAATTTTCTTTTTCTTTCTGATTTCTGCTGTTATTTAAGCTCTTCTCTTAGTTTCTTCTTCTTCTTCCCTCTTTTTCTTCCCTTGCCTTCTCTCTTCCTAGCTTCTTCTTTCTCTCCCCACTTTTAGCTTCTTTTCCCTACTTTCCCTACTTTAACTCTGTGAGTTTTGTGTTTATTACCAGTCCCAGTGCTATCTATCCTTTGATATTTTTGTTTTCCTAAATGAATAATGAGGTCTACAATATTCCTATATCAGTTAGTTTCTTTGTTTGTAGTTTCACTCTGATGATTCTCATTATCCATCATGAATGTGAGTAGAACATTTTAGCATAGATTTGTATAGGATTTCTAGAAGCACATTCTCGTTTCATAACCCACATTGGATTAATTTTTTAGTGAACATTGTTTTTTGATGCTTCTCCAGATGAATACCGAGTTGCTTAAGCAAAAGATGGAAATGTTAGAGGAATATTTCTGCATTCATATTGATAAACATGGGAATTTGTCTAGACTTCCAGTGGTACTTGACCAGTACACTCCTGACATTGATCGCCTCCCGGAATTCGTCCTTTGTTTGGGCAATGATGTAGGTTCCAAAGTTTGTAATAACTTGTTCTTCTATCCTTATTTCTTTCCCTTCTGTACAATCTTGATCTTTTGGATGATGATTATTGATCTGAAAGGCATTTTCAGTTTCTGCTCTGAAATGAATGTTCCCTCAGTACCCACATACTTGGAAACATGTATCAACACACATGTACACTCATACAGATGCATACAGCCACATCTATGCTACTTTTATGCTTGATCAATATTTAAAATATTTTTCTTGTGTTATATACTGGTGATCATTTGCGGCTGGAATGCATCTTGTTGAGATAGATTATAATATGCTATGAACAAATCGGGTCTACTTCCACTGTATCCAAGTCTGATGTCAAGTATGGGAGATCAAATATCTTATGCCTTTATTAGATCATGAGAGCTGAAATTTCTTTCACATGATCAATGGTGTCTCTTTATTCAATTGTGAAAACACTGATGGGTGAACCATGAGGAGTCTGGATATCAGTGCTGGCATTCCTTTTTCCTTGGATGAGATATGTTCCTTATTTCTTGTGAACTGTGATTTATTATTGTCTTAGGTTGACTGGGAGGATGAAAAAAATTGCTTCCAATCAGTTTCAGCTGCTCTTGGAAACTTCTATGCTATGCATCCTCCTATGTTACCCAATCCATCAGGTGATGGTTTGCAGTTCTACAAAAAGAGAAAACCTCTCAGGAATCTTGAAGATGAAGAAAAAGCCTCTGATGACATAGGTATGGCTGTTCGCTGCTGAGCTTTCATGGTATCTCATATTCCATTATGTCACATATTGGCTTTTCTTGTTCCTTGAAAACCATTGACCAGAATTGCCTAGGAACCATGATGTCATGATTGAGTTGCATGCCTGAAAATCAAGCTTTTTTATTTTTTTTATCAATGGTATACACATCAGAAACATGGATGAAAAAAAATATCGGACATCTAGCAACTAAATGAAATGTTGCCCTCGTTATAATTTGGTTCATTTTTTTCAGTTCAAGTGTCCACACACACATTAGTCCGGTCAAAATTGAAAAACTTTCTGTGCAACCTTCCTCCCTCCTTTTTCCACTTATCATTGTTACAAGTCCTTTCTTTTTTCTCCTTTAGCCTCTAACCTTAGACTGCTTTGTGGTTTTTCCAGAAGTTGACGGCCTAATGGAGAATGAGATCGAGCATGAACTACTTTCGGAGGCAGAGACTGCATGGGCCCAGCGTGAATGGTCAATCCAGCACGTCTTGTTTCCATCCATCAGACTCTTTTTCAAGCCACCTACTTCTATGGCTTCAAATGGAACCTTTGTCCGGGTAATTTTTATTCCATTAAGGAGCACCTTATTGACTACTGTAGTTTCTAAAAAAAAAAAAAAACTCTCGGGAATAACTAAAAGAAACAAACATCTTGAGCTATGACCTGGGCTGGAAGTTATCAAGGTGCATGAGTGCTGGGTGGGAAGCCTCATCCTTTGTCAGCTTCCTTCTCAGTTGACAAACATTAAGAATGATTGGATGGTCTGGGTGGGAAATGATGTATATCCCTTGCCTTCTACAGGTAGCTTCATTAGAGAAGCTTTACAAGATCTTTGAAAGATGCTAACGAGAATAGTTCTGGTAAGATCAAAGTTGGAGAACCATG
Organism: Carpinus viminea; assembly: GCA_013348765.1. NCBI lineage: Eukaryota > Viridiplantae > Streptophyta > Magnoliopsida > Fagales > Betulaceae > Carpinus > Carpinus viminea. The sequence continues at coordinate 17,022,881 of CP054670.1, read as the reverse complement.
GGTTGTTTCATGAGGCTACTGCTCTCAGTGATGGTCAAATTCAGTCTATACTTTTAGCTTGCCTTGTAAATGTTTTTGGTAGCCAGTGGTCCACGTGTGTTGGGTTTCTTTGTAAGCTTTGTATATCTTTTAGTAACTACAATTGTGGGACCCGCACTTAATGCATCATTTTACTAACCATTGTGAAATACTAGGATACAATCCAAACGCAACCCTGGTGAGGAACACAGACATCTCCCGTATCTATGGAGCATCTTTCAAGTTTGATTGTTTCCCTTTTACCCTTTCCCTCGTTTGAAAAGTGATAGGATATAAGTTGTATAGCTAGCAACTGATGTTTGATAATTTTCTTATAAATTGACATGATATTTCATAATTGGTAAAATGATTAAAAGTGTATAGGTGAGAAGTCAGCTGCTAACTAATCATTTTATCAATTGAGAATTGTCATGTCAATTTATAAGAGATTTTATAGTAAAAGTGTAGTATTCCTAGCAGCACTCTACTTGCACTTTTTTTGATTCAAATGTTGTTGAGGGTATTATAGCTTTTACTATAAGTTATTTACAAATTGATGTGACAATTTATATAATACTTATCATGTTAACCACTAAATTGTAGATTGTTACATGATATTTATTATATTTACAAATTAATATACCAGTTCATGTGGTATTTACGATGTCAACTATTATGGTGTAAACGGTCGTGATTGTACACAAGATATTCATTTTCATAAAATATGAACAACCAAGTGAATTTATTAGAAGATTATAATGCAGTACTTTATTTATTTATTATGTTTTTGGGTGAACGAGAGGTTTTTTTGAACTTAAAAAAGAAGAAAAGGTAGAGCGGCCCACATCTACAATCATTGAACAACCCATAAATGAGAAGACAGAGATAGGTTAGACACAACGAGGTTGTCCTCCCTCTTTTCACAGTCTACATTATTATGAATGAATTCATTAATTTTCAGTTTGAAGTTTCTTAAGAAGAGTTAAGCTGCAAGACAATTATGCATGATATATAGGCTGTAAGCCAAAACTTAATAATCATGGTGACGCAGATTGAATTGATATAAAGCTCAACTATTTTAAGCTTTGAGGTGTGGGACCTCAATGATAAGGTCACGTCGCTACTCCCTATTTATATTTGGTCCTACTTCAAACTTTCTAGCCTATGGTAAACATTGGGACTAAGATCTGGTGAATTATTTTTTCTCTGTTGCATCTCTCACCCAATCTTCAAGGGGCATTGAGGCATCTTGCCACCGACATGGCTAGCCTGACACCCAGCCATTGAAGTGGCCGAGTTCTCTCGCCACTGCAATGGTTGGCATCTCAGCCATCTATCGTGGTACCCTATCGCAATGTATGAACTACTTTGATGGTGTTGCAGCCACCCTTTGTGGCAGTTGGGCTCTCACTTGCAGTGATGGTAATTAAGTAGGCTGTTTTAATTTGTTACTAAGCAGCTGCAAATGGTAATGACGGACCAGCTAAACTATTTGACCATTAGGAGCATGTTTGAGATTGCGGTTGAAAAGTAGAACTTTTAAGGGTTCCGTTTGGGGTGCAATTTCAATAAGTGCGATTTTAAAAAGTAGTAATTTAAAAAATAGTGTTTATAAAATTGCTACTTTTTAAAATCATACAGGCGCTTGATAAAACATGTTAAGAAGAATTTTTTTTTTTAATTTTTATCAATTGAGTGTTTGGATAACATTAGCATAGAATTACAGTTTCATAACCCAATAGGTAAATATTGACCTAAATATTTTTTTAAGCGAAATCATAATTTTGGTTAAAATTTGTACTTTTTCAAATAAGCACTTTCTGGCCTACTTATTGAAATCGCAGATTTTTTTTCCTATTTTAAATTAAGCGCTTTTTAAATCGTAATGTCAAACGCCTTACGTTTTGCAATATCTTTAAAAACGTAGATTATTTTTACGAAATCGCAATCCCAAATGCATCCCAAGTTAGAAAGAGTTTTTGCCCAAAAGCTTCATTTTTAAGTTTTTATCAAAAGTGTGTTTTGATCATTTTAAAGCTTTTTAGACCTTTAAAAACACTTTTAATTTTTTTACCAAACGACAACTTTTTTGTTCAAACGGACTTTTTGAGTTTTAAAAATATTTTTAGGCCCCTCAAATGCAATCCCAAACAAACCCTAAGCATCCATAGTGGCTGCCTACCTCACCGTCAAGCTGCCCTAGTAGTGAATAAAACTCCTTTATTCACTTTTCACAAGCAATAAATTTAGAACTCATTTTATCTATCATATTAGCCCACGTTTATTTTACATCAAACAATTTCCTTCTCATTCCTCTAAAAAACATTTATCAAACGGTTTTTGGGAACAAAAAACGAGGAATTCAAGGGCTAAAGAAAAAAAAAAAGTAAGAAAACAAGTATTTTTCATGAATTTTTGTGTAAATGAGTAAAATGATTTTATATATTTGTTTTAGTGCCTTTAGGGGTAATAGATTTTATATCTAATATCTAGTCCTAATCTTCATTCTTCTAAGAAATGTCAGTCCGCCGTCGCCGTCGGTATGGACCTCATGGCATTTTTAAGTAAGCAATGACGTCTTCATTGTATCTTTCCTGTATAATTTCATTGTAGATCCATCATTTTCTTGGATTGGATCTTCTCAACAAACAATTTCTTCTATCGAGAATCTTAAATCCAACATTTGACTTCGACTTTTCCTAAAAGAATTATGAGATACTATTGCATTTACTACAACCTCTTATAAACTTATTTATCGGTGTATATTTTATAAAAATGAATGTAACATAAACGGTTGCGTAACAATTTATATTTTAGTGGCTAGTATGATAAATACCCTGTGACTTATATCAATTTGTAAATGTGGTAAGTGTTATAGAGCATTCCTATCAAGCTCTTCATATTTAACATTTCTCTAAATTTTTAACAAAATCCACAAAAACCATCATTTATTTCACTCTTTATCCAAAGTTAAATTTAACATTTGGTTTAACCCCTCTCCAAATATAAAGACACCACAAGCAAAAGCTATTTATTTTTTAATATTATTTTGGTTGTTGGGGTGCAGGGACGGAGCTAGAAAAATTTATGGGAGGGGGCTGGCCAAAAAAAAATTTCGGTTCTTTAAAAATTTTTTATTAAATTTTTTTATTTTTTATTAATTAAACTAGAAACTACCTAAGGGCCAAAAAAGTGAGCATTTGAAAGTATGAGCCAAAAATAAAAATAAAAACTTAATGGGTATAGCCCAAAAAATTAAGAATATGGCCAAAAATTTTTATTGGATATGGTCATAAAATCTAAAAATAAGGTCAACATTTTTTTGGGAGGGGACTAAATGACTAAAATTAGAACCAAACTTTACATTTTTTTTTTTTTTTACTTCTATTTTTTTCCTTTTTGGGTGGGTGGGGGGAACCATGGCCCACCCTGATCCCCCCCTCCCTCCGTCATTGTTGGGGTGCATTTTGGTAATCTCTCGCATGGAATCAAAGTGAGTGTATTTCATGGAAGTTGCATTTATTAATAAAAAATGAGAAACTTCACTTTAGGCCTTGAATTACTTGTTTTTGATCAGCCCTCAAATTTCAAAACCTCTAATTTGAATAATTAAACTTTCAATTGCAGTCAATTTGAATCCTTCATCAATTTTGCCATTAAAACCCTTAAAAAGACAAAATTACCTTTCAATTTTCTTTTTCATTAGAAAAAAAAAAAAATTAAGATTTGTTTTTTGGGGAATGAAAGGTCACAAGGTGACCTAACTGAGTCACCTTCAGATTTTTTTTTATATAATTTTTTGTAATTTTTTATTTGAAATTTTATAAAAATTTAGAGGTATAAGTCATTATCTTACTTAACGCTTAAAATATGATAGAGAGGTCAAATTGATTGCAATTGAAAGTTTTGATATTCAAATTGAGAGGAAAAATAATATTTAGTTAAAGTAAAAAAATATTGAGAGAGTTTGATATTTGGTAATTTTGAAAAGTGGCTAGTTAAATAAATAAAAAAAATTCATTTTTAAAGTTAAATTTAGAGAAATTTTAAAAAGTTTGACGGGAATGCTTTTAATCTATTGACATTTTCACATGTTCGAATTAGATACGCAACCACAATTTAACATGAGCAGAAAAACTGGAACAAGACAAATATTGGAATCTAGAGCCCATTATATATTGTCCTGTCATTGGCATTCACGTCAATCTGGGCCAGCTAAAACCATTTTGTCTTAAAAGAGGAAAAAAAAAAGCAGCCAGACATTCTTAACAGTCAATACCCGTCAGTCGTCAGAGGTTGAGAAGAAGAAAACATGGCTAATAAGGCACATGTTTCTGTCTATGTTGCCTCCTTGGCATGTTCCACGGTTCTTAATCTCTTCTTTTTCATTAATCTATACGTGGGTGGTGATTGGAAGCTGAGTTGGAGCAAGAAAGCTGCGTCAGAAGCAGAAGCTGTGGCAGCCATCTCATGCTCCGGCCATGGCAGAGCCTACTTGGATGGGTTGGTTCTCAGTGGAAAGGAACCCATCTGTGACTGCAATTCCTGCTATGGAGGCCCTGATTGCTCTCTGTTTATGCCTGCTTGTCCTGCAAACGCTGATGGGTACTTACCTCTGGCTCTCTCTCTCCCCCTCTCTCTCCCTGTCTCTTGGGTTTCTTATCATCTGTTGTTATAACATACTCTCAAAATGATAGGGTATACATCAATTTTACCTGTTTAGATTGCTAGCAATACGGACAGTAAATGTTAGAGAATTCGTATGGGGTTCGACTCACCTATTCAAATAAGTCTTAGATGGTTGACTCACAAAAAAGCTCTCTTGCACCTAGTGTCTCGATTGCTTTAGATTATTAGCAATTCTGACAATAAATGTTAAATAATTGATGAGGAGTTCACTTGTCCGAATAAGTCTTAGACCACTGCCCCGAAAGGATCTCTGATATTTATTGTCTAGATGACTAAAAATTCAGTCACCAAATTGTTGAGAATTTGGATCCAATGTAATGTAACGTAGTGGAAGACTAAGGTAACTAACGAAAAGCAAAATCTTTGTCTTCTACCAAAAGATAAAAACAAACTCACCTGCTAAAAGGAAAATAAAACTCCACAAAGTATTTGAGAGAATTCTCTAATTTGATAATAATTTAATGGATTAGTTTTACATAATAAGTTAGCCTATTTATAGAAGATAAATCATTACAATAAAGTAAACCTACTTCTAGTAGAGAAAGTAAATCTAATCCTAGTACGAAAAATAAATCTAATCGTATTAGGGAAAGTAAACATGATTCTAATATGGAAATGATTATAAAATAAATAAATATAAACTATTTATTTATTTATTTTCTTAAGCGGGGACCACATGTCTTGCATCACTCTCCCATCTTTGAAAAGAACTTGTTCTCAAATTACGTTCCAAATCCTCTAGTGGAAAATATTCAAAATGTCTGCCACTTTGAATGTTGAAGATATTGCCAAGTCTTTGGGAAGATCAACGACATATACATTATTGTTAATCTTTTAAGTATTTTGCATGGACCATACTTTTATTCCTCAGCTTTCTAGAAGCACTAGTCGGCAATCACCCCTTGCATAAATACACCATCACAAGATCTCCTTCTTGAAAAATATTCGATCGCCTACCCTTATCTGCTGCTGTCTTTTACTTAGCATAAGATTCTTCTAAATGCTGATGAACTCCCTCTTGGGTAGCTTTCACCCATTTTGCTAAATGCTCTACTGTCACACTTGCTTTTGGTAACTTAGGTAAAGTTGCAAGATCTATTGCAAGTCTCGGAGTTCTCAGGCCCATAGATGACTTCGAACGGTGCCTTCCCAGTAGATTGATTCACCATTGTGGATCCATCGTCTTGTTGCTGACGCAACGCATAAAGTTAGGCATTCAAATCTATCCAATGATACGATAGTTCGATTTAGCGTCTATTCTTCAAATTAAACCTTATTAGAATTATAACAATTCATTACTCCTTTGTACCGATGTTTATGACGGTCGACGGTCCACCTTATAGTTTACCTTTCACTTCATATTCAGTAGTCATTTTCACGTTTGTGTTAGCTTAACTTAGACATCACGTAATCCTTTCCATATAGGTCACCTCCTTTATAATTCAAACTCATGATCCGGTGCTTATTTTAATACCAAATGTTGAGTATATGACCAATACATCAAAAGCTCTAGAGTTCATAGAACGTGAAAAGTTAAGACCCCTAAACCTATCTGATCATACTAATCTAGCCCAATTTAGCATTCATAATCCATATCACAAATTGAACGCCTAAAATATGTCTATGTTTTTTTTTTTTTTTTTTGGGGGGTGGGGGGGTGGGGGAGTATACATACCCCTTCAAATTAACATACAATTTGCAATGTCTTCTTCAAACTTTCAATTGAAATAATGTCCTCCCAAACTTTGAAATTGCCATGTACTCCTTTTGTTTAGTAACAAAAACAAAAATACTCCTATAAATTAAAAAAAAAAAAAAAGACCCACAATGACACGGTGACCATGTACTCTTTTTATTTTTTTTGGTTGATAAGGGCCTCACTTAATTAAGCAAGAAATTGTATCTTACACAATAAATACATATGATAATTGGATAATTGGTTATTATTGAGATATTGTAATTGATTAATTGCAGTGGAGATCCATATTTCTTGGAACCTTTCTGGATGCAACATGCAACAAGTAGTGCACTTGTTGTGGCGGGGTGGCATCGAATGGGGTATTCATACAGTGATCGCTCTTTCATCTCTCAAGAGCTCGAGAGCCACATCCGCACTTTACATTCCGTCGTCGGAAATGCTGTCACCGCCGGAAGGTACATCGTTTTCGGCGCCGGCTCAACCCAACTTCTTAATGCTGCAGTGTCTGCACTCTCCTCCGATAATTCCTCTACTCCTGCAAGGGTCGTAGCTTTATTTCCTTATTACCCGGTTCGTATTAGTTCTAACCTCCTTAAACTACTTCAGTTTTTTTAACTACTATTTTCAATTTGGGAAAATGTTGGGGGTACTATATTTTTTACTACAATTCTTTGACAAATTCACATGAGTGCCTGACATGATAAAACAAAATTGATATATAAATTTATTTATTTAGTGGCTGACATGATAAGCACCAAAGTTATTTATAAAGCTGTACTACACTGTAGTGTTCCTAATGGTACTCTTTTAAACCAATTGTTTGTGTTTTATTATTTATTAATGATATATACTACATTTTTATATATCCCACAAATATTCACAATATCAACTCTTGATTTTATTTTTTTTAAATAAATAATGATTGATTTAAGTGTTAGTTGGGACTACTATGTCAACACTATGAGATAGTAGTGAGATTAAAATATAGTTTTTAACATTACTCTTTATTATTCTAGTAAGATATAATGAAGAAAAATGTTTTATAATATATTTTTATAATTTTATTTCACTTTATTGATAAGGGCTGGTTGACTGTTTCACATCAGCAAAATAAGATAAAAGTGAGTTAAAAGTGTATTGTATAGCATTTTTCTATAATGAATTAAACAAAACTTAAAAAACAAAATTTAAAGAATTTCTTGGTAAAATTTTCTTAATAATCTAAAAAAAAAAAAAAAAGATTTTAATCCATGTATAAAGTTTGCTGTATTTAGTAAAGTATTTTCCTTTATAATGGAGATCGATCGATGAAGGTGAAATCAAAATATGGCAGATTTATAAAACGCAAACCGAGCTTTTCCAATCGAAGAGCTATACATTTGAAGGAGATGCATCCTTGTGGGAGAACAGTACGGGCAATGCTACTATGAATTTCATTGAGTTTGTAACTTCGCCAAACAATCCCGACGGACAGCTGAGAAAGGCAGTCCTCCATGGCCACCCAAATGCCAAAGCAATATATGATCGTGCCTATTATTGGCCACACTTTTCACCAATTCCTACTCCTGCTGATGAAGATGTTATGATTTTTACCATTTCTAAACTCACTGGTCATGCTGGCGCTAGATTCGGGTAAGAATTTAATCACCCACATGACAGATTTGAATTTTCAGTAATTTGCTGTCTATATTGCTATAATGTGATAGTTTTATTGGTTGATACTATTATATTAACATGCATTGTGAAATAATATATTGCAAGATAAAAATGTAATTTCTAGCATTTCTTATCTAATCTTAATCCTATTAAACTACAAGAATTGGTTTCCTATGAGATAGTTAAGATCTTGGACTTTGTTGAATATTATATATAGATCATGTTTTTGCCGAGGATTCAATTATGTACGTAAATGCATATGAACTTGTTCCTCATCTCAAGTACGCAGTTCTTGAACTCAGATTTGTAGTACTGCAAATGCTACTGCCAAAAAGGATCGAAGAGATCTCCAATAATTTTGTTGTTTGGATTTCTAGCAATTCGAATAATTGTGATCAAATTTTATAGAGTTTGCTTATCGAACAAGTCTCGGACAGCTCGTCTCATGTTCGGATAAGTGAGCTTAATCATAAACACTCTTATATTTACTGTTTGAATTGTTTACAATATTCTAGACATTACACTGTTGAAGATCCAGATCCAAACTCTGGTGATCACATTTCGGGTTCGATGCAGGTGGGCAATAATAAAGGATGAGGCTGTGTACGAACGAATGACAACGTATATGACCTTGAACACTTTTGGTGTTTCTCGTGACTCTCAATTACGAGCTTTAAAGCTTATAAAAGTAGTCCTTGAGGATGGAGCAAGAAATATTCGAATTTGGTTACGATATCATGAGAGATCGCTGGGAAAAATTGAGTAAGACTTTGTCCACGTCCAAACGTTTTTCTCTCCAGAAACTTGCACCACAATTCTGCCGTTTTTCCCAGAAAGTTAGAGCACCTTCACCAGGTAATTATATGGATACTCTAGATTTAATGATTTGATTGGTGGGTGTTTTCAGTTAGATCATATTTGACAATTTACTAGCAATACATCATGCAGAGGGAACACTAGTGTGTTTGGCTCCATGATTTCGTAGGCCACACACATTTTTAAATGAAACCGTAAAAAGTAGGGGTGGGTATCGGTTATAACGGTACCGGTAAACCTATTTCGATAATTAACCGAAATTATCGGTTAATTTGATTAATTAACCAATAACATTTCTATAAGAAATCATTCCTAAAATTTCAGATAAAACGGTTCGGTTAATTGACTAACCGTGAATTTTTTAATTGGGCTAAAAATTGATTGTTTTAGGGCCCAAAATTTCTATAATTTTAACAACAGTGAACTGATCATGATAGCTTATGCATGGTTGAAGTGTGAGAGGGAAGAGGATAGAGATTGTTATTCGGTCCTGGAAGAAGCCGGTATAACTGGCCGGGAAGGTGGTGTATTTGGTGCTGAACATCGTTATGTGCGTCTCAGTCTCATCCGAAGCCAAGATGATTTTGATTTACTCCTTCATCGGCTAACCAAAATCTCAGGGGAGGAGGGAGCCAAGCCTGGGCAGTTTAATGTAATCAACATCAGTTGATTACATTTACTAAGCTATTGGCATTTTTTGTTTTTGTTTTGCTTTTAGTTTTTGTTTTGTTTTGGTAACAAATCATCATCTAGTGAAGTGGTCATGTATAGTATTGACCCGCTATATATATATGGAAAGAGTAATAATGCTATTGACTACATTTTTTATCTTATCATTATCTCACGGCAGCGTGGTCAATAGGGTGAGATAGTGATGGAATAAAAATATGATTTTTAGCATTATCTAGTGAAGTGGTCATGTCTATTGACACGCTTAAAAATATAGATCCATATTTTTTGCATGTTTCTATTTAGATTGTTGGCATTATTCTAATTAATGATTAAATTTATCATTTTCTATCAACTTACACTTTTGTTAAGTAATAATTTAACAACATTTCATCCCATATTATATCAAGGATGGGTAGCGAGCGTAAATTTGAACTTGAAAAAATAAAAGCAAAGAAATGCTACACAAATTTTCCTATTTGTAAAGAGTAATGTAGGTTACACACTCATTTCTCTACACCATTTTCATTATCTTTTAGGTGGCTTTTAAAATAACCATTGGATTTAGGAGGGATTTTCATTGGATTTTAATTCATGGTGGTTTGAAAAGCCACTTAAGGGAGTGTGAAAATGGGCATGAAAAAGTATGAGTGTGTATAGCATTACTCATCCATAAATGCACAATTTTATAACCTGTCCAACCCAATTAAAAGTGAAGAATTTTATAACTTGTTGCCACGTACGCCTGTATTATTATGACACTTTTTTTAAAATTTTAAAATTTTGAGATTCATCTACCTTCATACCAGTATATATAATTGAATTCACAGTTTTTAGATTTCTTTTCCATATTTTGGACTTTACTTTTTTCCTCTAATATCAACTTGGTTACCAACAAATTCTATATAAATAATTTCTATTGTTGTGAGAAATTGAAATTTTGGATGTCAAACAAGTATCAGAGTAATGTTTTGTTTCCATCAAAGTTGTGATTCTATTAAAATTTTAGGATAGTACTTGCAACTTTGTCCAAGATTTGATATAGAGAAATTTGACGGAATAATGTCTAAAGATACACAATAAGGATTGGTTAAAGCTATTTTGGAAAATGGAAGGTAAAGGAAGGTATATCAGAAAATTTTTCTTTGTGAGTGACCAATGCTTTGGGTGTTTTGGGACTTGGGTTTGAGTGCTTTTACCAATCTTTTCATCTCTACTTGTAAACAGGTAGGTCATTGTACTGAACCATATAAATGTTGGTGTGCTTATTATATTTTTCTTCTTCCTGTCCGTTTCTCAACTTGTTTGCCATCCAAAATCTTGATTCGTCACATGATGTGTATTGTGACGAATCAGATGACAATACCCGAACATGGAAAGGCAAGATCATTGTGGACACCATTTGATATAAACGTGATAGAACTCATCTTTAAAAATCAGCTTGTAAGGGTGGGAGGTCGACTAAGAGTTTACATACACATTGTTAAGATTTGACTTAATCTATGTGGGACACAAGAATTGTAATATAGTACCATGCTTCGTAACTGACATCCACAGCGTCCCACTCGATCAACACTAACCCCCGGCCTATAGATCACCTTTTCCTTGACTTGGCCACAAAATTGCAACCCATTTGATCTCATGCTTGACATGGTGGTTCACTTTGATACCAAATGATATAAATCTTTTGTAAAATTTCAATTTTTTTTTTTTTTAAAACACACGATCTTAAAAGCCGAATCCTAATTTTCTTAAAGGTAACATTTTAGAAATTACTCTTTTTTGGAAAAATATAAAAGGTCCCCTAAACTATTAGTTATTTGCGATTTGGCCTCTAATATTTAAAATGTAACCCAAACTACCAACTAGTTGCAATTGGACCATTCCGTTAGTCAAGACCGGCCAAATTGATAGAAAATGCGATACGACATAGTTTTTAAGATTAAGTTACTAAAATGCCATTTTGAAAAAAATAATAAATCAATTTTAAAAAGGCCCAAAACGAGGTTGTTTGGTAAACCCTAAAAAAATAAAAATAAAAATAGAAGGGTGGTTTAGGGGTGGCCGCCCAGCCACTACTCCACAGCCCCTTTTTTAAAACCAGGCCACGATTCCTGCACAACTTCCATATAGGTGTTGTAGAGACTGGCGCTTGAGATTCTCCAGATGATGGATCTACTTCGGAATTGCCTGATATGTTTGGTTGATTCCTGTGCGGCATCAGCTCTTCCCCAACCCCAATAGAACAAGTCATCAACTGTAGATTCCAGAGGCACACCCCTCGCCGGCCACTGCACAACCCTTTTTTGTAATTAATTAAATTTTAATTTTTTTTCCAAAAAAAGGCATTTTAGTAACTTAACCTTAAAAAATGACGTCGTATTGCATTTCTATCCGATTTAACAGTTTTAACTAAGAGTACTAGCAACAGACTTTTTATAGTCTATTCCCTTTCCTATGTTTAAGAAAAATTAAAAAAAAAAATCATAAAAAAGTACCCATAACGAAAGTCCCAAATTTAATCAATACCAAAGGACATCTACAGTGTTTCCAATGCATTAAGAAACACGGAAGATCTAATTCTCTTTCCTCTCTCCTTAACGTTTCCCCATCCCAACTTTCATTTTCCCTCCATATGAAAATTACTCAGGCAAAACCATTCAAGAAAATTTCTAAAATTTCTCTTCAGTCTTCATTCTGTACGGTGGGAGCAAGAGAGAGGGGTAACAGAACGCGTTGGGAGCTACTGAAAGGTATTGAAAGAAATGCTGGGAACTACTGAAATAAATGCTAGGCATTTAAGATTTTCAATGCTGGTGATGGAACCGGTTGATAGGTGATGCTGGCCATTAATATATTTTCAATGCTGGGTGGTTGCCAGTTGATAGGTGGGTGCTGGCCAACAATAAAATAAATGATAATTTTATTCATAAATTTTGAACAAAATATATACCCGTTGCCAACAATAAAATAAATGAAGATTTTTGTTCATAAATTTTGACCCATTTTGTTCATAAATGGTAGGTGTTGGCCAATAATACATCATTATTATCACAAATACAATTAATATTAATTGCCATTTACTTGTTTTTTTAATGTCAACAATTGATTTATGGGGATTTAAATCGAAGTATGCAAGTAGAGGTAAACCAGGTGGCTCATGTTTTAGCTAGCTTGGCTATTTCAAAGTCTTTAAATAAGAGCATCTCGAACAATAGATGCTTCAAACTAACTATTTAGTTAAATTTTCAAATTTTTGTTCTTAATCAGAATAGTTAAACTAACAGGTTTGTTTACAGATGCTATACTGTAGCGCCTGTAAGGAGTTTTTTATAATTTTTTTTCTTTCTCTTTATCTCTCGCCGGTCTTCTTCCCCAAAACACAAATTGGGTCTATAATCTGCGGTTGGTGGTGGTGATGCTCTTGTTGTGAGGCGGTGGATTTGTGTCCATAATCTGCGGCTGGTGGTGGTGCTCTTGTTGTGAGGCAGCGGCGGTAGAAGTTGTTGGGTCCCATGCTGGGAGCTCGGCAAACTTGTCAAGGCGGCCTTGGCCTTTTTTATGAGCCAATCGACAGACTTGCTGGGATGGTCGTAGCCGAGGCGGTCCTAGACGTCGTAGAACTGTATGGCAGTGTTAGCTGAGAGACAGACACAACGGTCTCTTGGCCCCTTTGCAGTGCAGACCTTGCTGTGGCAGTCCTTGCATCCGGTGGAGTGAACAATGTGGACTCAACGATTTAGATCTCTCTCTATCTCTCAGAGTAGCTAGGGTTTTGGACTTTGGATTGAAGAAGAAGAAGAAGAAGAACTAGAGGATTGGAAAATGAAAAGAAGAAAATGAACCGGTCTTGCTGAAACAAGAAAATGAAAAGAAGAAAAAAAGAAAAGATAAAAAATATTAAAAAATATTAACAAATAATATTTAATTAAAAGATATGGTTAAAATAGATGATTTGCTGAAGTGTGTAATGAAAAAATAGTAATTAAAATGAAAAAAGTGGTATTTTAAGTAGCTAAAATAAAAAGTGTTACTGGAGATACTCTAAGGTGTGGCTATATGACCCACCAGAATGTATTCGTGAACATTTACGAGTAGATTTTTCTGCTTTGCATACTGTGACATAAATATAAGCATATGCTTTCTTTCAAAAAAAACAAAAAAGATTTATGAGATTTAATCTTATTTTAAAGGTTATTCCATGAAAATTTATTAATAAAATAAAATTAAAGAAAACAATTCAAATCAAAGAAAAATGAGACCATCAGTAAAATAAGAGTAAAAAATGGTTGGAAAGCGATGGTTGGAAGCAGCCGGTAAAACTGGTCTGGAAGGTGGCATGTTTGGTGCTCAACTTCATCGTTATGTGCGTCTCAGTCTCATCCGAAGCAAAGATGATTTTGATTTACTCCTTCATCGCCTAACCAAAATCTCAGGGGAAGGAAGAGGGGGCCAATCCTTTGTTGTTTAATGTAATCAACATCAGTTGATTACAATTTCAAAGCTATTGGCATTTATTTTGCAACAAAATCATTATCTAGTGAAGTGGTCATGTACCTCTATTGACCCGCTATATATGTATATATATATGGAAAGAGTAATATTGCTACTAGCTTATCATTATCTCATAGTAGTGGTCAACAAGGTGAAATAGTGGTAGAATAAAAGTATAATTTTTAGCATTATCTAGTGAAGTGTGGCTATGCCTATTGATCTGTTTAAAAATATGGATCTGAATTTTCTGTAATTAGAACTTACTCTTAAAAACCGACTTACAAAAAAATGGTATCCTAAACTTATATATGCATTATTAAGATTAGACTGAATTGTAAACCCATATGAGACATAAGAATCCTAACACCATTCCAATCGATTCTAATCAATCTATGGAAGCAGGGCGCCGGGCTTATCAAGTAGGCATCTCGTCTAACTTCATTTTTTAGGGCAGCAATATCAAATTGCAAGGAATCAGGTTGTACAGACTCGTCCACATGAATTCAGAAATATCAAATACAAATGGAATTTTCCTAGAGCTAGCCTAGAGGTGTGATAATTATAGTACAATTCAAGCCAACTTTATCAAGTTTTAATCAAAGTACGAGCATTTCTGCCCTTCTTTTTTCGTGGGCAAATCACAAAAACAATGTAATATAGTAGCACATTAAAAACACTATCAGAACACAAAAAAAAAAAACATTTCTTTCACCTTATATTTATGACACAATAAGGAAAAAAATAGAAAGCAAAGAAAACAAAAGACAAATCTCAAGTTATGATAATTCAGAGTCTCATCATATATATATATATATATATAAAAGTCGAATCACTCTCAGAAGTACTTTAATATTGCGACATATATGTAAACCTTTTTTATTCTAATGCTAAACCGGTTTTTAAGGCATAATTTGTAAACTGATTTTTTAAGAGTGAACCAGTTTTTACTTAAAAAAACCGGTCATTAAATTAACGTAATTAATGACATTTAATTATATTTGAAGAGTTTTCCATATATAAATATGCAATAAATTAAGTATTATTAATGTCAAAATCAAATAAGGAAACAAATAATACAAATCAAATTATTATATATTATTATGTTTAATCATTTTAATATGTATATAACATAATATTGTATGTTATAGTTGAATTAGATGAACTAAATGATAGGATGTAGAAATAAAATAGAAAAAAATTTCATTGCATTATTAATAAAAAATAATTTTTAAAAAAAAAACCTGTTTTTTATTAGGTATAACGATTATTAATAAAAAATTTCATCGCATTATCTTTTATTTTTTAAAATATATAATTGTATATTAATGATTAATTGTATGGATTGTCAGATTTTTACTCAACATAATAATTAGGTATTTATTTTTTATTTTATTAGCAAAAATAATTTTTATAATATATATATATGATTAGCATTCTATGAACAATTATTTATTCGATGTCCAAACCAAAGTGTAAAATCACAATAGTCATCTTGGGGCTTATTTTTGCTTAGTATCTATTAGTTTATAAAATTGTTAATTGTTCGATATAACATGCTTCTTATTTGACATTTAGGATTCTAAAAAAAAAAAGACGTCATATATATATATATATATATTTTTTTCTAAAAATGGGTCTTTAATTAACGCATTAATTGTGTTAATTATATTTCAATATAATCCACATGTCATTAATTTGTGTTATTAATTGTGTTAACTATATTATAATATATATATTCTTCTTGCTAATTTTTACTCTTTATACTATTCATTTTAAATCATATATACTTATAGAAACAAAGATTTAATTTTATTTATTTATTTAAAGAGGTGAGATATATTTTTATACATCTTTTTAACTTATAATGAAAAATGATGTGTTTAAATTTTAATTTTTTCATCTGTTTTCGCCTATTTTTACCATCACAAACAAATTGAACAATGAAAAACATAAATTTTTAATTATATTTCAAGAGTTTGCTATATAAATTATTCAATAAATTATTAATGTATTGTTCAATATCAACGATCTCATTGGAACACACATGGATGATGTGAAAACAACAATTAAAACATTAACCAATTGTGGCATATAGCTATGATTGTAAACTAGATTAATGCTATGGTGTGATGGTCCCTAAGAGCTTGCTCTATCTTGAATAGAAATAGAGGAAAGCTCCCCAAGATACAATGGCTCGATCGGCAAGTGCATGTTGTGGTTCGTGACCGTTGGGTGGCACATAGACCCATCTAGATTTTAGGATTTTGAGGATGAAGGGAGGAGGAGAGATGCGGATGAAGAGGATGAAGGGAGGGAGGAGATGAGGAACTAGGATGCTTATGAGAGGAGTAGTAGCGCATACAATAGAAAAGAGAGAGATGGGTACCGGTTTTTAAAATAATGTGTTTATTTTGCAACCCTTGGATTGTTTTCAACAAATCGAATCCTAAAATGGTCATTAATTAACGTTATTAATTGCGTTAATTGTATTAAGAGTTTTCTATATATAAATTATTGTTATGAATGCATTTATGCATTTGGTGGATGACCATTTAGTTTCACCTCATGGAATTCTACACATTTATGTAATCTTTTAGAATTTCTATAACATTCATGTATACATTGATGTAGCCAATTGATTCATGTATAACCCTTTTCATATTCCTTAATCTCCCATTATTATAAAAGGGAGCATTAGTATGTAAAACACACAATAATAGAGAACAATCATATCTAGTTCCTGAAGAACTAATTTCATATATTGCAATCTTTTTATGATGTCTTGTTATTATCTTTGATTTTACAACACGTTATCAACACAAAGCTCTAGCCAATTGTTGTGTTATTTTGATCTTTAACATCAAAAGCTATCCGTGAGGTATTCTCAATTCATTGTAAGTTTCTTTAACATTTAATAATCTTATTATCTATTTTGTTAATTAACATTATAACATATGCTTATAAATTTTTAGTGTTTTAAGAATCATATTATAGTATTTGCATATTATGATTCATGTGAGATTTATATGAACTAGAATATTATCATACTAATGTTATGAATATGATATCTTATAATTTTATATGCCTTAAGCATATAAAATCGAATATGGTAAAGGATCCCTTGACCTTATGAAATAATGTAAGGGAGAGATACAAGTACCAAAGATAGTTATCCTCCCAAAAGCTCATTATGATTGGATGCACTGAAGTTACACATTTCATGCACTTGAAGTTGCATGTCATGCCTCAATGTTCTATTATAGCAATAATATCGAGAGCATAATTTCATAAAATATTCGAACTAATATCTTGTCTTCTAGTGGCAAAACAAAACAACGAACTATTAATGAAAAATCATCAATCTCATCCAATAGGTTCTACATCATTTCCTAAAGCAAATGGAATATAATTTCATGGTAATAGAAGAAACCATGGTCATGGATGTGACGAGATAGAAAAATTATAGAGGTGAACGATTCATAATTCTTACAAAAGAAATATTACATACCATTAGAAGTAGAACCATACCGAGGTAAACAAAATGAAAACAAAGGTTTATGAATAAACCTACAAAGAACTATGGAAATAAATGTTAATGTTGTATGAAAGGGCATTGTATTGCGTCGTAAAGACGCCTAAACATTTGGTAGAACTATATTAAGTTCATAAAAGACATAAAAAGGGATTAAAATGAATTTAATAATCACAATAATCCTATTGATTCTCCTATTTTTTTTTCTTGATACTCATCTTGATGTTTCTGATTTTTATAGACTCTAATACAAAAACTAATATTTTGATTAGTAATGAATATTTCTACAACAATTAATATGTTTTTATTATGTCTTAATCACAATATGTTTACATTGTCAAATTTAATTGTATTATTTTCTTTTTGATTAATGAAATTTAATATATATTTTGTTTATATATGGAGGCATGGGTCATATTGATGGAATGATTAATTTCAAGATGATTGGTGAAGATTTGTGTCTAACAGATAGTTGTACAACTCATAATTCTTAGAGATAAAAAATATTTTCAATTCTTGATATTAAATAAAGCTAGTGTCAATACAATATCTGGTTTATCAAACCTAATTGAAGGCTCCGAAAGAGCTAATATCATATTACCAAAAGGAACAAAATTTTGTATTAATGATGCTTTGTATTCTTTTAAATCTAGAAGAAATTTAATCAGTTTTAAGGATATTCGTCTAAATGGTTATCATGTTGAAACCATTAATGAAGGCAGTAACGAATATCTTTATATTACTTCAATAATTTCGGCCCAGAAACTCATATTGGAAAAACTGCCTACTTTCTCTTCTTGGTTGTATTATACAACAATAAGAACAATTGAATCACATGTTGTGATGCACCAGAAGTGCTCTAATCCAAAGATATTTATGCTTTGGCATGATCGTCTTGGACATCCGGGAACAATTATGATGCGCCGAACAATTGAGAATTCTCATGGGCATCTCCTAAAGAACTAGAAGATTATTTCACCAAGTAATTATCCTTGTGCTGCATGTTCTCAAGGTAAACTTATTATCAAACCATCCCCTTCTAAGGTAATTGTTGAATCTCCATAATTTTTATAAAGAATTCAAGGAAATATATGTGGGCCAATTCATCCTCCATGTGGGCCATTTAGATATTTTATGGTTTTAATTGATGCATCAACTAGGTGGTCACATGTTTGCTTGCTTTCTACTCGTAATATTGCATTTGCTAGACTTTTTGCTCAAATAATTAGATTATGAGCACAATTTCTGATTATCTAATTCAATCTATTCGGATGGATAATGCGGTGAATTTACATCTCAAGCATTTTATGACTATTGCATGTCGATTAGAATTAATGTTGAACATCCTGTTACTTATACTCATACTCAAAATGGTTTAACTGAATCATTTATTAAATAATTTCAATTAATTGCTCGACCTTTGCTTATGAAAACAAAATTACCTGTTTTTGCTTGGGGACATGCAATATTACATGTTGTATCATTAGTTTGGATCAAACCAACAACTTACCAAAAATATTCCCCTTTGCAACTTGCATTTGGTCAACTACAAATATTTCTCATTTTCGTATTTTTGGTTGTGTTGTATATGTTCTAATTGCACCACCTCAACGCACTAAGATGGGACCTCGTAGACTTGGAATTTATGTTGGTTTTGATTCTCCTTCTATCATTAGATACCTTGAGCCAAACTAATGATATTTTTAAAGCATGTTTTGAAGATTATCATTTTGATGAAAACATATTCCCATCACTAGGGAAAAGAAAAGTCGTTGTCAGAAGCACGACAAGATATCACTTGGAATAATTCGACATTATCTCATTTTGATCCTTGTACAAATGAATGTGAACTAGAAGTTCAGAGAATCATTCATTTGCAGAGTATTGTAAATCAATTGCTAGATGCATTTACTAATAACAAGAAAATAATTAAATCTCACATTCCAACTGCTAATACTCCAGTGAAGATAGAAATCTCTGTAGGATAATCAATTAATACAACAACAAATGAGTCTAAGGCATGCCTAAAGCATGGAAGACCTATTGGTGCAAAGGATAAGATTCTCGGAAGAGAAAAGCACAAGGAAATGAAATCGGCGCTCCTAAAGAGGCCTTACCCACAAAACAAGCAAAGAAAATTGATCCACCCAAACTTTATGTATAAAATTCTCCTGGAAATAAATCCCCCGAAGAGGAACCTCTTGAAGAGTTACTCCTGAAGAGGAACAGATACCTGGAAATAATGAGATCTTAATAAATTATATAAGTACATAAGAAATATTGGATAGAAACAAAATTGTTGTCGACAACATATTTTCATTTTAAATTGCATTTGAAATTACTAGAAAGTAATGATGATATTGAACCACAAACTTTTGAAGAATGTCGACTTAGAAATGATTGGCCAATGTGGAAAGAGGTAATTCAGACAGAATTGAACTCACTAGCAAAACGTGAAGTATTTGGACCTATAGTCCAAACACCTAAAGGTGTATCGCCTATTGGATACAAGTGGGTATTTGTATGAAAATGTAATGAGAAAAATGAAATTGTGAAATACAAAACAAGACTTGTTGCACAAGGTTTCCTGTGAAACTTGGTATTGATTATGAAAAACATATTCCCCTGTAGTGGATGCAATTACATTAAGATTTTTTATTAGCTTGGTAGTTACAGAAAGTTTAGATATGCGTTTAATGAATGTGGTTACAACATATTTATATGGATCACTTGATAATGATATATATATGAAAATCCCTGAATGATACAAAATGCTTGAAGCATATAATTCCAAATCCCGAAGTATTTATTCTATCAAGCTACAAAGATCTTTATACGGGTTAAAGTAATCCGGATGCATATGGTACAATCGTCTTAGTGAATATCTATTGAAAGAAGGATTTGAGAATAATCCAATTTGTCCATACGTTTTCATTAAGAAATTAGAATCTGGATTTGCTATCATTGCAGTTTATGTAGATTGATTTAAATCTTGTTGGGACTCAGAAGAGTTCATAAAAATTGTTACTTATTTAAAAAATGAATTTGAGATGAAAGATCTTGGAAAGACAAAATTCTATCTTGGCTTACAAATTGAACATTTTCCAAATGGAATTTTCGTTCATCAATCAATATACACAAAAAAAGTCCTAAAGCACTTTTACATGGAGAAAACTCATCATTTGAGCACTCCAATAATTGTTCAATCACTTGATGTGAAAAAGTACATTTTTCATCCTAGAGAAGATGACGAAGAAATTCTTGGTCATGAAGTACCATATCTTAGTGCAATTGGTGCTCTGATGTATCTTGCAAATTGCACACAATCTGATATTGCATTTTCAGTTAATTTACTAGCAAGATACAATTTTGCACCAACTTGAAGACATTGGAATGGGGTTAAACATGTTCTACGTTATCTTCATGGAACAACTAACATGAGATTGTTTTATTCAAGAGGTTCAAATTCACAATTAGTTGAATATGTAGATGCGTGTTTTCTTTCTAATCTAAAGGTAGATATCAAATAGGATATCTATTTACATGTGGAAGTACTACTACATCATGGAGATCTATCAAACAAATACTTGTTACTACTTCTTCAAATCACTCAGAGATTATTACAATTCATGAAGCAAGTTGAGAATGCATATGGCTAAGATCATTAATTCAACACATTCGAGAAAAGTGTGGTTTGTCCACAATCAAAGATAACCCTAACAATATTATATGAAGATAATGCTGCTTGTATCACACAAATTAGAGGATGATATATTAAAGGTGATAGAACCAAACACATTTCACCAAAGTTCTTTTACACATATGAGCTCCAAAAAGTGGTGAAATTGATATCAAGCAAATACGATCAATTGACAATTTGTCAAATTTATTTACCAAAACATTACCAACTGCAATATTCAAGAAGTTGGTGAATAACATTGGAATGCGTCGACTCAAGGATCTTTCATCATAAACAATTGAAGCTCTTCATGCTAATGAGGCGGAGTAATATGCTGATTGTACTCTTTTTCCTTCGCTAAGGTTTTTCCTTTGGGTTTTCCTTTGCAAGGTTTTAATGAGGCAATCCTAAAGCATATGAAGGCACATAAGAATATTGTACTATTTTTCCTTCGCCACAGGTTTTTTTCCCACTGAGTTTTCCTTGGCAAGGTTTTAACGAGGCATATTCTTAATGTATGGTCATCAAAGAGGAAGTGTTATGAATGCATTCATGTATTTGGTGGATGACTATTTAGTTTCACCTCATGAAATTCTACATATTTATGTAACCTTTTAAAATTCCTATAACATTCATGTATACATTGATGTAGCCAATTGATTTATGTACAACCCTTTTCATATTCCTTAACCTCCCATTATTCCATGCCTATAAAAGGGAGCATTGGCTAGTATGTAAAACACACAATAATAAAGAACAATCATATCTAGTTCCTGAAGAACTAGTTTCATATATTGCAATCTCTTTATGATGTCTTGTTATTTTCTTTGATTTTACAACAATTATTCAATAAATTAAGTATTATTAATTTTAAATTAAATAAGGAAACAAATAATATAAATCAAATTATTATGTATTAATACGTTTAGTCAATTTAATAAATTTTTTTCTTTTTATGATTTTCCTCTGCAACCGGACAATCCCACAAAAGATGTCAAGTAGTCTTCATCTCTACTCCATAAGGGCCATGATAGATCCTCAGCAATTTCTTAACTGACAAAAAATAAATCCAAGAAAATAAATGAGACATGAGATTTGCTATAAATCCATGAAAGGTTTGAAGTTAATCTTAAATTCCACATGGGGGCCGTGATGATTTCCAAGTAATAATCCCAAGTTTATCATGTGGCTAAGTTTTTCTTGAGGGACTAAGAATAAATCTAAAAAACATAGACCAACATAACTTATCTCAATACCAAGACTCCTCACTTCAAGTCTTCTTCGTGCAAATTACTTCTTAATTTCCACACACACATATATGTATAGGACCCCATGACATGATGTCAATTTATTATTATTATTATTTTTTTGGTTTTTTGCAAGTCATATAATCAATAAAGCGTGTGAAATTCTGGATATCCACATACTCACAATAAATCCAAAATAAAATCCACTTAATTTGGGAAATAAAGAAGATATATAATTGCCGTCCACTTTGGGATTGAAAGTTTATATTAATACATTTAGGATTTCAGAAAACAAAAAACGTCATATAGATAACTGGTTTTTTCTTAAAAAATCGGTCATTAATTAGCGCCATTAATTACGTTAATTATATTTCAATATAATCCACATGTCATTAATTTGCATTATTAATTGTGTAACTATATTATAATCCTTGTATTCTTTTTGCTAATTTTTTCTCTTTATACTATTTATTTTAAATCATATATAATTATAGGAACAAAGATTTAATTTTTTATTTTATTTAAAGAGGTGAGATATATTTTTATACATCTTCTTAACTTATAATAAAAAATGATTTGTTTAAATTTTAATTTTTTTTATCTCTGTTTTTGCCCTATTTTTACCGTCACAAACAAATTGAACAATGAATTGTAAATCAAAAACGTCATTCCTATTCTTAAGTGATTTTGCCTTCACAATTTTTTTTTTTTAAGAAGCTAAACCGATTTTTTAAGACATAAAATTTTAACTAGTTTTTCTTAAAAAAATTGGTCATTAATTAACATTATTAATTGAGTTAATTATATTTCAAGAGTTTTCTATATGTAAATTATTCAATAAATTAAGATCTTAAAAAACTGGTCATTAATTAATGTTATTAATTGCGTTAATTGTATTTCAAGAGTTTTTTATATAAATTATTCAATAAATTAAGTATTATTAATTTTTAAATTAAATAAGAAACAAATAATATAAATCAAATTATTATGTATTAATACGTTTAGTTAATTTAATAATTTTTTTCTTTCTATGATTTGCCTTTGCAACCGGATAATCCCACAAAAGATGTCAAGTAGTCTTTGTCTCTACTCTATGTAGGGGCCATGATAGATCCTCAACAATTTCTTAACTGACCAAAAATAAATCCAAGAAAGTAAAGGAGATGAGATTTGCTATAAATCCATAAAAGCTTAAGATTTGGAAGTTAATCTTAAATTCCACGTGAGGGGCTATGACAATTTCAAGCAATAATCCTAAGTTTATCATGTGGCTAAGTTTTTCTTTAGGAATAAATCCAAAAAACATAGACCAACATAACTTATCTCAATACCAAGACTCCTCCCTTCAAGTCATCTTCATGCAAATTGCTTCTTAATTTCCACACACACATATATATAAGACCACATGACATGATGTCAATTTTTTTTTTTTCTTTTGCAAGTCATATAATCAATAAAGCGTGTGGAATTTTGGATATCCACGTACTCACAATAAATCCAAAAGAAAAATCCACTTAATTTGGGAAATAAAGAAGATATATAATTGCCGTCCACTTTTGGAATGAAAGTTTATATTAATACATTTAAGATTCTAAAAAACAAAAAAGACGTCATATATATATATATAACCGATTTTTTCTTAAAAACTCGGTACAAGTTTTTACTTAAAAAATCGGTCATTAAATTAGCGAAATTAATGACATTTAATTATATTTGAAGAGTTTTTATATATAAATATGCAATAAATTAAGTATTATTAATATCAAAATCAAATAAGGAAATAAATAATACAAATTAAATTATTATATATTATTATGTTTAATCACTTTAATATGTATATAACATAATATTATATGTTATAGTTGAATTAGATGAACTAAATGATAGGATGTAGAAATAAAATAGAAAAAAATTTCATTGCATTATTTTTTATTTTTTTAAATATATAATTGTATATTAATGATTAATTGTATATATTATCAGATTTTTACTCAACATAATGATTAGGTATTTATTTTTTATTTCATTAGCAAAAATAATATATATATGATTAAACATTCTACAAACAATTATATATTCGATGTCCAAACCAAAGTGTAAAATCACAACGGTCATTTTGGGACTTATTTTTTATTAATGTCCATTAGTTTATAAAATCATTAATTGTTTGATATAACTTACTTCTTATTTGATATTTTTTCAAGGCCTATTCGCCAATGAGATTTTTTGTTTATTTGTATAATTTACCCAAATTTATATGTTGAGTAATATATTAGTGTATAACCTTTAATATGTCTTTTTTATTTAAAAATGCGTGATATTTTTTTTGTTACACATATAAAGAAAAGTTCGATAGAAATGTGTTTAAATTTTGAAATTAAACTATTACAAAGAATCTCGCATGTACTTTTTTCTACAACCAAAATACTTTTTCGAATGTTCATAATTTTGAATTTTATTTATATTGAAATCTAATAAGTATTACACCAACAATATTAGAAATTCTTTCTAATTTTATATTAATGCTTTGATTAAACAAATTTCAAGTTTTCTCTTACAATTATGAAAAGTAAATTTCATAATACTTATAAAAAGTACGATTATAATATAACCCTAAAAACCTGTGCAAGCTCGTTGTAATAATGAAGGGAATGGAATTGAAACAGAGTTTGACCATCTAAAAAAAGAGAAATTCATATCTCAAAGAAAGTAGCTAATTTTTCATTCATCATAATCTGTCTATTACAATAAAACATTATGCTTAAATAGTCTAGGAGACTAATTAAACTCTAACAACATAACCCTAATGTGACTGATTCAGGCTGAGCCCATTATTGAATTACTAACAAAATTAATAACATAAATAAAACTAAAGGACCTATTTATCATTGTCTTATTCTGCATCAATTTATCTTTATGTTGAGGTCTCCATCTTTACCGAGGATCCATCTCTGAAATGGTTATAGTTGACGTTGAACAACTGGGTAAATTTGTCTCTATCAAATTTGTTTTAGTAGAAAATGCTATTTGTTTGGGAGTAGGAAGTGACAAAGTTTCATTGGTAAACATAGAGATAACATCAGACATGGTTGGCCTATCTGCTGCTAACTCTTGTACGCATAAGAGACCAACATGAATGCATCTCAAAATCTGGAGGGCATAATAGGATTCAACCAAAGTCAAATTCATTAGCTCCAAAGTTCTATTTTCTCTCCATAATTCCCAAGCATGCAACCAATCCATGTCCTACAATTTATTCTCTAGTTCAATTTGAACATATAGAACCCAAGCATGATAGTATCAACAAGTACAAAGCAAATAAGATAAATATGAAATGTATGTAGAATACATACATATCCGCTAAGTTTATAGGGCGTTCAAGATGATAAATGCAACTATTTTTTTTTGCCACTGATAATCTCCAACATTAGAACTCCAAAACTGTATACGTTTGACTTCTCTAAAAAATTTCCTTCCATGGCATACTCTGGTGACATATATCCACTACAACCAATAATGAAAGGAATATTTTAGATTTTGAAGATAAATTAGCTAGGGACATAACAAGTGCATGTCTACTTACTATGTTCCAACTACTCTCACAGTATTAGCTTCAGCATCGTTTCGCCCAAAAACCCTGGCCATACCAAAATCCGATATTTTGGGATTCATATCATCAACAAGTAAGATGTTACTTGCTTTCAAATCTCTATGAATAATCCTTAGTCTAGTATTTATGCAAATAAAGAAGCCCTTGAGCAATGCCTTCAATGATGTTGTAACGTCGCTTCCAATCCAAAACTCTATTTTTTGGATCTACAAAGTTTTGTATAGATAATTAGTTCATCCTTGAGATACAACTATAGTGAAAGTAATGTGAACAAAAGAAAAAAATAAAAACATGATGAACCAAAGAGAAAAAAGTCCAAGCTTTTGTTGGGCATATACTCATAGATCAACATCTTTTCGTCTTTGTTAACACAACAACCCAGAAGTCTAACAATATTCATATGCTGAAGCTTGGCAATGAGTATAAGATCATTCTTGAACTCCAGTAATCCTTGTCCAGAACTTCTAGAAAGTCTCTTCACGGCTATTTCTTTGCCCTCATGCAATTTTCCCTGAATTTGATAGAAGGAAGGGCTTTAAACTTGTTAACAAAAGTGCAATAGGAGCTATATATATGCCTTACCTTATATACAGGACCAAAACCACCTTGTCCAAGTTTATTTTCCATAGAAAAGTTGTCTGTGGCAGCCACAACGGACGCAAAGCTGAACACTTTCAAATCATGACCTTTCTTCCCATCATTGTTAATCTCATTCGCGTCTCCATGTTTGAATTCATCGATTCAAGTAATACAGATTCCCCATTGCTTTCCTGCTTCCCTGTTGCACAAAATATTCATAATTAAACTCAATGTTCATCTGGGTTTATAAATTAATTGATCTAATATTTAGTAGCTAAAAAGATTCTTACCATGGGGTTTTTTCCTCCAAAAAAAGTACAAGAATCCCAAGATTACAACTAAAACAGCCACTGCTGCTATTATGATCCATATCCACCATCTATTCTCTGCAAGGGGTGGGGTGGGGTTGGGGTTGGGTGGGGTTGGGTGTGGGGGTGGGGGAGGTGAGTGGCATACCATTTTCAGTTAGAACATATAATTGGTCATGTTTGCCATCTTCTTCAAATTGACCATTGTAGAAAATGCATCCAATTCCATTACTTTCTAGCGACTGAAAACCAAAGCAGGAACAATTGCTCTTGCATCGAGTCCAACAATCACCAATACTAATGCTTGAATTGTAATCCACATATAGTTCTGGAACAAAATAACCATTTCTTTTCTTGAACGTTTGATTGCTATTTTGCAACTGGGTACATTTTGCTCCACACACCCACCATCAGAGGAATAACCAAAACACTTACCACTTTCCATTAAAATCTTCTCTCCGTAATCTTGAAGTTGCCCATCTAAGGCCAATGCCCACCACGAATCACGATCACCTGTAGAAAAACTTAGATAACTCTCTGTCTCATTAGACACATTGTGAAATTGTTTGACACCACCAATATTCTCAATGTCAGAATCTGTCCCAACCCAATACATATCTCCTCGGTGTCTCATGACCAGCTGTCTGCCCATTTCTTCAATAGAAAAGCCTCTGGGGGCAGGGATTTTGTCCGTTAACCATGAAGTAAGCATCCATTTATGCTGTGTTTTGAAGTTCATGCCCAGTTTCATACCAGGAAGAAGTGTGTGTGTCGAATAATCAAAGCTTTGCCACAAGAACCTTTCGGAATCCAACTCTCTCACTACGAAGTTGCCATCGTCTTCTAAAGTAGCGATGGAGTTTGGTGCTGCTGCATTAGCATTCAATAGAATTGGGCTCCCTCCATCATGCAAAATCTTCACTAGGCCATCTGCGTCCATCGTGAGATAATAAGGCTTGCTATATAGCACAGGTTTGTCTCTGTTAGCAACCCATAGCCAGTCGTTTTGTGGACCTGTCACGTAAAATATTGCTAAATATATAACTGCTGGATCCACATTAATCGGGTTAAAGCCTAAATGAAATCTCCCATTACCTGAAGCTAAATAATCGGTAGTAAATGTATCACCAGGTTTGATGGTGTTTGTGTTCTGAACATTTCCAAGACACCAACATGACAAAACCGAGAGAAATATTGAAGCCAGAAAGGATTTCAGGCTGGCCATTTTTGGGAATGGATTTCAGTTTGGTGCTAATTTTGATGATTCATAGATTTTATGGGTAAAATTTCGTACAATTCAGTTTCTTTTCATTTCTCTCTCCTTAGACTACTATGCTTTTGAACAACTCCTCTTGTATTATTTTCCACGCCAAAATCAAACATTTCGATTTCTTTTTTGTCCGAATGTTCAATTTTGGCGTGGAAAATAATACAAGACGAACTATTCAAAAGCAAAGTAGTCTAAGGAGAAAACATTCGAGAATGTATGATAGTAGTCTAAGGAGAACATTCGGAGAATGTATGATAGTAGTCTAAGGAGAACTTATGGTGAGTTGTCTTCATCTTATCATCATTAGCTGGGGCAGAAAGTTTCTGCAAAGTGAGTAGTGGAAACTCTAGGATCCTCCCAAAATAATCCACATCTAGATTGCCTAGCTTAGTACCTACTAGAAAAAAAAAATTAAGACTTGAAGGTTATTAACACGGATTACAACTAAATTTTATACTAATGTTGGAGGTAAAAGAAATAAAGGAGACTAGAAGTAGACTAAGCTTACCTTTGAGAGAATGTCAATATCAATAGCATCAACAATCTGTTGCTTCCATCTTTGAGGAGACATCTCACACAGTTCATCCTTGACTTCCTTCATGAGTTTAAGAACCCAACTGAAGTCAGGCTCCTCTTGTTTCATGGACTTCATTATACCATCCCAAAAAGCCTTTTTCCATCGTCTCTCTTACTTTTTCCTTCACAGTATTTAAGATTAGAAAGCATTTGTTAGGATTCGTCGTCCATAATTAAAAAATATGCTCCGTTCATGCCTACTTCAAAAATATGCTCAGTTCTCTTTCCTCTCATTCTCTGGTCAGGAACGGTGCGTGAGTTACGTTATGTAGTGGGTTAGTTGATTTTAAAGTTCTGGTTCAGTTTCGGTGATTGTGCGTGACGATGCTGGTATGGGGTGGTTTTGTAGCTAGTTAGTGGAATCAAAAGAATTTATTTTCTCAATAAAGGACAATTCTCCCGTGTTGGCGATTCGAGAAAAACACAATGGTGTCCAGCGGGCTGTGAATCTGAGGAAAAAAGAACAAGGTGGCTGGCTAGAATCTTTGGTGAGCTAACTGCGGTAGAGGATTCTCGGGTATTCAAGGATTCAAGTGTGCTTGGCTTTCCTCGGGTGTTGGCTCAGAAGTGTGGAAATAGAAACAAACGTTTTTTGGTGTTGAAAGAGTACAACGGTAGAGAGAAATGCGGGTCTATTTTGGGTGGGAAGGAAAAGACCAGCAAGGATGGAGTCGTTTTATTGAGGAGCTTCGGAGTGTTATCCAATATTCTGCTCAAAGCTGGGAGTTATCGAAGGAAAAAAGGAGGCACTCAGAGGTGTTGACTAATACGAAGAAGGAGGGTCTGAAGGTACCGTTGGCGTCTCAGGCGAGCATCCAAGGAAAGGAGCTGACAGTGAAGGGCGCCCATGCTTTCTCTAGCAACTCTAATAAATGTTTGAGTGTAGTAGAAGGAAAGAAAAAGGACAGGGAGAGTCACATTCCTACTGTGCGGGCTAAATGTCAGTAGATGGTAAAGGCACTTTGTTAGACCAGATAAAGTTGCTACACGTGGAGTTAATCAAGTGTATTGAGCAACTAAAGTCGTGTAAGTGCTGCCCACAGCACTGTCCAGGAGGCTTTTGGGCCAAGGATGCAGGAGGAAAAAAGAAGGCCCAAGAAAGCTGAGTGGATATGGACAGGGGCCCGGAGGAAAACAATTGGATTATTAAGGAGAAAAGAACATAAGGATAAAAGAAAAGGGCCTGCTACCTCGACCCAATAGCTCTTAGGTTGTGGGTAGGACTGGGTTTCGGGCCTATGGGGTATAGGAAAGTAGCAGGCCGATTTTACATGAAGGAGGCCTCGTCTTGAGTGCTTGTGAGCCTGGGCCACACCAAGAACCATCCATCACACGACTCGGAGAACGTTGCTAAGCTGGTGGATCGACTTACCAAAGCTCTGGTCATGTCGAAAGTGGAAGTTCTGGTAGTTTCTCCTTGGTCTGAGGAGTTTTTAGTGCTCTTCATGCTAAGAGGATTCTATGAGTCTGGGCTACAATGATGCTTTCAACATGACTTGGAGAATGTTGCTAAGTCAATGGATCGACCTACCAAGCTCTGGTCATGCCGAAGTGGAAGTTTTGGTAGTTTCTCCTTAGTCTGAGGAGTTCTCGAGCGCTCTTCATGCAAGAGAGGAAGTCGTGGTTGGCATGGGTGGTCTTGCTCAGGGTACTCCCCTGCAGGTCGCAGTCACGAAGGTATATAAGCAAAGGAAGGGTTGTCATCTTTGCCATTGAAGGAAGAGATCCTTTGATTTTGAAGGTGGGCCTTGTTCTGTGAGAGACCAAGGAGAAGACTTGCACCTTGCCGGTGTTTGGCTTGCAAGGAGATGCATTGGGGGTGGCGGGTTAGAGATAGAAGACTATGGGTATGGTTTTGAGCATATAGGTGAGTCCTTGGTGTCTCGTCCTACCAGTGAGGATGACTCTAAGGCTTCGCCATTGATGGGAGTGGTGGAAATAGAAGAGTGGAGGACTTTCCTTTTATGAAAGAGATGGCTCTTGCATTGGAAGTCAACAATGTCGCAGCTTAACTGTGATGGGCAAGCAAGGTTACAATAGGACTATTTTAAGAGGATCATTGCCGAGATGCATAGGAAAAGGGGAGATAGTCATCATTCTACAATTTAGCAAAAGGAAGGTAGTATTGGTCGGGAGAAGGTAAACAACAGTGTTTATGATGCATAAAATCATTTCATGGAATGTTAGAAGCTTGAATGAGAGGGATAAGCGGATGAGGATCAATAATTTACTCAGTTATGGAAGATGGACATTGTTTGTTTCCAGGAGACGAAGATGGAGAGTATTTTGAATTGTTTTGTGTAGAGTTTGTAGGGCTGTTTTATATGGATTGGTGTCATGTGGATTCGCGAGGAGCTTCGGGTGGCATTCTTATTATGTGGGATCGAAAGGTTGTGTCCATAATTGAGGTGTGTATGGGTAGATTTGTGGGGGCTTGCTTGTTTCGAAATGTGGAGGATGGATTGGTTTGGGCTTTTGTGGTGTGTATGGCCTGAATAGAGATCAGTACCGTTGGCGGTTATGGGAGGAGTTAGCGGGGTTGTTAAGTGTATGGGAAGTGCCACGATGTATTGGAGGGGACTTCAATGTCACTCTTTACTTTGATGAAAGGTTAGGGGGTACTACCCATTGGTCTGTAGTTTTTGATTTTGTGGATTTTGTTGCGGAGTAGGGTCTTATGGATCTTCCATTGGCTGGAAGGGAGTCCACTTGGTCCAATAGTTTGTTGTGGTCCAGGTTG
This sequence comes from Carpinus viminea, assembly GCA_013348765.1. Taxonomy (NCBI): domain Eukaryota; kingdom Viridiplantae; phylum Streptophyta; class Magnoliopsida; order Fagales; family Betulaceae; genus Carpinus; species Carpinus viminea. The sequence goes on along the minus strand of CP054670.1, from coordinate 16,991,299 downwards.
GATTGTTTTTTAGTTTCTTATGAGTGGGACTTTAGTTACTCGGGTTTTATGCAGAAGAAGCTCCTCAGGGTTTGTTCGAATCATTCTCCCATTTTGCTTGATAGAGGTTGTATGCAGACGGTAAGAGATCCTTTAAGTTTGAAAATATGTGGCCTAAAGAGGATGGTTTTGTGGAAAAAGTTAGGACTTGGTGGGACTCGTTTCATTTCTTTGAGTCTTATAGCTCTTAAGTGGGAGATCAAGAGATGGAATTTGAAGAGTTTGGTGATGTGGGAGTGAGGAATAAAGCTAGTTTTGAGGAGCTGAATATGCTAGACAGAATTGAGGAAGGGAGACAGTTAACTAAGGAGGAAAAGGTGAAGAGGAGTTGGTTATCTAGTGAGGTAGAAGCGTTTATTCTCCAAGAGGAGATTTGCCGGAGACAAAAATCAAGGGTTAGGTGGTTAAAAAAGGGGGATAAGTGTACCAAGTTCTTTCACTTGGTGGCAAATGCAAATCATAGAAACAATTCTATTGAGTCCCTGATTGTGGATGATGCGCCTACCTCGGATCTTGCAATTATTAGTGATCACATTGTTGGATATTACGACTCTTTGTTTATGGAGCCCCTCAATTGGAGACCGCAGTTAGACAACCTTGAGTTTGATATGTTTACTGACATCGAGGCCAAAAGTTTGGAAGATCCGTTTGAAGAAAGGAGATGTGGGAGGTGATCAAAGGTTTGGATAGAGACAAGGCTCCTAGGCTGAATGGGTTCTCTATGGCTTTCTTCCAGGATTGTTGAGGTGTGGTCAAGGGAGACCTTATGGCGGTTTTCTTCGAGTTTTATGATCAAGGTAAATTTGTTAAAAATATTAACTCTACTTTCATTGCTCTTATTCCAAAGGTTCATGATGCTAAGGAAATTGATAAGAGCCAAATATTATATTTGGACCCCTTAATTTACATTAGTTAATCTTTTAACTGTGTCGTTATCTAATGCTTTGTGTTAGATTTGTGTTTTAGTGTTTTGCAGGTTGCTGAAGAAAAATTGCATCTTAAAATGAGAAAATTCACAGTTTCTCTTTAGTTTAGTTTTTTGTAGTTTAGGATTTATTTTATATGTCGGGCTAACCCCCAACTAAAGTTGGGGATGAAGCCTCACCGTTGAAGAACACCATTGCTGTTATGTAAGTTTTTATTAATATGATTTTATAGAGTTTATTGTTTCAATTGTTTTTGCTCTAATTAATTATGTGAAGTGATTCTTGGATATCTCTTGTGATTCAAGGATACATGTAATGATTTGAGATAATTTCATATGATTGATTGCTTGGTTTTTAACTCATAAAAATTGGATATCCCTTGTGATTTGTTCTACGGATACATCTGGTGTTTCAATTAGATTTGGATTCCTTTTGTGGTTTGATCAATGAATGGATACATGGGATGCTTTTGATTAATTCTTTGAAGCGTAGTAAAACATATCTAAGATTTTAATTGTGAGAACTTCATATTGATATTAATGAGCATAGAATATGTTGTTATGAAGCGGTGAGTGTGAATTCTTAAACCTTAGTAACTTTATCTTTTGTTTTTTTTTTAATTTAATTTTATGTTTAGTCTTTTAGTTTTCAAAAACCCTTTTGGAACTAGATTAAGATTTAATTAGTTTAGATTTAAATTTGCTTTCAATAATACAATTCCTTGTGGGTTCGACCTCGCACTTGCACACTATTATATTGCACACGACTCATGCACTTGCGAGTACATTTAATTTGTACAACAAATTTTGGCGCCATTGCCGGAGAATTGTTCAATTTTTGAAAACAATTTTTGTCTGAATTGATTTTATCTTTTTACTAGTTATAATTATAATTTTATTTTTCTACAATTTATTTTATTCCTTGTTTCTAAAAAAAAAAGAGATGAATAACATGTATGAGGAAAACAAGTGTATAGATCTACGAGCTGAGTTCAAAGACATACGTGATAAAGTCGACCAACTCGTAGTAGCTAGATCTACCCTGACCCATGTTTCTCACACATACACACCACACAGACCATGTTCATATTGCTCCAATCCTTATCATAGTGATAATAATTGTCCATCATGAGGACGATTTTCTAATTTTTCATATGAGCAAATGAACACAAGTTTCTCCAATCCGGGATATGATTCAAATTCCAATTTTTACAACCCGGACTGGAGCAACCGATTTGATTTCTCACGGTCAACTCAAACTGCAGGAAATTATGCTCCCCAATATCAGGAATTGTGTCATTCAGACTATCTGCAGTTCAATCATCAAGCTCAGCGATCTGTTTATCAAGTGCCACAGCTTGCACCCAAGACTTCACTGGAAGACACACTTCAAGCATTCATACAAGCAAGCTCCCAAACCAATCAAGAGTTGAATAATGCCACTCTAGCCAATAGCAGAGATATACAAAAGTTGAAAAGTTCTATTGCCAGGATAGAAGGACAAATCGGTCATTTAGTTACTGAAATTAAATAAAATAAAGGAAGAAGAGCTTCAAAGTCAGTTGATGATTGAAAGGCACTACATGAGTGATGAGGATGATTCCAAAATTTTTATCATGAGCATGCCCAAGTCACCACCACACTTGATGAGGATGAAGTTGTGGATAACAATGAGGAGCAAGTTGAGCACATTGAGAATTGAGCACCATGAGAAAAGTCAGCCCCAATAGATCCTAATCGCCAGGACATGGAAGTGAGTACAAGCTCCGCACATCACCATCAAGAACCCAAAGTTCATCTCTAGATTGTCTCCAAGAGCCATCTTATGTCAAGATACTCAAGGATCTATGCACACAAGCGAAAATCTAGGAACCACTTTCCTAAGAAGATCCTTGAAGCAAGCAATTCTACATAAGATGGCAAAATATCCTTCCAGAGGGGTATAAAGTTTTGAAGAAGAAGGGTGGAAGGATTGGTTGGACATCGTATGATAGGGGAAGCATTGTAAAGTTTTCTCCTCCAGTTTATTTTCTGCACTTCACTCCACATTTTCTTCTTTCCTTTTTCATTAATTGTTTTAGTTTTGTTTTTTGTCTTCAGAATTAATCTTTTGATGTTTTGTTTATATATATTTATATAGTTAGTTTGTTGACATGTGTTTTGGTGTTTAAGTTTGGAGACTCCTAGCTTTTTTCACACTTTGACGTTTCCTTACTTCCGGTAATGTATTCTATACTACACATTGAGGGCAATGTGTAATTCAAGTTTGGGGTATGGAAAACACTTTGTCTATTTATATTTGTTTTATTTATTTATTTGTTTATTTGTCTTTTGAAAAAAAAAATTGTGCTATGTTTTTTGTCAAGTTTGAGTTAAATTAACTGATTTGCATTTCATTGGCTTGCTTAAAGGGTTAAACATATCATTATGTCAAGAGGTGTCTAAGTCTTTTGACTCATTTTTGGATAATTGAGATTTCACTTGTTTTAAGCTAAATTTTATGAGCACATTAGCATGTTTTCGTGAGGTATGATGTTTGAGCTTAAGTTTGTTCTTTTGAGATTTGTTGGATGACCTATTGATGAATAACCATGGCTTGCAAGATAAAAATAAAAAAAAAAAAAAAGAAGAAGAAGAAGAAGATCATTTTGAGTTTTTCACTAAGTAACTAGACCTTTTGCCTCATTAAGCATTGAGTGTTCGCGTCAAAAGGTGTGAAGTTTAAAGTTAATTGATGGTATGGCTAGCTTGGCTTCGTAGCCTTTTTGACTTGAGTTAATAAGCCCTTAGGGATGTTTACATCTAGTGCCCTAAAGCTAACTGGCTTGGGAGTCATTGGCCTAACACTCGGTACCAAGGTCAATTAGAAAGCTTAAGGGAGTTAAGCATTGCACAGCCTACATATAAAAAGAAAAAAATATATATGTTTATCTTGCCTTGGTTGTTTCATCTGTTTGGGATTCTTACAAATTTTGTGGAACTTGTTTTGAGTTTAAACTGAAAGCTTCATGATTATATGCTATTTTCACTTTGCACTTTTCAAAACTTATGATGTCTTGATTATCCATTTATGAGTTATTTGATTTTGGATGCCCGTTGATGGTGATGATGGTGTTTGTCTTTTTAAGCTTGCTTATGAATAAGAACCATGGTTTATGTGAAACTTCTTTCTTGTTAACAACATAGTGCTGCAATGTTTGTGGGTATCATTCCTGTTAAACCCTCACGAGACTTCACTCGTCCTCTAGGGATGCCTAGGGGTTTAAAAGGCTTGTTGCATATGCTAAATGCAATCGTCTCTCCCACGAAAGAGGATTTATGTTATTGCTTTCAGGTTATTTTTTGTTTTGTTTTGCTAAGGGACTAACAAAATGTAAGTTTGAGGGTGTTTGATAAGAGACAAATATTGCATATTTGGACCCCTTAATTTACATTAGTTAATCCTTTAGCTGTGTCGTTATCTAACGCTTTGTGTTAGATTTGTGTTTTAGTGTTTTGTAGGTTGCTGAAGAGAAATTGCATCTTAAAAGGAAAAACAAAGTCTTGGAATAAAGCATACTTTGAGAAGACCTAGAAGATGTGGTTAAGTTTGACCAAATCAAAAAGGATAAAATCGAATTTCCTAAATGGAGATAATTTCGGATTTGATTCAAATTCAGATTCTGCACATGTTTCAGTGTTTTGACCATAACTTTCTGCTCAAATATCAGATTGAGGTGATTCAAATGGCAGTGGAAAGCTATTCAAAATTACAATTTATTGTGAAATAGGATTTTCCTAATTCGGACGTTTACTATGCCAAAATCGTCCCACAATATGAGAACGCAAATTTGAGCGAATCTTATCCGGATTTTGACTTCTAATTGACGAGACTGACCTCCGAATTATCTAGGTTTACTAGGGCTTTAGGACTTCTCTAAGCCTATAAATAGACCTCTTTATTCAAGAAAAAGATACAAGTCTAGAGACAAAAATTCACAGCTTCTCTTTAGTTTAGTTTTTCTATAGTTTAGGATTTATTTTTATGTCGGGCTAACCCCCAACTAAGGTTGGGGATGAAGCCTCACCGTTGAAGAACACCATTGCTGTTATGTAAGTTTTTATTAATCTGATTTTATAGAGTTTATTGTTTCAATTGTTTTACTCCTAATTAATTATGTGGAGTGATTCTTGGATATCTCTTGTGATTCAAGGATACATGTGATGATTTGAGATAATTTCATATGATTGATTGCTTGGTTTTTAACTCATAAAAATTGGATATCCCTTGTGATTTGTTCTACGGATACATCTGGTGTTTCAATTAGATTTGGATTCCTTTTGTGATTTGATCAATGAATGGATACATGGGATGCTTTTGATTAATTCTTTGAAGCGTAGTAAAACATATCTAAGATTTTAATTGTGAGAACTTCATATTGATATTAATGAGCATAGAGTATGTTGTTATGAAGCGGTGAGTGTGAATTCTCAAACCTTAGTAACTTTATCTTTTGTTTTCTTTTATTTAATTTTATGTTTTGTCTTTTAATTTTAAAACCCAATTTCAAAACCTTTTGGAACTAGATTAGGATTTAATTAGTTTAGATTTAAATTTGCTTTCAAAAATACAATTCCACAGGTTCGACTCGCACTTGCAAAACCATTATATTGCACACGACTTCGTGCACTTGCGAGTACATTTAATTTGTACAATAGAAATCAAGGACTTTCATCCTATTAGCCTTGTGGGTGGGACATATAAGATTATTGCTAAGATGTTGGCTAATAGAATGAGAAGAGTTATGGATAGGGTCATCTCAAAATGCCTCAAAGCCTCAAAATGCTTTCGTTAAAGGTAGACAGATTTTGGATTCGGTTATTATCGAAATGAATGCTTGGATAGTCGGATTAAATGGGAACCGTGAGTATTGTGTAAGTTGGACATGGAAAAGGCTTACGACCATGTGGATTAGAATTTCCTTCTTTACTTATTGAAAGATGCAGATTTGGGGAGAGATGGTGTTCATGGATTAAGCATTGTATTTCTTCTATCCGGTTTTTAGTGTTGATTAATGGTTCCCCTTCCAATTTCTTTGATAGTTCACGTGGGGTGAGGCAAGGTGATCCGCTCTCTCCCTTCTTGTTTGTCTTGGTTATGGAGGCTTTCAGCAGGATGATTAATGCGATTTACTCAAGGGGACTAATTTCGGGATTTTCTATGGGCTCTAGGGAGGTTGATAGAGTTGAAGTCTCTCACCTTTTATTTGCAAATGATACTTTGGTCTTTTGCGGGGCTGATGCTAGCCAAATTAGCCACATGGATGCTCTCCTTGTTTGTTTGAAGCAGTCTCCAGGCTCAAGGTGAATTTGGCCAAGTCTGCTTTGGTTACAGTTGGCTCTTTGGATGATGTGGATCAGTTGGCTGGTAATTTGGGTTGTGGTACTACTAACCTTCCTTTGAAATACTTGGGCTTACCTTTAGGAGCCTCATTTAAGCTCAAGGCTATGTGGAGGGATTTGGAAGACTTGATGACTAGGCGGTTGGCTCCCTAAAAACGTTTATACCTCTTTAAAGGGGGAAGGGTTGCATTGATTAAAAGCACTCTTTCTAACTTGCCTACATATTTGTTGTCTTTGTTTCCTATTCCTGCTGATGTGGCTAAGCATATTGAGAAGATTCAACGAGATTTCCTTTAAGGGGGTTGAATGATGAGGTTAAGCTGCACTTGATTGACTGGGACACGGTGTGTTCTCCCATTTTTTAAGGTGGTTTAGGAATCCGGAATGTGAGGAAGTTCAATCAAGCGCTCTTGGGTAAATGGTTACGATGGTATGCTCATGAGGAGGGAGCTTGGTGGAGGTCGGTTTTGGTGGCTAAATATGGTTCTATGTGGGGAGGTTGGCGCTCTTGTATTATTTTTTAGGCTCATGGGGTGGGGCTTTGGAAGTATATTTGTATGGGGTTGCAAAAATTTAAGAGGCACTTCAGATTTAACCATGGGGTTGGCTCAGGATTAGTTTTTGGGAGAATGTATGGTGTGGGGAGTGCTCTCTCAAGGACACTTTTCCTGGTCTGTTTAGCATTGACAGTGTAAAGGAGGCGTCTATTGCGGATAATGTGGAGCATTCCAATGGTGTCGTCCAGTGGAACATTGTGTTCCTCGTTTGATTCATGATTGGGAGGTGGAGATTCTAGCTTCTTTTTATAGATGCTTGTATTCTTTAAGTTTAGAGGGCATTTGGAGGACAAGTTGTGGTGGATTCCCTCGAGCAAAGGCTCCTTTGAGGTGAGCACGTTCTACCAGAGTTCTCTCTCCGCCTGGTTCCATTCCTTTTCCTTGGAAAGGCATTTGGAGGACCAAGGCCTCGCCTAAAGTGACGTTCTTTGCTTGGACGGCAGCTAGGAGCAAGATTCCCACCATTGACAACCTCTGACAAAGAAGTATGATCGTGATTAATAGATGTTGGTTATGCGAGTGGATGAGGAGTCAGTGGATCATCTCCTTCTTCATTGCGAATGCCTTGTGGAACATCATTTTTAGCCTGTTTGAGTTGTGTTGGGTTATGCCTAGCTCAGTTAGGGAGTTATTCGCTTGTTGGTGGACGAGGGGTCGTTCGAAGAGTGCTGTGGTTTAGAAGATGGTTCCCCTGTGTCTGATGTGTATTTGGATGAAACGTAATGCTAGATGCTTTGAAGACACAACACGGTCTTTTGAGAAAATTTTGCATTACTTTCTTTTTACTCTTTACACTTGGGCTAGCTTGCCCCGCTTGTTATTAGTTTTCATAATTTCCTTTCTCACTTCTCCTCTCCCTCTTAGACTCTTTCTTGTATACTCTCTTTGTATTTAGGATTGCACCCCTCTACGCTTTTTATATATATTTTGACTTATAAAAAAAAAAAAAAAATTAAAATAAGATAGTACATCACTCAGTGATAAACTTGAAAAGAAAGCAGTAAAAAGATCGATGCACCAACATTGAGACTATTCTTATCTTCGTCATTTATGATAAAGCTATCAACAAAATCGTGGCGATGTTCATGGACAATTTCATTTACAAGCAGTTCATTCTCGCCAACCAACATTGCAACAAAGCTCGGATGACCATGAGCAGAACCATTAAAGTCGTTAGAGGACCCAACTACTTTGCCTGAGGAAGAATCATCTCTCTTAGACAAGGAGTGAACAATGGGACTTGAGCTTTCACAGCCTTCGGCCAGGTTATTCATTTCACCAGGGACAGAAGCCAAAGAGCCATCTGGTGATTTAGGCAGACATGAAGATGAAATACTTGGAAATGGGGCTGCAAATGAACTCCCAGAATCCCTGGCTGTCAAAAATCTGGAACGCCTGTTAGAGAGAGCACATTCCATACGTTCAAGCCCAGCATTTCCACTCAGATGCTGCACCTTTGTCCTAAATAGTTCCCGGTCTTCTGTAACCTAGTATCACCAAGTATAGGAATTCCAAATAAGTATAGTAGGTGACCAATCAAAGACAGCTTAACAAATAACCAATGTGATAAATACCTGTTTTAGGATAGCACCATTATCTCCTTTTTCTGGAATCGGCTTGCAAGTTTGCATCATAGAGAGCTCCAATTGGCAAGCGGCTCTCACCAAATCCTCCTTTAGTGACTTAGCATCCTTAACTTTCCATACTACAAAGTGATACAGGTAAGAGCACCACGCTTTATCAAAGGCTTCCAGCTGTGATCTGAAAGCGATTTGACATGGAATTGTTGTTTTCTCTTCGGCATTTTGTATGGCACCCTCTAATATGATCTTTATCAAAAGCTCAAAATCACGAGTAAAGTTAGCGGCAGACTCAGCAAGAGCAGCCTCATGCACACCATTCCCACTGATAACTGTGTCTGGGAATCCCAAGATCATATAAGCACAGAGCACAACTCTCACTGGGTACCTAGATAACTTAACTGGACTTCGAGCTAGTTCTTTACTAGAGTCAAACGCCTTTGATCCTTTCCTCTTGGTACTGGTATTTCCCTTTCTAATTGGAGAAGCAACACGCTTAAGAAGATGATCAATGTTCTCCAAACTGGATGGGCTGCTCCTAACTGCCCGTGAGATCATGTAGCGACTCTCTAAACAGTCAAGTAAAGCTTTCTTAGCTTGAATAGTTGTATCTGACTCAATTTGAAGAGAAAATTGCTCGAATGGCATGGACTTGACAGATTTTTCACTAATCTCTAAGGACGGAACATTTGGGGGCCTTAGGCGAAATTTTGGAGTTGGCCCATTTTTTTTTTATATTTCAATATTAATTAAATAATATTTATTTTAATAATACTATTATATTTTTATAATATTATTATTTTTATTAATGTTAGTAATATACAAAATGACTTTTAAGTTCATTTCTTTAGCTAGTTGCATTCTATTAGGGTCATAAATATTTGTAACAATAGAGTTAAAAACATTACTAATATTTTCATTATCTTCTAATAAGATAATTCTTTTTGATAAATTTATTATTCATTTATGAGTTTTTCACCTAAATTATCCTCAATGTTTTGTTTATTGCAAATAACAAATTTATTTAAAGCCTTATTTGAGATTCTATCAGTTTTTTTATTTTTCTCTTCTTTTAAGTATTTCATATCAAGATGCATATTTTCTAGTATACATGTTTGATTAAAAATATTAACAAATTAAACAAATATGATTTATAAAAATAAAAAATAAAAAAAATTCGGATTATAATAAAATAAATTACAAAAATAGAACAATAAAACATGTTTGAAAATTGGTAGGGATGTACTGCAGAGAAGGAATTAGGAAATGAAGAAAAGAGAAGAAGAGGAAGGAGAGAGAGTGAGAGCAAAGGCGACAGAGAGGAGAAAGCAGTAAGAAAAATGAATCATGCTCTCCTTTGTCTGAGAGGAAGAGAGAGAAGGATTAAAAAGACAAAAAAAAAAAAATTGATGTGGCATATATATATATATATATATATATATATTGGTTAATTGGTCATATTTTACAATGGACTTATTATATTGGGGCCTTATTTTAGAAGGCCTTAAGTTTTTATAAGAAAATATTTTGGGCCTTATTTAGAAAAATGGGCCTTAAGTTTTAAAAAAAAAAAAAAATTAGGCCTTATTAAAATTTTGTGAGCCTTATCAGAAAAATGTTTGGACCTTATTAATTGGGGTCCTAGGCAACGGCCTTAGTGGCCTAGCCATTGGGCCAGCCCTGGGATGTAAATGCTTTTGCCAACAGAAGAAGTTTTCCTCAATCTTTACAACTGTCTCCAGCACCTGAAGATGCAATACAATGCGTATACCGCATAATAAAAGGGAACAAAAGAATAAGGAAAATGGGGAACAGTGAAGATAGCACCAAAAAAAAACGTAATAAATATTAATTTTTACTTATTTATTTATTTATTTTAAGAAATAGACCATCCAAAGAGGAAAATTATAAAGTGGATTATATAGAAACATGGCCTTATTTCAGGGCTGGGCCAGATTTATTAACCTGCAAGCCTTAATGTTCTGGGATGGTTATGCACTGGCTCCTACATGGGAGTTAAATTGGAATGCGCTTGCTGAAAATTACAGTTCAAAACACTGTAGCAAATACTGTTCAGTAAGGGAGCAAAACAAATCGTTCTTTTTATTTATTTGTGGATCCAATTTAGTCTTTCATTTAGTAACAATCGGTCAATGTTGATTACTCTTGTATGAGCAAAGACAAAAAGGGGGAGGGGGAGGACAGTTAAACTCCTTCTACATTGTGATATTGCTAGGGAGCATTGGTCGTCAGTTTCAGTTTTCTCTTTATTTTGAGTCTCTTTGGGTTATGCCTAATTCAGTAGGTATCAGAGGCAACTTCTAAAGATATTGAAGTCATTCACGGTAGTTATACCTTCATGCTTGACGCGGAGTATTTAGTGGGAGAGAAATATAAGGACTTTTGAAGAAACTGAAGTTGAACAGAAATCATTATTACTAGGGCTGTAAATGAGCCGAGCGAGCCGATCTTTGGCGAACTCAACTCGGCTCATTTAAGAGAATTTTTTTAACGAGCCGATCCCGAGCTCGAGCCGAGTTGAAAGCCCTCTGCTCAGGATCGGCTCATTAGAATAATCTCATGCTCAGGATCGAGTCCAAGATCGAGAAAAATTTGTTTTCGGGCGAGCTGAGCCCTTCAAAAGCTCGACTCGGCTTGCATCTCGTTAAGGAAGTACCTTCCGCAAGCTCAAGCTTAGCCCATAAGCAAGCTATAAATTTTATTTTTAAATCAACTTTATTTATAAAATTGATTTCTTTTCACCATTTAAAATTCAAATGGTGAGCACCTAGGGCATTTTAGTGATTTCCTCACAACCCATTAGGTGGCATAGACTTAGACGCTTGAGATACAAAGCAATGGGCCATTCAATTTATAGAAGTGAGATGATATAGTGTTTGCTTCTTTTTTCGATGTGGGACAAGGAAAAGCTTCACAACTCACAAGTATAACACGCCCAATCTCCATCTCTCTCAACTCTGAGTCTCTGGTTCTCACTTCTCTCCCTCTCGCTCAACTTCACTTATGTATCATCCCAACTCTCTCTCTTCTGTAATTTCACAATCTCGACGCCTCAGCTTCTCTCTTTCATCCACTATTTTTTTTTTTTTGTAACAAAGTATAACACGCAAAGCTGGAGAAGCTGTGGAATTACAGAAGCTGAGGCATTGTATTTGGGAATTGCAAAGCTATGGAATCTGTGGAGAAGCTGGAGAAGCTGTGGAATCTGGTTTTGTATTTGGGAATCGCAAAGCTGGTTTTGTTGAAGATTTTGCAGAAGGATTGCTGCCCTGTAGTTTTTCAGCCGGGTGAGAGACGACTCAAGAATATATATGATCGACCAGTCTACCTTCAATTCTTTAACTGCTGCTTGAGAAGATTTGGACAGATTGCTTTGCATGGAGGAAACTTTCTGGAAACAGAAATCAAGATGCCTCTTTGCCACCAGCTCTTGTCGTCGAATGCTTCTCAGTAATGGGGAAGTCTGGTTTGCTGCGGATGTTCCCCTATTGTCCCTCTGTAGGCCTGGGGAGCAATTACATTCAAGGAGTTTTGGTTTTACGGTTGGGATGACAAGAAAGATGTGGCTATACTCAAAAGCTCGGGATTTAGTGATTTACTAAGCTTTGGAGATGAATTGTACAGAATTGAGGAGAGGTCTAGAAGATGAAGGCGTGGACTCAAGGGCTCCTAAAATCATGGGCTCCTAACAAAATCATGGGCTTCTTAAAATTGAGGTCTAGAAGATCAAGGTGTGGACTTAAAGGCCCCAAAAATCATGGGCTTCTTAAACTATTCATAACAATTGGACACAAGGTCTCATAAACTATTTTTTTGTAATATATTTTGTATATATATACAAGATTTATAAACGAGCTAACGAGCCGGGCGAGTCAGGCGAGCTCGAGTTTAACGAGTCGAGCTCACGAGCCCCCATCGAGCTTAATCGAGTGAGCCAGGTATGTGTCGTTAGCTAATCGAGCGAGTTTTAACAGTAACGAGCGAGCATCAATAGTGTCGAGCTCGAGCTCGGGTCGAGTTTAGTCGAGCGGGTTTCGAGTTTACAGCCCTAATTATTACTGAGATCACTTTTTGATTGGATGAAAACAATAGGGATTTTTGCTTCTTCATTTTTATTTTTTATTTTTTTTGGGGGTAAGTTTTGTTAGATCTCTGTAATTTAGGTCATTTTACATCTCTCTTGAATACTTCCCTTGTACTAGAGTCACAACCATTTATTTTATTTTCAATAGAATCTACATATGTATGCATGTCTGCATGTGCATGTGTGTCTCTGTGTGTATATAACATTTTAGCTTAGACATTAATAGTGAGATTGGTATTTATTTAATATAGCGTAAAATGTAAATTAATCTAATAATTTGATGAAAGAAAGCTACGTTTATGTTGAAAATAGTAGTAGAGGGAATAAAAGCAATGTTAATTAATTTCATAGAACATAAAACATAAGAAACATATGTACTCCTCAGTCATGATTATTTGAGGAATTATTACGTATAAAGTAAAAGAAAAAAATATTATACTCTAAAATGGATTGAGGCTGCTTTCTCAAAAAATGTTAACTTTTTTAAATAAGGGCTATTTCATTAAAGGAAACAGAGGCAGAACTCAATTGCACAACAAGCATACAAAAGCGCACCTCAAGAGCTAATATCTAAAATTGAAAAGATCCAATAAATTAAAGAAAGAGATTCCCAAACATTATTAAGGGAAAAGTACACATACCCCCCTCAAACTACCACTCTATTATCAATATGCCCCCCAAACTATAGATTGTGTCAATGTTCTTCCCCAACTATCAAAAAGAGTCAATGTCTTGCCCAGACCAGCAAAGAGAAAAGAATGATCTTAAAAACAAAAACTCAGTAAGACAAAAATACCCATATAAATTAGATAAATAAATAAATTTTTAAAAAAAAACTAAAAACCAAAAATTATAAAAAGAAAAAAAAGAAGAGGTGGTTCGAAAACCACCCCTAGGTGTGGCAGAGAGTGGCCGAGGGTGGGATGGCATGATGGTCACCCAAGCAAACTATCAAGCACCTCGGGCCTTCGCAGCTGGAAGGCTACAGAGCTTGCTCTGGTGGGTGGGTAGGAATCATATGCGTCAATGGACAGGTCATTGCCATCCTGCTTCTTTGGAAGGGTTTGGGTGGCCAAATCTCCTAGAAGATAGACCAACTTCAAGCCCTTCAAAAGATTAGTTGCCATGACAATGTTCTTGCCAGCACTGTCCCTTGGGTTCCTTCCCAATCTCAAAGGGGTCTATCTCTTCAACAACTGGTGCTTTCTGATTCTATTCCTCCTTCAATTGGTAACTATCCTCTTATGCAGACTCTTGATTTATGTAACAATTCTCACTTGGACAATCCCTCCTAGTGTTGCAAACTCAACCATGCCATTCAGACTCAATCTTAGCTTCAATTCATTCATGGGTTCAATCCCAAATAGTCTCACTCAGTATCCCTCTCTGACCATCTTTACTCTCCAGCACAAAAATATCTCTTGGGGGCAGCTCGGCCACCACCTAAGAGTTCGAGGGTGGATCGACCACCCCAAATATTTTTTTAAAAAATATATATATCATCAAGGGTATTTTTTGTTATTATGGGGGACACTGACAATTTTTGGTAAATTAGCGGAGACATTGATACAATTTGATAATTTAGTGCAAACATTGACTATCGAGTGGTAGTATAAGGGAGGTATGTGTACTTTTCCCAATTCATAATTATTAAGAAAGAAGGGGAAGTCTAATGCTAATTTTTACTGACACTTTAATTAGTTTCTAGTAAGCATAACCATATGAGTTAGGAAGAAGTTGTTCCAAGAGATAAGAAAACAGGTAAGAGTAAGATATGCACCTTGCTAACTTTCTTGAAAAGTACTCTCCTTGATCTTGCATCGTTTTTGAAATGACAAGTACAGAATCACGTGAACTTCTTCTTTGCCTCAAATATTCAGCCCTTTGTTTCTTAGCCTAGTAGTTATCAAATTAGCCCAATCAGACATATTTACCCAGAAAAATAATGCATTCACTATAGATGCTAATTTACTTCAGACACAAACTTACCCTTTGGAGCCGATCTTCTAATTGGTCTTTCATTCTCATTCTCTCAAACTCCCTTTGAGTATAGATAGACTTGGCTACTCTCTGTACTTGATACCATAGCATGAGCCTTTGTCTTTTCCGCTTCCAACAATCCCAGCCGCTTTTTCTCAGCAGTTGTGCGTTTTCTAAGAATTGCAGCATGCACACATTCCTTATACTTGCTATCCTGTATCATTTTTTGCATCAACAATTTAGCTGCTTGCTCTCTCTTGGCCAGCCTTCGTTGTCGAGAAGCTTTAAGAAGAAGCATCCGATTTGCCTCTGCTTGCTGAACCTGTGATTCCACTTTCATGCCAAGCTCATCACGTTCCTTCTCAAAGCATCTCCACTCCAGTTTTAGCCGCTTGCCTCAGCTCATCCAGCCTAGCTAAGCATCTGAACCTTTGCAAGAATGCTTAACCTGTTGGTGTCATTATGCAAGTGGGAGATAAGCTTATGTTACACAGACCTTATACTTCACATAGGTGGATGACATAATTTTGATGAAGCATACTGGTTTGATCATCAATGCAAGGGTAAGTTCTATTTTCTAATTATATGATCACCAGAGATGGTCAAGAACTATTTACTAGACTTCTAGATATTGTATGTTAACTTAAATCCTTATATATATATATATATATATATACACACACACATATATATATATACCAATGCATAAAGGTTCCAATTCGAGCAAGAGCCCAAATGGGGGAGATGAGAACAGCTTGATTGAAAGCAGCATGCATATAGCAAGACGGATAACAAGGGAATAAGGACTTTCTATTCAGTAGTATTCATAAAGATTAGCAAAATGTTGACTCTTACTTTGATGATGCAACAGGTAAAATATATCTTTTCTCACTATTCCCATAATGTATGAGACGTATCAGACTACTTGAAAAGTTGTCTCAATGTACCGCCATATGAACCCAAACATTAGACCAATTGTGAGTTATAACACGCAACGACTTTCTAAAAGTGCCCCTGCATAACTTCTTGAAGTATTTATCATACAATCGACTCTTTTTCTTGAATTTTACTCTTAGCAACTCCTATGTTTGATGCAAGATGTTGTCTAATTTGACCCCAAATTACAATTCTAAAGCAGGAGCCCTTCCTTTCGTGTATGAGGACTTGCCCTTTTCTTTGAATAAGATTATTATTCATCAAAAAAGACCCCATCCTTTCAAGTGGAAGACCAGGTTCACCAAGAACAGAGAAGACATCTTCATAACATGATTTTTAGACCGGATAATTTCAATGACACCAATGTAAATGGTGAAACGTGTAACTTCAGGACAAAAATTACTAAGACTTATGGGATTTGACTTTGCTTTCTCTTCTCTTTTCCTGTGTCACCTCCAGCTTCAATTAACCTTAACTTTTTTCTCAAATCCTCCTTAGATCCTGTTTCAAACTTAGCTTCAAATAATAATGACATGAAGGGGACATTTGGTACACAAAATGGCTATTTCATTGAAAAAAAAAAAATGAATAGCTTTTATTAGGAATGGAAGGTGGAATAGAATATATGATAAAGATAGAATCCTTATCATATTCTCTAACACTTGGAATAGTTATTCCCATGGGACTACCTATTCCAAGACTATTCCATTTCACCTACTTCCATTCTCAATAAAACCTATTCATTTTCCTAATGGATAGCCATTCCCCACACCAAACGTACTCGAAGTCCATTAACTCACATCCTTCTATAT
The DNA here is from genome assembly GCA_013348765.1 of Carpinus viminea. Lineage (NCBI taxonomy): Eukaryota > Viridiplantae > Streptophyta > Magnoliopsida > Fagales > Betulaceae > Carpinus > Carpinus viminea. The sequence continues at coordinate 16,974,983 of CP054670.1, read as the reverse complement.
GTCATTATCGACATGCTTTGATTGGCTGATTGTCTGGTCTTTTGCAGTGGCAGTTTATTCGGCATTATCCTTCACCTGGTTTCAATAACATTTTCCCCTCTTACATTATAAGAAGCATGGAGATATAAACAAAGTAAATATATATGTGTCCCCTTCTTCACATGTTTGTGAATGTTCATTTAATCCTCTTCTTCATAAATGGAATGCATGAGAATGAAAATTGGCCAAAGGCATTCGGTGATGTTTTAGGGACCATGATCTGATGACTTTGACTTAAGGCAGGGATCAAAAGATAACAGAACACAAATTTATGTAGTAGGATAGTGTGATTCTGGAAGGTGAACATACCATTGTCATCAGCTGGTTTGGTTCAACAAGTTATCGATATACAGTAGAAGCAAGATGATACAAGAGAAGCTGTATAATACAAGAGAAGCTGTTATACAGGAGTTTCTCACCACAAATCACTAGATTCAAACTATACCCACCCCAGCACTCTCTCCCCTAAAGGACACTTCGTAGGAGCTACAACTGATGTTCTTCAATCCAAGTAATCGGTTTGGGAGGTATAGACCTGTATGGGTATGACCACTAACGGGAAATTAATGATGGAAGGTATGAGAAATCAGTCTAAATCTAAAATTGTAAATTTAGAAAAAGTTGAAAAGCTAGAAACTCTAACAAATGGCATGAGAATTAGAACGCTATTTAGATTGCCTAAATTATATAGATATGTCTAATATGCAACATGAGAAAACAAAAACCTCTACTTAAATAAGCCAATTACAACTATTTTGCAACCCAAGTTAGAGCAATCCAATTATCCAAGATAGAACACAAATAAGACCCCCAAAAGTTCAATAAGCATATAATTCCCTCCGGTTCTGCAACCAACAAAGCTTTCTTCAACGACAACATTCTTACAGAAACATGTTACCTCTTCTGCTCAGCAGCATTAAGTTTGGCTTCAAGCCGCTGACCAAGATCCCCCTGTCGAGAAGAAGAAGACCTCTGTGGACTCCTCGACTTTGGCCGGGCCTTACTTGACAACAGCTCATAGTATTGCTGCACCACCATTCATAAATTTTTTATCAGCTTAACTCAAACATTAACCCAAATAAAAAGGTGCCTGAGCTTAAAATTCATTCATTTTCTTTTCCTCGGGTTTCTAACCAACCAAACAAATGTCGAGCATAATTTGAATGTTAAAAAAAAAAAATTAAGATTAACCAAGAAAAATAAAAAAAAAATGCCTAGCCTAAAATTCATTCCTTTTTCTTTTCTTCGGGTTTCTAACCAAACAAACAGACACTAAGCATAATTTGCATTTAAAAACAAAACAAAAAATAACTGACTCATTGAAGAATTTAAAAAGAGGGTAAGAGAAAGTTCTAGATCAACATTAAAGAGAGAGAGAGAGACCTGTCGGCGGAGATGGGCGCCTCTGAGCTTGGCTTCGATCTCTTCTGCGGTGGAAGGGATTTTAGGCTCGAGAAGACGCCGTCTGAGCCTCCGAGGAACCTTCGGGGGCTGGGACGATGAAGAAGACGACGCCGTGTCGTCGTTCACCGGAAAGCTCAAGACTATCCCCGAGACCACCCTATCCGTCTCCGTCAACTCTACTCCCGTAGCCATCAATTAATCCGCGATTACTCGCTATATCGGCGATTACTCGTATTCTGTGAGCGTGCTTTCTATGTGAAGCTGAATGTTGTTGGTATGGGGGAGTCTTGGTTTCCGTTATTTTTTTCTTGGCAACTACGTTAATACACTGGACTCGCTCGAATGTTCTATTAGCTTCCCGTTTCGTCTCTTTTAATGATTAACGGCTCTTGAGGCTGGACACAGGGTTGGGCCTAATTTGTTTTTGTGGGATGTTTTAGGTCTTTTGGAAAAATCTACGATGATAAGTAGGCTTAGAAATAAATCAGTCCTTTCGATAACTCATTCGATATTCAGTCGGTTTAGCTCGATCCGAACTCATGCACAATACTGTAAAAACTCGCTTGAATAGTAAATGATACGTACCTGACTCATCCAAGAAAACTTGATATGGGCTTACATGCTTAGCTCATTTAAAGGTCGATCAAATCTTTTACCCGACTCGTTAGTTCGTTCATATATATATATATATATATATATATATATATACACAAATATATATTAATATATTACTAAAAATTAGTTATATAAATCTAAGTATATATATTAGTAATTAAGTAATACATGCTATATAGGTCACTTAATATTTATATGTATGTGTTAGCAAGGCTGGCTCGATGCATTTTGGGGCCTTAGGCAAAACATTAAAATGGGACCTAAAATTATTTTTTTTAAAAGTTTTTTTTTAAGTAACAATTTTTTTTAAAAAAAAGTCATAAATGCTCTTGCATTACTAAGTCAAATTATGCAATCATTTCAATTTGACTTAAAAAATTTCCATTATTTCCTATGTGAGATTCAATCAGTTTTTCTATTTTTCTCTTCTTTTTTTTTTTTTTTTAAGTATTTAATCTTAATATTTTGTTGATTGCTAATAACAAATTTATTTAAAGCTCTATTTCAGTGGTGGAGATTGGATTCTGACTCTTGAGAATTTTGTATCGCGCCATTGTGGAGGAGGAGAGGAAGAAGAGAAGAGAAAAAGGGAGGAAGAAAAAAAGGAAGAGCAGCAGGGTTGTCGCCTGTGGGGCTCTATTTGGAATGAGATTTGTCAGATTTTGTTTATTTATTATTTTTTTCCTGAATTTTTGTATGGGTTGTCGCACACAGAAAAAGATCTTCTACATTTCAAAATCCCTCCATTTCCTTCATTTAGTGCATTTTGAAGAGTAGTGCATTTAATGCAATACCATCATTAAAACTTTTGGACGACATTATCCTTTAAAATGCACTAAATGAAGGAAATTGATGAATTTTGAAATGGAGAGAATCATAATTCACGTGGGGCTCTATTTGGGGTGGAATTTGTCCGATTTTAGTTATTTATTATTATTTTTTTTTTGAATTTGTGTGTGGGCAATTGCTTTCTCAAATTTTTTTTTTTTTAATTGTTCTTGTCTTATTAAATTGGGGTCTTATGAAATTGAGGCCTTTTAAATTACTTATTTTTTATGGTTAGAGGTCTAATGACAATTTTTTTTGGGCTTTATTAAAAACAAATTTGGGCCTTAACTTTTTTTTTTTTGGCCCTATTAAATTTTTTTTTTTTGGGGCCTTAATATGTCGGGGGCCCTAGGCGAGCGCCTAGCTCGCCTAGTGGTCTAGCCGGCACTGTGCATTAGTTAGCATACTGTATAGTTTGTTCATAAACTAACATATTATCTAGTTACTTAATATTTAATAGCTTAACTCGAACTCGAGTTGAGCTTGGTTCAATTCGAATAGCATTCTCAATGAGCTCGAACTCGCTCAAGCTTTCAATGAGTCAGTTTTGAACACACATTTCACAATTCGGCTCAAATAAGCATATTCATAAACGAACCAATTTTAAAATTTTAAAGTTTGATTCAGCTGGACTCAATTACAACCCTAGTGAAGGTTTTAAACTTATTGTTTGTTTGATCTCTAGTGACTGTTTCATTACAAAGCCAAAAGTAATTACCGAAAAATGAAAAAAAAAAAAAGAAGAAGTTATTTTTATTGATTAGTTTGGTTGTAACACAGCGACAATAAGATAAAATCTCGAAAATGTATTTCACCATTTGATATAGTGTAATACATTATGGAATCAAATTTTCTAAAACGCCTTTATAATTGCGAATGGATTGATTATTACACAAATTAATAAGGTGTAATGTAGCTAAATTTGACTAGAGCAAAAGTTTATATTAGTGTAGGTTACAAGAAATACCTAAATTTTACCCCAAAGAAGATGACATGAGGAATTGAGGATGGTAATGAAACTGATTTGATTATATAAAAGGGAAAAATCTACTTTACTCTCTTTAAGTTTTTAGACTTTTTCGATTTAAATCTCGAAATTTAAAATTTGGCAATGTACCCGATAATATTTCAAAAATTTTTAATTTAAATATTTTGTTACTAATTTTCGTTAAATTGGATGAAAATCTATGAAATTACGTAATTATCCTCAAGTTTTTTTTTTTAAAAAAATTTCCGTCAATTTAGATAAAAAATATTGACAGGGTTTAAATTGAAACTTTTTAAAACTTTAGGAGGTAAATTGTCAATTTTTAAAATTTTAGAGTTCAAATTAAAAAATTCCTTGGAGAGTAAAGTAAATTTTCTCCGGTATAAATTCAGTATTTGTGATTATATAATATATAAAATGGGCTTGCTCACACAAATGAAATGCAATATATATATATATATATATATATATATATACTCTACTTCTATCGCTTGGCGCGGGCTTGCCTCCTAGTAAACGAACCCAGCAAAACTCTCCATTGTGGTTCACTCTCAGTCTGAACCATGGAAACCCATTGTGGCGATTGCGGGGCTGAGCCTCTGGAAATGGAAAACGAAGAAGAGACACGGCTAAAAGAGCCTCCCAGAATCCACCGCCTGGACGAGTCAGTGGTCAACCGCATCGCGGCCGGGGAGGTGATCCAACGGCCAGTATCCGCTGTCAAGGAGCTGGTGGAGAACAGCATCGATGCCCATTCCACCTCCGTAAGTGTCGTCGTCAAGGACGGCGGCCTTAAACTCATTCAAGTCTCTGACGACGGCCACGGCATCCGAGTCAGTTCTTCACTCAGTCTTCTCAATCTTCTAACTTCTTTTTGCTTGTTTTTTTTTTCGTCTGTGTCTCGTGATGATGAGGGAAGAAAGCGAAATCGGTATGCTTGTGCTGTGTTTGGCTGCTGAGATAATGGAAGAAAAGGAAATTAAAAGGATTTCTCTTTGTTGTATATATAACTCAACTCGTGTTGTTAGTTTGCAGAGCTTTTAGTCGAGGCTTTCGATTTCTTTTCATCTTTAATTCAATTTTCTCGGCAACCAAACAGAGCCTTTAGAAAAACCCCATTGTGCTTGAAATGCAGCTTTCTTTGTTCGTTTTCGAAGCTTTATTTTTATTTTTTAAATAATAATAATTTGATTCCGTTTCGCCCTTAATTTCATTTCTCGAGAACCGAACAGAAACAAAATGACTTGCCTTTTTCTTCAGTTTATTTTCATTCTCTTTCCTCGATTCTCTGCCCTTTTAAGCATTTTGCTTTTGTTTTAACTTAATTTTCTGGAGAACCAAACAGAAGGGACTGTGTCTGTGCTTCACCTAATAATAATATGGCCACTGTCTTTGCTGTTAACTGTGTAGTACGAGGACTTGCCAATACTATGCGAAAGGCACACGACGTCAAAGCTGTCAACGTTTGAGGATTTACAATCGATAAAGTCAATGGGGTTCAGAGGAGAGGCTTTGGCAAGCATGACCTACGTTGGTCATGTTACGGTCACAACCATCACCAAAGGGCAGTTGCATGGATACAGGTGAGAATGTGTGCTACTTGTTTGATGTTAAAGGAAAAAGGAAAGGAAATAAGCGTTGTGAATCATATGTTTTATGTTAAATGAGAAATTTGGGTGATGAGTAATGAGATAATTATGATTCAAAAATTAAGCTTATCTTCCTTTCTACGATTGTTAGCAACTGGATGGGGTGTGATTTATTTTTAATTTACTTTTTTGAGTTTATTGTTCAGAGTAACTTATAGAGATGGTGTCATGGAGCATGAACCAAAAGCGTGCGCTGCAGTAAAAGGAACTCAGATAATGGTATGAAGCAGACATTTTGCTGGAGGTTGCCTTGTCCTCCTTTTTATTTCGAGTCCAAGTAATTTAAAGTTGAAAAGTTAATGTGAAAGGGAATAAAGTTAGAGAAAAAAATTTGTCATTCTAGAAATTATTTGTGAAAGCTTTGTCTTATATAGACTATTATTCAAGAGTTTGGGTATTTACTGAACTATCATGATCATTTTAAGATACTTATGTTATATTGACAATTATTGAATAACCTCAGATGAAATTGGACTTTATTTGCTACTGGTAAATCCCGTACTAACTGAAAATTTCAGAATTACTTGTAGTTTTTCCACTGTGCTTATGCACTGAACAAGCAATTTCATTTTTTTTTTTTTTTCTTTTTCTTCCTATAAAATTTAAATTGCTGCCTATGTTATCAGGTTGAGAATCTATTCTATTACATGATTGCTCGGAGGAAGACACTTCAAAATTCTGCTGATGATTATTCAAAGATTGTAGACTTGCTAAGCCGGTTTGCTGTTCATCACATACATGTGGGATTCTCTTGCCGAAAGGTTGGTTGCTTGACTAGTGAGACTTGTCTTTATGTAAGGTTGTTAAAATCAAGGTCATACCTAGGATTAGAGGCCTTTGGGATTGGATCAAGGATCACCAATTGTGCAAGCTGTCAAATAAGTACTAATGGTGTAGGTTTTAATAAAGGATATTTGATTCAAGTATCTTCTTTGGGCTTTTGACCCACTTATTAGCCATAAGCCCAAAAGGAAAATGTTTCCAATTTTAGTTGTTTTATGGAACATAAAATTGCAGTTTGGTTTGCGATTGTGCTGGATCCCTCCATCTTGTTTGGGATCCTAATGAATCTTCATTGTAAACAATTTTAAGTTGTATTTAGATCATTTTGGTTTCTAAAAGTCAAAGAATTGTCGGATCTTAAAATCTGAATCGAGATTTTAATACCATGTATGTATCAGTGTTTTAAGCTCTATTATTGCATGATAGGAAAGTTTCTTTACAGCATACTAAAGCTTTTCAACCTTTATTTAATCGAATGGAATGAGGAGGAGTTTGGTGATGTGAGGGATAAAAATAAAGCCAGCAGTGAGGAGTTGAAGGCGCATTGAGGAGGAGAGACCTTTAATCGAGGAGGAGAAGGAAAGAAAAGCGTGATTTCTAGAGAGTTGGAAGTTTCCTTCTTCAAGAGGAGATTAGTTGGCGCCAAAAGTCGAGGATCCGTGGCTTAAGGAGGGACAAATGCACCAAATTCTTTCATCGGTGGCGAATGCGAATCGTAGGAATAATTCCATTGAGTCCTTGGTTGTGAATGGCCCTCTTGGATCCTTCTATAGTTAGCAATCATATTGTTAACTTCTTATGAATCCTCACAGAGCCCCTTGGGTGGAGACCACGTTGGATAACCTCGAGTTTGATAAACTCTCAAATTGAGGCCTTGAGCTTAGAAGAGCCTTTTGAGGAAAGAGAGGTGGGAGGTGATCAAAGGTATGGATGGAGACAAGGCCCCGGTCCGGATGGGTTTTCTATGGCTTTTTTGGAGTGTTGGGAGGTGATCAAAGGGGACTTTATGGCGGTCTTTGCCGATTTCCATGAGCGAGGTAAATTTGTAAAATGCATAAATTCTACTTTCATTGCTCTCATTCCGAAAGTTCATGGTGCTAAGGAGATTAAGGATTTCTGTCCGATTAGCCTTGTGAGTGGTATTTACAAGATTATTGCTAAGGTCTTGGCTAATAGAATGAGGAAGGTCATGGATAGAGTGATTTCCAAGCCTCAAAGTGCCTTTGTCAAAGGTCGCCAAATTCTAGACTCAGTTCTTATAGCCAATGAATGTTTGGACAGTCGGATTAAATCCGGGGATCCAGGGGTCCTTTGCAAGTTGGATATGGAAAAGGCCTATGACCATGTGGATTGGAACTTTCTCCTCTATCTCTTGAAGAGATGTGGTTTTGGGGAAAGATGGTGTTCTTGGATCAAACATTGTATTTCTACTGTCCGTTTCTCGTTGATCAATGGCTCCCCTTCCGGTTTTTTGGCGTTCTCGAGGGTGAGGCAAGGTGATCCGCTATCACCATTCTTATTTGTTTTGGTCATGGAGGCTTTTAGCGGGATGATTGATGCTATCTACTCTAGAGGGCTGATTTGTGGTTTTCGTGGGCTCTAGGAATCATGATAATGTGGAAGTATCCCATCTTTTATTTGCGATGACACCTTGGTGTTTTGTGGTGCTAGCCAAATCAGTTACTTGGGTGCTCTTCTTGTATGCTTTGAAGCGGTTTCTGGGCTCAAAGTGAATTTGACCAAGTCCTCTTTGATTCCGATCGGTTCTATGGATGATGTGGATCAATTGGCCGGTAATATGGGTTGTGGCACTGCTGATTTGCCTTTGAAGTACCTGGGTCTCCCGCTAGGGGCGTCGTTTAAACTCAAGGCTATTTGGAGAGATTTGGAGGTCTTGATGGCTAGGCGGTTGGCTCCTTGGAAACGGATGTATCTCTCTAAAGGGGGGAGGGTTGCTTTGATTAAAAGTACACTCTCTAATTTGCCTACTTACATGCTTTCTCTATTTCCTATTCCAGCTGATGTGGCAAATCGTATTGAGAAGATTCTGCGAGATTTCCTTTGGGGAGGTTTGAATGAAGAGGCCAAGTTTCATTTAGTTGACTGGGACACGGTATGTTCTCCCATTTCTGAAGGTGGTTTAGGGATCCGAAAAGTGAGGAAGTTCAATCAAGCTCTCTTGGGGAAGTGGCTTTGGCGGTATGCGCATAAGGATGGGGCTTGGTGGAGATCTATTTTGGTGGCTAAGTATGGGTCTTCTCGGGAGGGGTGGCGATCTAGTGATATTACTGAGTCACATGGGGTGGAGCTTTGGAAGTATATAAGTATGGGATGGAGCAAATTTAAGCATCATTTCGTTTGACCTGTGGGTTGGCTCAAGATTAGTTTTGGGAGGATGCTTGGTGTGGGGAGAGTCCTCTCAAAGACACATTTCCTGGTTTGTTTAGTATTGCCAGGTTCAGGGAAGCTTCCATTGCGGAAAATATGGAACTTGCCAATGGTACCATTCAGTGGAATATTGTTTTCACACGTTTGTTCCATGATTGGGAGGTGGAAATCTTAGCCGTTCTATAATTGTTTGTATTCTCAAGCTCGGAGGGGTTGGGGAGGACAAGTTGTGGTGGATTCCTTCAGAAAAGGTGCCTTTTGAGGTGAGATCTTTTATAGGGTTTTGGCATCCCATGGGCCCTGACTCTTTCCCTTGGAAAGGTATTTGGAGGACGAAGGCTCCGCCTAGAGTGGCGTTCTTTGCTTGGACGGCCACTAGAGGTAAGATTCTCACCATCGATAATCTCCGTCGGAGAGGCATGATTGTGGTTAATAGATGTTGGCTTTGTGAGTCGGATGGGGAGTCGGTGGATCATCTTCTCATTCATTGCGAGTGACGAATGCCCTGTGGAATGTCATTCTCAGCCGTTTGGGTCTCAGTTGGGTTATGCCGAGTTCGGTTAAGGAGTTGATGGCTTGTTGGTGTTCGGGGGGGCGCACAAGGAGTGCGGTGGTTTGGAAGATGATTCCTTTATGCCTTATGTGGTGTATTTGGAGGGAACGCAATGCTAGATGTTTTGAAGACTCTGCGAGGTCTTTTGAGGAAATTGTGCATTATGTCCTTTGTACTCTTTACACTGACGGCGGTTGGCTTGATCCGCTTGTTGTTAGTTTTTCACTTTCTCTCTCTCGCTCTCTTCTTTCCCCTAGGCTTCCCCTTGTATACGTCTTGTGTACTATGGGTTGCGCCCCTTCTGCGCTTCTATAATATATTTTGATTTATCAAAAAAAAGCATGGAGCTTCCAGAGCAGATGTCCACACAGTTGCTACATCATCAAGGCTTGATGCTATTCGATCGATTTATGGGGTGTCATTTTCGATCTCTTATAAAAATAGAAAATTCAGACAATAATCCATCTAGTTCAGTTTTCAAAATGGATGGTTTCATCTCAGATTCAAATTATGTTGCAAAGAAGATAACAATGGTACTTTTTATCAATGGTATGTATTATAATGTCATACTAATAATTGTAATGTACTTCTATGCTCCATTAGAATTTACATTACAACTCTCTCAGCTATGCTTTAGTTCTCTAGCATTTGAAAGCAGTGTTTTAGAACAAACTCTTGTTTCTTTGCCTTTGATAGAGCGTCATTAACTATCAATATTGGTATGTGAGTCGCATTTAAATATAATATTGAGTGGGATTTATTATGATTTTATAGTTAATTGTTATCTTCTGTTACTACTACATTGTTGTTAGAAGCAACAAATGGTTGGTCAAGTCAAGTGGTAGGTTGATTGCTTTTCACACCTACCTTCTTCCTTCTATCTTCTTTCTGCCCATTTTCTTGTACTAATAATGATTTTAGTAAATATATTCCTCTTTTGTTTATTTTATTTTGAAGGATGTGACATATATGCTCTCCATATCATATTACTTTTCATTTTACTGTTACATTGTCAATGAGATACAGGTAAAAATGGGGGTGGTTTGTTTCAGCACTAACAAAAATTTCTGTCAGCCTTTCCTTTATAGTTGAGATATGTTACATATATTCTCTCAGATGAGCTATATAGTTAGCTAATTTGTTTTCACTTTTAGCTCTTTTAATGGTTGTGTTATTGCTTAATCAGTCTTCTAGCGGTGGCGGTGGCATTTTTTCCCTAGTATTCCTGCTTATGTTTGCTCAATCTTTTAGCACTCTTATTTTCTTAATATAATTCCCTTTGTAACAGCAAAGAATAAGTATCTGCAATTGAAATATGCTTTTATGGATGGAAAAGTTTGAAAGATCTAGATATTATTCTCTCTCTCTCTCTCTCTCATATGGTGAGAAAATTAACTGGGGACCATGTTATTTTGTATTTATTCAATCTTCTATGAAGAGTTTCTTTTTAGTTTTCAGCATACTTTAGTGTTGGTAGAGTATAGACATTATATAAGAACTCTCACTTATTCTTTTCTTTTCCCTCTCCCTCTTTATTCAGATAGATTGGTAGAATGCACTGCTTTGAAGAGAGCTATTGAAATTGTTTATGCTGCAACCTTGCCCAAAGCATCAAAACCCTTCGTATATATATCTGTTGTATTGCCACCCGAACATGTTGATGTCAATGTGCACCCAACAAAGAGAGAGGTACATGTTTCCAGGAGTTTTTATGTCTTTGTTAGTTTAGTTTTTTTTTGTTTTTTTCCCGATAGATAAAAGCTAGAACTGAAAGAAGGTCATGACTTTTCCTAGGGGGGAGAAGAAAGGAAATAAAATTAAAAAAAAAAAAAAAACCCACCAGCAATTTCTCTTAAGGGTGCAGGCTGGAAAGTTTTATGTTTTAAAACAGAGATGAAATACACCCATGTTGTAAGAAATCATTTTTTTCTTTTCTTTTCTGTTATTTATATTTTTAGAATCACGTGGTTGGTCACTAATTTGAATTCTCCTTCCCCTCCCCTTGGGGCCAAAAAACTTACTTATCTAAAAGTAAAAATAAAACAGTAGGAGATGCAGTGGAAGCATAGCAGTATCTTGGAAGCGCCATTCTGTATACTTCATACTTGGTCACGTTTCTCAGTCATTTTGTATACATGTAGACATTCTACTTGGTGTTGGTCATTCTGCCTCAATTTCACTATGTATGCCATGTATCGAAACAGGCAATAGTGCCTTCTGATTTATGAAGTGAAAAAGCAGAATATCTTCAGTTGTGCTTGCTTTTCTTCTTCTTCTTCTTTTTTTTTTTTTTTGGTTGTTCCTTGTAGAACAAATCAGTGGAGAATATTAGTCTTTGTCAACATTGTTAGAATTCTATATTGATGGATTCTATGTGTTGATATGCAGGTAAGCCTTTTAAATCAGGAAGTTATTATTGAGAAGATACAGTCTGTGGTTGAATCAAAATTGAGAAACTCCAATGAGGCTCGGACATTTCAGGAACAGGTACTTCCCAGCAAACTTGGTCACCAAACTCCAAACTAGATGCCTTAAAGTATTTGATAAGAAAAATATCTGCTTCTTTGAACCGTGTATATATTGTAGATTGTTGCCTCCTAAGTCCACCTCGAAAAGAGTTAAAATTGAATTTCAGTGAGCTTATTCTTTTAGTAAAATATAAAAATACTCATACTTCTCTTGCTGAGGTTTGGTTGAAATTTTATCCCCAAATTGCTGCACGGTAAACGCTTGTTTGTTTGAGGTATTTTGGGAGATATTTTGAAATCTGGCAATAGCAAAGGTCCTTTTCTATGTCGGGCAATAGCAAAGTATTTGATAAGAAAAATATCTGCATCTTTGAACCGTGTATATATTGTAGATTGTTGCCTCCTTCCACCTTGAAAAGAGTTAAAATTGAATTTCAGTGAGCTTATTCTTTTAGTAAAATATAAAAATCATAAACTTCTGTGCTGAGGTTTGGTTGAAATTTTATCCCAAAATTGCTGCACGGTAGCGTTTGTTTGAGGTATTTTGGGAGATATTTTTGAAATCTGGCAATATAAAGGTTCCTTTTCTATGTTGGGCATGTCTTTGTTATTTCCTTTTTTCTTTTTTCCTCTCTCTTTTGAGGTGGGTTCTAATGATGTAATTTTCTACTAACCAGGTTTATATTTGCTCTTTATTAATTTTAATTTAATGGTGAGGTAATTAAGCATAGTATGCCTGCTTAAATCAGCATTATATATGTATGTATATACACATGCCCCATAATTCTCCTCTCAGCTAGGGGAGAAATAGCAAATACAATTATTAGTAGTATAGCACAGACAAGCAGTCCATTTCTTTTGAGTCAATTTCTTATGTTTCAATTCCGTGAAGATCTCTTCTGTTGATTCAATCAGATTCTAGAATCATTCGAAACATTTACAATAGTTGTCTTATAGTGATTAGATTACATAATTTAGTTTGGCAGTTCTCCCCTAACCATTCCACATTTTAAATCCTTAAAGGAACTTGATTAAATGGTTAAGAGAAATTAATCCTTTCACAAATGGAAAGAAGCTGTTCATACTTCTTTGGATCGTTTAGAGCCACTTAAATAATAGTGTTAAAAACTGTGCAAAACCACCTGAAACTCCTAAACTTCTAATGAAGAAAGATTATATCCCAAAACCTTGTCTAGAAAGTGAAGAGGTCCTGTGCTTCTTGTACCTGGGACACCATTCTCATCAACAAAGGATGCTCCTATCACCTTAGTTAGACAGGTAACCCTAAAGTTTCATTTGATCATGAAAACATGTAGCTCTTACCAAAGCCAATTGTTTCCCATTTAAGTAACATAAGGTTGATTGCATTCGATGCTTTGAGAATCAGGCTTGACAAAATCTCAGTTTCAATATGAACGATCCAAATTACGTTTGAGAGTTCTAGTGTACGCACTAAACCAATCTGTTTGCATGTTCCCTGGACTTTTCTGTGGAAGACACTTTGATCTAACCTGCTTGTGTCCTTTGATTTTTCATTGATAAATTGCCATAGGTCCAAAAAGCCTAAGTTGATGGAGACAATGATCTTAATCATTTAGTCAAGATTCTAACAACCCCTTACACAGGAAACCCCAAACTTTTAATGAGTAGGGTGTATTATTTTGAACTTTAAATGGGAGAGTGGAGACAGGTTTGAACTTAAGATCACCTGGTCTAATATCATGATAAATTGTCACTTTTCCCAAAATTCTAAGCTAATAGGAAATGATGAATTTAATCACTTGCTTAGTGTTCCAAAATTCTTTAGTTTGACTAAGCACATGGTACTTTCAATTTCACCATATTTGTAGCTTGATAACTTGTATTCTTTGGCATCTTTGTCTCATGGTGTGGCAGAAAGTAGAACCATCTCCATATGATAAAATGGCTCTGGATAAGGATTCTACTTTCAGCCCCTCACAATCTGGTATGGTGAAGTGTTCCCCTTTTGATTGTGTTGCTTGTCCTTAGTTGCCTTCATATTCCTAGTATATTATATTACTCATAGTTGCTCACATTTTGGGAGTTCCCTCATTTTTGAAGTGCCTCAAAATGTAATTGATAGGATCAAAATCACAAAAAGTTCCAGTGCATAAAATGGTTAGAACAGATTCATCCGATCCCACTGGAAGGTTACATGCTTACTTGCAAGCTAAGCCTCGTGGACCACTTGAAAAGAATCCTAGTTTGGATGCTGTGAGGTAGGATCCATTTTTGGTTTATAAGCTTTTGCTTTACATTAAGGGAAAAATCAATTTTAGTCCCTAGGTTTCCAATTTCAGTAATCAGGTTCTTAGGTTTTGTCTCAATTTCAAATCGATCCCTATGAGAGCACTACAAATACAATGTAATAGGTTTCAACTACACTCTCCTGTGTGCTTCTATTGATATATATAGAGGTTACATATGTAGTTTGATTTACAACTCAACTTAGAGCACTATACTAGTTTGTTTACAATAGAACTCTAGATAAACATACATCTAATTACTCTATATCTTAATACTCTTATTAAAGTCTCTTAAAGAAGTAGAATTGTGTTTGACATGTGTTGTTGTGAATAACACGTGATGTGCTTCAACAATCCGTTTGTCTGATTTCTACAACTTATTTACTTTTTTGTCTACCATGTCTCACACCCTTTGACACGATAATGCACAAGCTGTCATTGCCATGTCACTTTACTACCAAATAAGCCAAAAAACCGGAACATCACATTGTTAAAAACTCATAGCTAGCTCATAAAAATAAGAAGCTGAAGGTGCCATGTCACAAAAAAAGAGGTTTTGTGTTGACTTATCCCAACGGAAGAAGCCTCATCTCCTTCTTTCAAGTTCGAAGTAAGATCCTTTTATCATGCACTATCCCTTCATGTTGGCTCCCTATTTTATTGGAAGAGTATTTGGTGAGGTAAAGTTCCTTTGAGAGTGGCATTCTTTGTTTGGAAATCAGCTTTAGGAAGGATCTTAACTTTGAATAATTTGAGGAAGAGGAGCTTTATAGTGGTAGACTGGTATTGTATACGCAAGAGGAGTGGAGAGTCCATCGATCATCTTCTTCTTTATTGTGTGGTGGCAAGAGAATTATGGGTTTCAATGTTTTGTCTTTTTGGTGTAGAGTGAGTTATGCCTAGGAAGGTAATAGAGTAATAGGCTAACTGGAGAGGTCAGGTGGGAAGCTGTAACATTTTAGAAGCTCAGAGGAGGACTCCTTTGTGCTTAATCCAGTGCATTTGGAGAGGCGTAATGTGAGGCACTTTGAAGATTCTGAGATTTCGATAGTAGAACTAAAATCTGTTATGTTCAAGTCCCTTTATGCATGGATGACGGCATATAATAGTCCTCACTTTCCTAGTCTTACAAAAATTTTAGACTTATATTATTTTTTCCCTCTATTATAGGAGATCTCTCCTGTATACTCACTATGTACACATGTTGTGCCCCTTTGTGCTATCTAATGAGATTGATTTACTTATAAAAAGTAGAATAATAATAATGTAGTACTATTTAATCAGACAAATACTGTTTTTTTTTTTAATAAGTAATTGACAACTAGATTTAACAGCGTAAAGGTGCCCTAAGTATAATAATGTATATAAGTGATGAAACTAGATCCATGTATTTTCAATAAAATTCATGGGAGGCTGGAGTGTCTTACCATTTATTTTTCTCTTGACATTTTATTTAAAATAATGTTAATATGCTGTAAGTGCATGGTTAATAACTTGCATTCTCATTGAGGAAAATAAAAATTCCAATTGTAGGTCCTCTGTTAGACAAAGAAGGAACCCGAAGGAGACTGCAGATATTACAAGCATTCAGGAGCTTATTGAAGAAATCGATTGCAATTGTCATTCTGGTGAGATTTTTACATTTTTTGACTGTTAGACAGATGAGCTTTTCTCTGAGTCAGGTAGATCTGGCTGCTGGTTCATAGTGAGATTTGTTTTTACAGGTCTGCTGGATGTTGTAAGACACTGCACATATATTGGAATGGCAGATGACGTCTTTGCATTGCTTCAGCATGACACTCATCTCTATCTTGCAAATGTGGTAAACTTGAGGTAATAACTCATGTATTTTTTTTGAAATTCCACATAATATAAAGGTTAACTATCCAGAAAACCATATATACATATGAATCGTGATAGATTTCTTACCAAGATCCAGCATTGTAATTTTTTAAATTAATTTTTCAATTATGAAGGTTTAATTTTCATTTAAAAAAGCTTCCAAGTTTGAATAAAACTCCAGTTGATGAGCTACAAGATAGTGGGCTTTTAAAAGTGCCTTTATCTTATCTTTTCCCCCTCCTTTCTCCAGTTTTATTCCTTTTTTTCCTATTCTCTCCTCTTTGCAAACCCCCAACCTAAAAAAGAAAAAAAGAAAAAAAAATGGATACTTTGTAAACCAGCTTTTAGTGGTAGCACATCGAAACTATGGCATGCAGGTGCCACAATTGTGGCTAGGGTTACAGTTTGCTGTAATTAGTTTTAAGATTGGTGGGAGGACTTTTGTAACTTTTGTTCTTTTTCTCCCTAATAGGGGGTTTCTTCTATATACTTCCTGTCTACTTTGGTTGTGTCCCTCTACGTATTATACTAAGATTGAATTACTTATATCTATATTAAGTATATATATTTTATATATGTAATAAAAAATAAAGATTGATGGGAGATTTGTCAAAAACCATGTTAGTTCCATTTTAATGGTGTAGCATGTGGGTATTTGCCAGAAAATCTGACAGAAAAAAGAAATATGAGCAAAAACAACAAAAATAAAAGAAAGTGAGATCTTTTAATCTCAATTCCAAATAAAGAGTGAAAGCTGCCAATTCTTATTTCATGTTTAATGAAAAATAGGTCTTAGAAAACCTAATTATAAGAAATCCTAATTTTGAGCTGTTAATTAGAAGAAACCAAAATGACAAACTGCGCATATCAGTACGTGGCTACCACATTTTAATATTTTTACTAGTTTAAATATAGTCATTAAAAAATGTATGACTCCCGTAGGAGTTAATTGAAGGACCTATTAAACTAAACTACCACGAACATACTTTTGGGACCAAAAGTGTTTTTTCAACTAAACTACCACGAACATACTTTTGGGACCAAAAGTGTTTTTGATTTACATGGGCCCAGAGCTTTAGTTTCAATGTATGTTTATAATACACTTTATTCATCATGATACTCTTCAAAAATCTATTTTCTGAAATAGGTGATTCTGGAGAATCAACTTTTGCATTTATATTATTGTTTATTACTATTTCTATTTCTTTTCAATATGGTTCATTGGTCTTGGATTTAGTAGGTGCTAGATATATGATTCTCATGCCTCCTGAATTTTTGACCTGTTATATGACTTACTTGATTGTCTGTTTTCTGTTTTAATGCACTCACAGCAAAGAGCTCATGTACCAGCAAGTTCTGCAGTTTTCCCATTTTAATGCTATACAATTAAGTGAGCCGGCTCCACTGTCTGAGTTGCTTATGTTGGCATTGAAAGAAGAGAATTTAGATCCAGAAGGCCATGAGAATAATGACCTAATAGAAAAAATTGAAGTAAGTTAGGCCCTTCCTTTGGATTGATATCATATATCTTATGTTCATTATATATTTCTCATTTTAAATTACATTGTAGATACTTGCTTTTAACGGATTCTTTTCCTTCTTTTGTAGATTTTATTGGATTTTAAACTTAAGTAGTAATTTTAGGTGAACATTTTGTATACTGCCTTGTACACGAGGATTTTTCTTTTCTAACTGGATTTTCTTTTACTTTCTTTTTTTTAATGTATATGAAGGTGTTGCATCAGTCGGCATTAGAATTTTCTTTTTTTCTGATTTCTGCTGTTATTTAAGCTCTTCTCTTAGTTTCTTCTTCTTCTTCCCTCTTTTTCTTCCCTTGCCTTCTCTCTTCCTAGCTTCTTCTTTCTCTCTCCACTTTTAGCTTCTTTTCCCTACTTTCCCTACTTTAACTCTGTGAGTTTTGTGTTTATTACCAGTCCCAGTGCTATCTATCCTTTGATATTTTTGTTTTCCTAAATGAATAATGAGGTCTACAATATTCCTATATCAGTTAGTTTCTTTGTTTGTAGTTTCGACTCTGATGATTCTCATTATCCATCATGAATGTGAGTAGAACATTTTTAGCATAGATTTGTATAGGATTTCTAGAAGCACATTCTCGTTTCATAACCCACATTGGATTAATTTTTTAGTGAACATTGTTTTTTGATGCTTCTCCAGATGAATACCGAGTTGCTTAAGCAAAAGATGGAAATGTTAGAGGAATATTTCTGCATTCATATTGATAAACATGGGAATTTGTCTAGACTTCCAGTGGTACTTGACCAGTACACTCCTGACATTGATCGCCTCCCGGAATTCGTCCTTTGTTTGGGCAATGATGTAGGTTCCAAAGTTTGTAATAACTTGTTCTTCTATACTTATTTCTTTCCCTTCTGTACAATCTTGATCTT
This sequence comes from Carpinus viminea, assembly GCA_013348765.1. Lineage (NCBI taxonomy): Eukaryota > Viridiplantae > Streptophyta > Magnoliopsida > Fagales > Betulaceae > Carpinus > Carpinus viminea. The sequence continues at coordinate 16,956,748 of CP054670.1, read as the reverse complement.
TTGGATGATGATTATTGATCTGAAAGGCATTTTCAGTTTCTGCTCTGAAAAGAATGTTCCCTCAGTACCCACATACTTGGAAACATGTATCAACACACATGTACACTCATACAGATGCATACAGCCACATCTATGCTACTTTTATGCTTGATCAATATTTAAAATATTTTTCTTGTGTTATATACTGGTGATCATTTGCGGCTGGAATGCATCTTGTTGAGATAGATTATAATATGCGGCTATGAACAAATCGGGGTCTACTTCCACTGTATCCAAGTCTGATGTCAAGTATGGGAGATCAAATATCTTATGCCTTTATTAGATCATGAGAGCTGAAATTTCTTTCACATGATCAATGGTGTCTCTTTATTCAATTGTGAAAACACTGATGGGTGAACCATGAGGAGTCTGGATATCAGTGCTGGCATTCCTTTTTCCTTGGATGAGATATGTTCCTTATTTCTTGTGAACTGTGATTTATTATTGTCTTAGGTTGACTGGGAGGATGAAAAAAATTGCTTCCAATCAGTTTCAGCTGCTCTTGGAAACTTCTATGCTATGCATCCTCCTATGTTACCCAATCCATCAGGTGATGGTTTGCAGTTCTACAAAAAGAGAAAACCTCTCAGGAATCTTGAAGATGAAGAAAAAGCCTCTGATGACATAGGTATGGCTGTTCGCTGCTGAGCTTTCATGGTATCTCATATTCCATTATGTCACTCACATATTGGCTTTTCTTGTTCCTTGAAACCATTGACCAGAATTGCCTAGGAACCATGATGTCATGATTGAGTTGCATGCCTGAAAATCAAGCTTTTTTTTTTTTATTTTTATTTTATCAATGGTATACACATCAGAAACATGGATGAAAAAAAATATCGGACATCTAGCAACTAAATGAAATGTTGCCTCGTTATAATTTGGTTCATTTTTCAGTTCAAGTGTCCACACACACATTAGTCCGGTCAAAATTGAAAACTTTCTGTGCAACCTTCCTCCCTCCTTTTTCCACTTATCATTGTTACAAGTCCTTTCTTTTTCTCCTTTAGCCTCTAACCTTAGACTGCTTTGTGGTTTTCCAGAAGTTGACGGCCTAATGGAGAATGAGATCGAGCATGAACTACTTTCGGAGGCAGAGACTGCATGGGCCCAGCGTGAATGGTAAATCCAGCACGTCTTGTTTCCATCCATCAGACTCTTTTTCAAGCCACCTACTTCTATGGCTTCAAATGGAACCTTTGTCCGGGTAATTTTTATTCCATTAAGGAGCACCTTATTGACTACTGTAGTTTCTAAAAAAAAAAAAAAACTCTCGGGAATAACTAAAAGAAACAAACATCTTGAGCTATGACCTGGGCTGGAAGTTATCAAGGTGCATGAGTGCTGGGTGGGAAGCCTCATCCTTTGTCAGCTTCCTTCTCAGTTGACAAACATTAAGATCTTTTTTTTTTTTTTTCTCAAGAATGATTGGATGGTCTGGGTGGGAAATGATGTATATCCCCTTACCTTCTACAGGTAGCTTCATTGGAGAAGCTTTACAAGATCTTTGAAAGATGCTAACGAGAATGGTTCTGGGAAGATCAAAGTTGGAAAATCATGGGCTATTTCATGAGGCTACTGCTCTCAGTGATGGTCAAATTCAGTCTATACTTTTAGCTTGCCTTGTAAATGTTTTTGGTAGCCAGTGGTCCACGTGTATTGGGTTTCTTTATAAGCATTGTATATCTTTTAGTAACCACAATTGTGGGACCCGCACTTAATGCATCATTTTACTAACCATTGTGAAATACTAGGATACAATCCAAACGCAACCCTGGTGAGGAACAGAGACATCTCCCATATCTATGGAGCATCTTTCAAGTTTGATTGTTTCCCTTTTACCCTTTCCCTCGTTTGAAAAGTGATAGGATATAAGTTGTATAGCTAGCAACTGATGTTTGATTATTTTCTTATAAATTGACATGATTGTTCATAATTAGTAAAATGATTAAAAGTGTATAGGTGATAAGTCAGCCGCTAACTAATCATTTTATCAATTAAGAATTGTCATGTCAATTTATAAGAGATTTTATAGAATAAGTGTAGTATTCCTAGCAGCACTTCACTTGCACTTTTTTTGATTCAATTGTTGTTGAGGGTATTATAGCTTTTACTATAAGTTATTTACAAGTTGACGTGATAATTTACATGATACTTATCATGTTAACCACTAAATTGTAGATTGTTATATGATATTTATCATATTTACAAATTAATATACCAATTCATGTGGTATTTACAATATCAACTATTATGGTGTAAACTATCGTGATTGTACACATGATATTCATTTTCATAAAATATGAACAACCAAGTGAATTTATTATTATTAGAAGATTATAATGAAGTATTTTATTTATTTATTATTTTTTTGGGTGAATGAAAGGTTTTTTTGAACTTAAAAAAGAAGAAAAGGTACAGTGGCCCACATCTACAATCATTGAAAAACCCATAAATGAGAAGACACAGATAGGGTAGACACAACGAGGTTGTCCTCCCTCTTTTCACAGTTTACATTATTATGAATGATTTCATCAATTTTCAGTTGGAAGTTTCTTAAGAAGAGTTAAGCTGCAAGACAATTATGCATGATATTTAGGCTGTAAGCCAAAACTTAATCATCATGGTGACGCAGACAATTATGTATGATATTTAGGCTGTAAGCCAAAAACTTTATCGTCATAGTGAGGCAGATTGAATTGACATAAAGCTCAACTATTTTAAGCTTTGAGGTATGGGACCTCAGTGATAAGGTCACGTCGCTACTCCGTCTTTATATTTGGTCCTACTTCAGACTTTCTAGCCTATGGTAAACATTGGGACTAAGATCTGGTGAACTATTTTTTCTCTGTTGCATCTCTCACCCAATCTTCAAGGGGTGTTGAGGCATCTTGCCACTGACATGGCGAGCCTGACACCCAGCCATTGAAGTGGCCGAGTTCTCTCGCCACTGCAATGGTTGGCATTTCGGCCATCTATAGTGGTACCCTATCGCAATGTGTGGACTACTTTGCCACAGCAGTGGATGGTGTTGCAGCCAACCATTGTGGCGGCTGGGCTCTCACTTGGCCATTGCAGCGGCGGTAATTAAGTAGGCTGTTTTAATTTGTTACTAAGCAGCTGCAAATGGTAATGATGGACCAACTAAAGTATTTGGCCATTAAGAGCATGTTTGGGACTGCGGTTGAAAAATAAAACTTTTAAGGGCCCGTTTGGGAGTGCAATTTCAATAAGTGTGATTTTAAAAAGTAGCAATTTTATAAACACTGTTTATAAAATTGCTACTTTTTAAAATCATACAGGTATTTGATAAAACATGTTTAGAAGAACTTTTTTATCAATTGAGTGTTTGGATATCATTAGCATAGAATTACAGTTTCATAGCCAAATAGGTAAATATTGACCTAAATATTTTTTTAAGCGAAATCATAATTTTGGTTAAAATTTACTTTTCAAATAAGTACTTTCGACCTACTTATTGAAATTGCAGATTTTTTTTTTTCCTATTTTAAATTAAGCGCTTTTTAAATCGTAATGCCAAACGCCTTACGTTTTGCAATATCTTTAAAAACATAGATTATTTTTAGGAAATTGCAATCCCAAATGCATCCTAAGTTAGAAAGAGTTTTTGCCTAAAAGCTTAATTTTTAAGTTTTTACCAAAAGTGTGTTTTGATCATTTTAAAGCTTTTTAGACCTTTAAAAACACTTTTAATTTTTTTACCAAACGACAACTTTTTTGTTCAAACGGACTTTTTGAGTGTTAAAAATATTTTTAAGCCCATCAAACGCAATCCCAAGCAGACCTTAAGCATCCATAGTGGCTGCCTACCTCACCGTCAAGCTGCCCGAGTAGTGAATAAAACTCCTTTATTCACTTTTCACAAGCAATAAATTTAGAACTCATTTTATCTATCATATTAGCCCACGTTTATTTTACATCAAACAATTTCCTTCTCATTCCTCTAAAAAACATTTATCAAACGGTTTTTGGGAACAAAAAACGAGGAATTCAAGGGCTAAAGAAAAAAAAGAAAAAAAAGTAAGAAAACGAGTATTTTTCATGAATTTTTGTGTAAATGAGTAAAATGATTTTATACATTTGTTTTAGTGCCTTTAGGGGTAATAGATTTTATATCTAATATCTAGTCCTAATCTTCATTCTTCTAAGAAATGTCAGTCCGCCGTCGGTATGGACCTCATGGCATTTTTAAGTAAGCAATGACGTTTTCATTGTATCTTTCCTGTATAATTTCATAGTAGATCCATCATTTTCTTGGATTGGATCTTCTCAACAGACAATTTCTTCTGTCGAGAATCTTAAATCCAACATTTGACTTCGACTTTTCCTAAAAGAATTATGAGATACAATTGTATTTACTAAAACCTCTTATAAACTTATTTATCGGTCTATATTTTATAAAAATGAATGTAACATGAACGGTTGCGTAATAATTTATATTTTACTGGCTAGCATGATAAATATCCTGTGACTTATATCAATTTGTAAATGTCGTAAGTGTTATAGGCATTTTAGTCACTTTAGAGCATTCCTATCAAGCTCTTCGTATTTAACATTTCCCTAAATTTTTAACAAAATTCACAAAAACCATCATTTATTTCACTCTTTATCCAAAGTTAAATTTAACATTTGGTTTAACCCCTCTCCAAATATAAAGACACCACAAGCAAAAGCTATTTATTTGTTTTAGTGCATTTTGTTTTGGCCGGCCCCCTCCCAGAAAATTTTATGGGAGGGGCTGAAAAACAATTTTAAGTTTAGGGGTTGTCAAAAAATTTAGTTTAATTAAAATAGAAAAATATTGAGAGAGTTTGATATTTGATAATTTTGAAAAGTGGCTAGTTAAATAAATAAAAAAAGGTACATTTTTAAAGTTAAATTTAGAGAAATTTTAAAAAGCTTGACTGGAATGCTTTTAATCTATTGACATTTTCACATGTTCGAATTAGATACGCAACCACAATTTAACATGAGCAGAAAAACTGGAACAAGACAAATATTGGTATCTAGAGCCCATTATATATTGCCCTGGCAATGGCATTCATGTCAATCTGGGCCAGCTAAAACCATTTTGTCTTAAAAGATTCTTAACAGTCAATACCCGTTAGTCGTCAGAAGTTGAGAAGAAAACATGGCTAATAAGGCACATGTTTCTGTCTATGTTGCCTCCTTGGCATGTTCCACGGTTCTTAATCTCTTCTTTTTCATTAATCTGTACGTGGGTGGTGATTGGAAGCTGAGTTGGAGCAAGAAAGCTGCGTCAGAAGCAGAAGCTGTGGCAGCCATCTCATGCTCCGGCCATGGCAGAGCCTACTTGGATGGGTTGGTTCTCAGTGGAAAGGAACCCATCTGTGACTGCAATTCCTGCTATGGAGGCCCTGATTGCTCTCTGTTTTTGCCTGCTTGTCCTGCAAACGCTGATGGGTACTTACCTCTGGCTCTCTCTTTCCCCCTCTCTCTCCTGTCTCTTGGGTTTCTTATCATCTGTTGTTATAACATACTCTCAAAATGATAGGGTATACATCAATTTTACCTGTTTAGATTGCTAGCAATACGGACAGTAAATGTTAGAGAATTCGTATGGGGTTCGACTCACCTATTCAAATAAGTCTTAGATGGTCGACTTACAAAAAGCTCTCTCACACCTGCTGTCTTGATTGCTTTAGATTATTAGCAATTCTGACAATAAATGTTAAATAATTGATAAGGAGTTCACTTGTCTGAATAAGTCTTAGACCACCTGCCCCCGAAAAGGATCTCTCATATTTGTTGTCTAGATTACTAAAAATTCAGTCACCAAATTGTTGAGAATTTGGATCCAACGTAATGTAACGTAGTGGAAGACTAAGGTAACTAACCGAAAAGCAAAATCTTCGTCTTCTACCAAAAAGATAAAAACAAACTCACCTGCTAAAAGGAAAATAAAACTCCACAAAGTATTTAAGAGAGAATTCTCTAATTTGATAATAATTTAATGGATTAGTTTTACATAATAAGTTAGCCTATTTATAGAAGAAAAATCATTACAATAAAGTAAACCTACTTCTAGTAGAGAAAGTAAATCTAATCCTAGTACGAAAAATAAATCTAATCGTATTAGGGAAAGTAAACATGATTCTAATATGGAAATGATTATAAAATAAATAAATATAAACTATTTATTTATTTATTTTCTTAAGCGGGGACCACATGTCTTGCATCACTCTCCCATCTTTGAAAAGAACTTGTTCTCAAATTACGTTCCAAATCCTCTAGTGGAAAATATTCAAAAATGTCTGCCACATTGAATGTTGAAGATATTGCCAAGTCTTTGGGAAGATCAACGACATATACATTATTGTTAATCTTTTTAAGTATTTTGCATGGACCATACTTTTATTCCTCAGCTTTCTAGAAAAGCACCATTGGCAATCACCTTGCATAAATATACCATCACAAGATCTCATTCTTGAAAAATATTCAATCGCCTACCCTTATTTGCTGCTGTCTTTTACTTAGCATAAGATTCTTCTAAATGCTGATGAACTCCCTCTTGGGTAGCTTTCGCCCATTTTGCTAAATGCTCTGCTGCCACACTTGCTTCCGGTAACTTGGTAAAGTTGCAAGATCTATTGCAAGTCTCGGAGTTCTCAGGCCCATAGACGACTTCGAACGGTGCCTTCCCAGTAGATTGATTCACCATTGTGGATCCATCGTCTTGTTGCTGACACAACGCATAAAGTTAGGCATTCAAATCTATCCAATGATATGATAGTTGATTTAGCGTCTATTCTTCAAATTAAGCCTTATTAAATTATAACAATTCATTACTCCTTTGTACCGATGTTTTTATGGCAGTCAACGGTCCACCTTATAGTTTAGCTTTCACTTCATATTTAGTAGTCATTTTCAGTTTGTGACAGTTTTACTTAGACATCATGTAATCCTTTCCATATAGGTCACCTCCTTTATAATTCAAACTCATGATGCGGGGCTTATTTTAATACCAAATGTTGAGTATATGACCAATACATCAAAAGCTCTAGAGTTCATAGAACGTGGAAGGTTAGACCCTTAAACCTATCTGATCATACTAAGCTAGACCAATTTAGCATCCATAATCCATATCCCAAATTGAACCCCACCATATTTCAATTATATGATAATTGGATAATTTGATATTATTGAGATATTGTAATTGATTAATTGCAGTGGAGATCCATATTTCTTGGAACCTTTCTGGATGCAACATGCAACAAGTAGTGCACTTGTTGTGGCGGGGTGGCATCGAATGGGGTATTCATACAGTGATCGCTCTTTCATCTCTCAAGAGCTCGAGAGCCACATCCGCACTTTACATTCCGTCGTCGGAAATGCTGTCACCGCCGGAAGGTACATCGTTTTCGGCGCCGGCTCAACCCAACTTCTTAATGCTGCAGTGTCTGCTCTCCTCCGATAATTCCTCTACTCCTGCAAGGGTCGTAGCTTTATTTCCTTATTACCCGGTTCGTATTAGTTCTAACCTCCTTAAACTAATTCAGTTTTTTTAACTACTATTTTCAATTTGGGAAAATGTTGGGGGTACTATATTTTTTACTACAGTTCTTTGACAAATTCTTACGGCCATTCAACATGAGTGCCACGTGACGTCATTTGGGCCAAAAAAAGGAAAAAAGAAAAAATTTATTTATATAGTGGTTGACATGGTAAGTACCATGTAAACTTAACAGTTTGCAAGAAAGTTATTTATAAAGTTGTAAACTAGACTGTAGTGTTCCTAACCGTACTCTTTTAAAGCAATTGTTGTGTTTTATTACTAATTAATGATATATACTACATTTTTTTATATCCCACAAATATTCACAATATCATCTCTTGATTTTTTTATTTGTTTTAAATAAATAATGATTGATTTAAGTGTTGGTTGGGACTATTACGTCAACACTGCGGGATAGTAATGAGATTAAAATATAGTTTTTAACATTACTCTTTATTATTCTAGTAAGATATAATGAAGAAAAATGTTTTATAATATATTTTTATTTCACCTTATTGATAAGGGCTGGTTGACTGTTTCACATCAGCAAAATAAGATAAAAGTGAGTTAAAAGTGTGTTGTATAGCATTTCTCTATAATGAATTAAACAAAACTTAAAAAACAAAATTTAAAGAATTTCTTGGTAAAATTTTCTTAATAATCTGAAAAAGAAAAAAAAGATTTTAATCCATGTATATAGTTTGCTATATTTAGTAAAGTATTTTCCTTTATAATGGAGATCGATCGATGAAGGTGAAATCAAAATATGGCAGGTTTATAAAACGCAAACGGAGCTTTTCCAATCGAAGAAGTACACATTTGAAGGAGATGCATCCTTGTGGGAGAACAGGACGGGCAATGCTACTATGAATTTCATTGAGTTTGTAACTTCGCAATCCCGACGGACAGCTGAGAAAGGCAGTCCTCCATGGCCACCCAAATGCCAAAGCAATATATGACCATGCCTATTATTGGCCACACTTTTCACCAATTCCTACTCCTGCTGATGAAGATGTTATGATTTTTACCATTTCTAAACTCACCGGTCATGCTGGCGCTAGATTCGGTGAATTTAATCACCCACATGACAGATTTGAATTTTTAGTAATTTGCTGTCTATATTGCTAGAATGCGGTAGAGTTTTATTGGTTTATACTATTATATTAGCATTGTAAAATAATATATTTCAAGGTAAAAATGTAATTTCTAGCATTACTCATCTAATCTTAATCGATCCTACTAAACTAAAAGAATTGGTTTCCTATGAGATAGTTAAGATCTTGGACTCTGTTGAATATTATATATAGATCATGTTTTTCCGGAAAACCCATTATCTACCCTCACAAGCTTTTAATAATAAACTGTTGCTAAGGATTCAATTATGAACGTAAATGCATATGAACGTTTTCCTCATCTCAAGTAGTTCTTGAACTTAGATTTCTAGTACTATAAATGCTACTGCCAAAAAGGACTGAAGAGATCTCCAATAATTTTGTTGTTTGGATTTCTAGTAATTCGAATAAATGTGATAAAAATTTTATAGTCTCGGACAACTAGTCCTCGATCATGTTCAGATAAGTGAGCTTAATCATAAACGCTCTCTTATATTTAATGTCCGAATTGTTTACAATATTCTAGACATTACACTGTTGAAGATCCGGATCCAAACTTGGGTGATCATATTGCGGGGTTTGATGCAGGTGGGCAATAATAAAGGATGAGGCTGTGTACGAACGAATGACAACGTATATGACCTTGAGCACTATTGGTGTTTCTCATGATTCTCAATTACGAGCTTTAAAGCTTATAAAAGTAGCCCTTGAAGATGGAGCAAGAGCAATATTCGAATTTGGTTACGAGATCATGAGAGATCGCTGGGAAAAATTGAGTAAGACTTTGTCCACGTCCAAACGCTTTTCTCTCCAGAAACTTGCACCACAATTCTGCAGTTTTTCCCAGAAAGTTAGAGCACCTTCACCAGGTAATTATATGGATACTCTAGATTTAATGATTTGATTGGTGGGTGTGTTCAGTTAGATCATATTTGACAATTTACTAGCAATACATCATGCAGAGGGAACACTAGTGTGTTTGCTCCGTAATTTCGTAGGGCATGCACATTTTAAAATGAAACCGTGAAAAGTAGGGCCGGGTATCGGTTATAACGGTAACGGTAAACCTATTTTTGATAATTAACCGAAATAATCGGTTAATTTGATTAATTAACAAATAACATTTCGATAAGAAATCATTTCTAAAATTTTGGTTAAAGCAGTTCGTTAATCGCTAACGTAAGTTTGTTTAATTGGTCTAAAATTGATTGTTTTGGGGCCCAAATTCTTTTTATGGGCTAAAATAGCTAATTGAACAAACAAATTTTTAAATGGGCCAATTAATTTTGTTTTTTCTAAGCAATGGGCCCATTAATTAACACAATAAGAGTCCACCATGTATATGTTTTACCAAACCAAAAATTCTT